>JBBPCS010000386.1:14313463-14347575 GCA_037974645.1 Hollardia meadi
ACACACACACACACACACACACACACACACACACACACACACACACACACACACACACACACACACACACAATGTGTGCCACAGGGTTTGTGGTTCCTTAAAAATGGTCAAAAATTGAATTCATAAAGAGGATTTTTTTTTTTTTTAAATTTTGTTACAGTAATGACACTCATTATAAATTAATACAGGATTAGGAGACACAACAGGACTTCCTGTCCCTTAATAACTAACTTTCAGGCAACCTTTTTGCATATAATGTCAGATTTTTTTCCTTTAATTTCAGTCAATAGTAACAATGAGACAAGAGCTTTAAAAGGAACCCAACACATGCTCAAGTGATGTCCCTTGAAAAGACATATTGCAGCTGCAGGTGACTTTTGTTATACTGTCGAACACTTGCATTACCAGTGCCTTTAGAACTACTGATGACCCACAAATTTTACTCTTTAGTTTTAATTATTTCTTTGACCTTCAATGCCAGTGACACAAAGGTAGGGTGTGTATGATCTCTTATTCTAATATAGGTAATTTTATATCCAGATAACAATACATATCACAATATAGCACATTTTCTGTAAATTCAATTAATAAATAAGTTACACAAAATGACAACAAGGAAGGGCATATTTCTTATTACATTTTGAACGATATACTCAACAAATAAAATGTAGCCTACTTACTCATATTATTTATTGTATATAGATTATTTTATCCTTTGAGCCTTTGTGCAAAATTTTCAATTAATAAATGTGTAATGTGTGTAATCAATGTAATAAAATATTAATATAGAAAATATAGAAAGGTAGATAGACACATGTGGCTCTCATTCAGCGACTCGGAGAGCATTGTTTGACATGATTGGTGGAAAAATTAGGTTAATGGTTTGAGTCTGTTTCCCCACACAATGACAGTATAACTATGACGCCACCACACACACCTACACCTCTGGTCTGTGACTGCGCACACACACCAGCTTGCCCTGCCCCTCCTCTTTCTGTTTCTCTCTCTCTGTGTGTCTGCTCTGTTGACTTTCTTCATTAGCTTGATGTTTTATAAAGTCGCCCAAAAAACACAACTTGCATTTTGGATTTTTAAAAAAATCCGCGATTCCGTTTTCCCAACACAGCAGGTGAGCCTAGTGTGGAGGAGGCTTGTTAACAACGTAGTCGATCAAAACCACGTGTGCTTACAAGTTTCTTTCCAAAACAGTGACATAAGTAGGCCCTAATGAAACAGGAGAGGTTGCATCGCGATCGCTGCATTTGTCTCGTTTTGTCTTGAATGTCATTAAAATGCTGACATAGCTGAGAGCTGCTTCCCGTCCTTCCCTCTGTGCTGCTTGCCACAATATTGCAGTAAAGAGTGTAATTCGGGGCAGAATGAAATAAACGATACAACATAATGTGAAATGATAGAAGTTTTCCTAGCATGAAAAAATAAATCATTATATTGTGCAGCCCTACATAAAGATATAAAATCACTCAATGTGGGGGTTTGATTCAGCCAAAAAAAAGGGGAATCTTATTTTCTACCATCTTCGGAGCTGCTGACCTCTGACCTCCCTGTTGAGGTGAGCAGAGTAAAGAGAAATTACAGTTCTTAGCTCCTCCCACATCACCCAGTCAGTGTCACACAGTGTGTGTGTGCGTGTGTGTCTCAGTCAGATGTAGAAATGTGATGAGTCACAAAGAGAACCAACAGGCTGCGCACAGACAGCTCAGACCTTGATGATGACTGGTTGCTTTCATCAGAAAAAAACAGGATGATGTGTGTGTGTGTGTGTGATGTTTGTAGGCCTCCACTCTGGCGCATTGATTATATTTACATTTTACGCTTGAGGCTCTCAGCTGGCAGTCTTATCTAGAGAGACGTGTAATGACTGCACGAGTAGAAAAAACCAAACAAAAACCTGGTGCGTCACAAAGATGACAAGAACGCATTACTAAAAGTGTAGGGTCAATTGAAGTCATCCACTTGAGCTCTGGGAAATTGTGATGAGCAGTTTTTTAGTATTTATTCCAATTTTTTAGACGGAACAATTAATCTATTAATCTTAAAAATAACTGACAGATTTTATTTATCAATAATGAAAATAATGGATCAATCGCTTCTAAGCTAAAAACACACCGCTAGGAGGAGGGGTACAGTTGGTATTCACTCCCACGTCACATGACTCCACAGTAGGCACAGGTATTTATCGGCTCCAGCTCCGATTGGCCGTGATAGAAATGTGACACTCGTTCTGATCACAGCCAGTATGGGTGGATATGCTAATTTTCCCTTCAGGCAGGATGCTGTAATGTGCGTTGAAGTTCTGGGTGTTGTAGTGTAAAATACATACACTACAACTCCATTCAAGCAGCACTTCAGTCGGCTTTGAGTGCTAAAGGGAGACTGAAGTAAAGGGTATAAAAATGTAACCACCAATAGTAACACTTGTCACTGTCCTCCGTGTCAGTACCTTTTCAGTGCTGCGCATGTGCTCTTAAGCTACTTCCATCATCAGCTTCAGAAAACAACAATGTATCTAATTTAGAATGTTATTAAAACCCACATATATGGGCTTATGTTGGTGTAAAAATGGTATATGAGTGTGTGGAGTACTTAATATACTGATTAACATCAGTGTAACATACTGTGGTCCTTAAAAAGTGATCTGACAGATGATTGGACATCTCTTATATCCTGTCCTGGTGTCATTGTGTTCAATCAAAAGCATTAAGATGAGCCTGAGAGACTAAATTTCTGTCCCTCTTTCTGTCCGTCTCCCAGCTCTGTTCAGAGAGTTTGGCGGCGCCCGTTGTGTCCATAACATCGTAAAGTACCGGCAGTGTCGGGAACACGCCCTGCTCATCATCCAGCAGCTTGTCCTGTCACCCAGCGGAGACGACGACATGGGAACACTGTTGGGCCTCATGCACTCTGCACCTTCCAGTGAACTACAGCTGAAGACCGACATACTGCGGGTAACGACACACACACACAAACTATCCCTGTCTTAAACACAAAATTATTCTATCTTGCACGTGGCACCCTTTTAATCAATTTTATTTAAATTTATGTATATATTCTTACGGAATACTTAATATCTACTACAGGCTCTGTTTCACAGTATTACTTTATATTCTCAATCTCACTTTATATCTTGCCATAAAACTCCTTTTGATTTTAGAGAATATCAACTCAAATATGATCAGTTTTTTTTGAAAAATAACTGTTTAAAAAATATATATATAATGTAGTGTAGCAAGGAGTTCAGAACGATGATGTAAGCTCCAACAAAACCTTCAGTTTCAGTGAGAACAATGAGGAAAGCAAGGTCGGTAATTTAGAAAATCAATATGCATTTGAAGCCTTGCATACAGTAATTGCTTCAAACTGGGGGCATAAAGTGTATGGTGCACATACAGAGGACGAGAGGCTCATTCTCTGATGCATAATTGCATTTTCAAATTCCACTCCTTCAGATGAGGTAATTCTCACGCTTTCTGAAAGCTTTGGCTGGATTAACCCGTCAGCATTTTGCACCTATTCCACTAATCGGGGATTTTATTTATCAGCCTCAAAAACAAAACAAAAAAACCCCCTAATGACGCCCTAAAGTGTTGTTTATGTACCATTGACAGTAACATACTGCAGACACATAAAAAAGATCTTAAAATGAAGATGATTACCCTGGTGAAAATGCACATTTAACCCTGTAATCTCTCAGAAGGGCACAGTCAAACCCTGATATGTTGCATCTAAACCTCAAGGCCTCCTCATGCCTCTTAAGCCTAACACCCGAAACCTGAGGTTTACCGGCACATAGTTGCAGCCTGGTGGTAATATCCCAGCTTGGAGGACAGGAAGTGGATGTCTTCAACATCGCTGCTGAGTCTGGCAGTATTTTAATGCAGCAGGAAACAGCTGACTTAAGCTGTGCAACATATCACTATTTACATATACATAACATATCACTGATTTTACTTCTCGTTTACTCTCTCCTCTTCCACTTGGATGCATCACTATATCTAAAACTATCCCAAAAACTTTGCAAGATATAGTGGAAATATAGTGATCATTCCCATTTTAGAAGTGGCCAAAATGGATAAAATCCTCTATCAAGATATAGGAGTACAAGTCTATGTGGCAATATAGATATAATCATATAGATCATATATGATATCACAGAATCGTATAGAAGATTAGTCAAGAGTCTTTGGCATGAAAGTTAATTATTGACCTTCAAAGTAGTAGTATAAGAACATTCACTAGGTTTTTTTACAGAGCTTTATTTAGCTTTAAAAAAACTTAACAAATTATGATTTGTTTGTCTTATTGACAATTTGTTAATAGAGTGTCTGAAAAATCATCACATTGCTCCACAAATATTCCACAAAAATACCAATATTACCATAAAGGACTCTTGCTCACTGACTTCCAATGTTTCCCACAATGGCCCATAAACCTAGAGATGCTAAAGGGATAGCTACCCCAATTTATACAGTCTTTCAAAATCACTGAAAATTTTATATGCTTGTACTGTTTTATGTTAAATTGCTGTTGTTTGTGGGTTTCTTATCTCTGATATCTCTTATTTCTGTTGCAACGTGTATGTTCCAGAAACTGTTCCCACAATCCCACTGGTTCTGCTGCCATATAATTTAGAATTACCTTTAACCTAAGAGATAATCTTAATGAAAACTGTTTGCAGCTTGTTCTGTGGATCTGTTGGAAACAGAGTCTTTGGAAAGAACATGTTGCTGTTGAGATTTTAAATATTCACTCACATTTAAATGGTGCTGTGGCCGAATTTTCAACCTGACGCACATACAGTAATACTGATTCCGTATTATTTGATAATGACAACATGTTTTTGTTATATTCATTGATAAATTACAGCAGAGTTTCTTCATTAGAAGTTGCTATAATGATAACATTCAGTGTCTATGTGACATCACTATGGGTACTGCATTGAGATTTTTTGATAGTACCAAAATTCTTGCTGTGTTCTTTACTGATTTACTGACATTGTACAGATTGTGTTATCTGGAAAAGCAGTTGATGTGTACATGTTTTGAAATAATAACTAATCCTATCATACTATATATGTTTTTGTTCTATCATACCAACATAATTTGCATTACAAAGAGAAGTTTAAAAGACATTCCTGCAGAGTTGTTTCCCTTTTTTAGTGCCCACACTACACTTCTCTGTCATTCAAAAGCTTCATCTGTCGCCGATCCCAGTAGGTTTCAGTTGCTAATTAAAAACTTTGCCTGTCACAGTCATTCTATGCTCTCAGGTTATTTTTAGGTCCCCCAACTCATATCTAGGTTACAGTTTGATGTTGTAGTTCAGGTTACTTACTAATGCGAACCATAGAAGTGGGTGGGGGGGGGGGAATCCGGCGAGTGCAGTGAGACAAAGAATCCCAGAGGTGCTCATAAAAGACCGCAAAAGAAGAATGACAGCAAAATGAGTTGAGGAACAGAGATATGACTGAATGAGGTGACAAAAACCAAATGACATGAAAACTCAACATAGGAGAATAATTTAGTAACAAAATGTAAAATAAGTAAGTAAAATAAAGTGAGATAAAAAGAACTGATGTACCATGGGGAAAGAAAGGTAAAAAAATGTAATAGAATTTTTTATTTTAATGAATTTAATATTTATCATTAAATGTGTTTGTAAACAGCTCATTATTTTTTTTTGTGAAATAAAGAATTTCAACTTTCAAAGCAAACTTTTAAATCACCTGCCTCTCCTCGACAGGCTTTGTTAGCGGTGTTGCGTGAGAGTCACCGCACCCGAACGGTGTTCCGCAAAGTGGGCGGCTTCGTCTACATCACCTCCCTGCTGGTAGCCATGGAGCGCTCACTGTGCCAGCCGCCGCGGCAAGGCTGGGACCGCGTCAACCAGAACCAAGTCTTTGAGCTTCTGCACACCGTCTTCTGCACGCTCACCGCCGCCATGCGCTATGAGCCCGCCAACTCACACTTCTTCCGCACGGAGATCCAGTATGAGAAGCTGGCCGATGCTGTGAGGTAAGGTCTACTTACACAGAGGTCAAATTAATTGTTAATGCACGAAGAACCTTTGAAATGACTGGAATGCCTCCTAATTGGTGCCTTTTTTCCATTGCAAAGACCCAAGAACGTCAAAGTCCAAAGACAGACATAATTTACACAGTTTTTTCCTATGCTTTATGTTGGTTATGTGGTGTCCTTTTTAAAACCAAACTTTCCTCATATCAACCACTTTCCTGTACTTCCCTCCAGGCTGCTGGGCTGTTTCTCAGACACTAAGAAGCTGGGTCCCACAGGCGTGTTCCCCTCCAATGCTCAGCCTTTCCAGAGGCTGCTGGAGGATGAGGCTGCCACTGGAGGCTGCGCAGGAGACAGCGTCTGTCCCACACTCAAACACTGCAGCAAGCTCTTCATCTACCTGTACAAGATGGCCACCGACTCGTTTGACAGGTCAGTGGATTGTAGCAAGTCGGAATTTCGACCCTTGATTTTAATAGTGATACTTACTCATGTAGCACAGTGTGAAATTAAATGAAAATCAAATGTCCCAAACATTTCACAGTTTGTGTTTAATTTAGCCTTACCCTACAACCAAATGCCAACATGTAATCATTTGCAGTAGGAATTCAGTCCTCTGTTTACACAAAAGCCAACATGTACATGTGTTTTGTGTGAGTCAAAAGCAGGTCAGAAATGTATATATTGCTCCATAAATCAGAGCAGAAGGGATAAATGCAACTTGGAGGCTTTCATCTGTATGTGGGCAGTCAGGCTGTTGAGCTACAAAATGAATAAACATAGTTGTTGGCAAGAAGATTTTCATTTGCTGTTAGTTGTTAAATGAGTAAGTGTGTGAGGTTGGTCTTAATGTAAAAGAAAGTCAAAGAGCTTTTAGTTCCAGTTCAGCCGATTGACTCCACATGTTACTTGAGAACATTTCTGTAGTAAATCCAGAACCTCACATATTTCTCTACAATCCTCTTACTTTTTTTGTGAAGGAACTCTCTGTTCCTTTTGATCTTGTCTGAATCTTAAAAAGAACATTCTATGAACATTTTTTTTTTTAATATTCTGGATTCAGGATCCAATTTATTGAGCCTGAGAGGAATTATTGTTACAAAATCAACCCTGCAATACAAACACTGGTGTTTTCAAATGACCTAAAGGCTAATCTAATCATCCTCAGCTACAGTGAAGATCAATACAAAAATACAAATAGATACAAAAAGTTTTTACAATATAATTCTGAAACACGTAAAGCAAACTGATACTTTCAGAGCAATATTGTACAAGTGAACAGGGCATTTGTAGGTCGAGATCAGTCAGGTGCCTCTGTGCGTACTGAAAGTGTTGAAGGGGGGTCCACAGCTGTGTTTATTTCAGTCAGGCCATACTGTGCTGTCCGAGCTTCAACTCAGTCAATCTGTTCAGCGGAGACGCAGACAGCTATAGAAATACATATTTTGTAGCCATTTAAAATTCGGCCTGGACTGAGTTGGAGATGTGTTTTGATGCTGTTCTCACCTGACTGATGAGACCCGTTAACCACAGCAGCTAAGAAACAGACTGCTGAATCATCGGTGACAATCCCCTTTTCCCACTTCTTCTTCTGTGCGTGCTTGCACCACCTGGAGGTCACAATCCAAAGCAGTTTCTGTTTGCAGAACACATTCACCGAAAGTTTCAAACTCCAGCTGTATTAACGTTGAAGTCCTTGGTCAGTCCTTGTGACGGCACTACATGCCCGACTCGTATGTAGTTCTAGCTGGCGTCCTGCATGTGCTCCAGCTGTGGCTCTGATCCTGTTTCTCCTTTCAGCTTTCAACTAACAGCTTCTTTTCCTCTCTTTCTCTTTTTCCACCTCTTACCTCTGGTGCTGTCTGGCTGTTCATCCTCGACCTGGTCCATCTGCGCGGCTGCATGTGTTGGGTGTGTGTGCACACGGGTGTGTGAATACCTGTGCTTTTACGTGTGTGCTCATAAAATGTCTGCATGTGTGTGTATGTGCACTTTTGTTTGATGTGTATGCTTGTGTCTGAATGTGTTCCTCTGCGCGCGCGTGTGTGTGTGCCCACTGCCATGCAGCCGAGCGGAGCAGGTGCCTCCCTGTCTGACTCATGAGACCTCGCTGCCCTCGCCATGGGGCACGCCAGCACTCGCCAGGAAGAGGTAGCTACAGCGCTCTGCCACTTTCCTCACCCTCATCCCTTCCTTTTCCACTTTCCTTACCTTCTTGACTCTATTAGTCTCGTTTAATTTCTTACGTCTTGATTCACATTAAATATGGGTTGAAAACCTTGGGATATGGATAGACTGATGAAATGATTTGATGTACTTTGTGACAACCCAACAAAATATTAATTAGTGAATTAAACTATTAAATGGCTCATGTGAATTATATTTCTCTTGTAACCATCACTTTATTTCATGCATTTCTCCTCAGCTACTCTTAGGCAAGGAAATGTGTACAGACTCTTCTCATAGCAGTCCTCCTCCCTTCCTCACTCTCCTGCACCTCCCCCTCTTTTTCTTGTCTTTTCTTTCAGCTGAAGCCCACCTCCCCACCGTCCCCACAAATTTTAAATGCCTCTGCCTTAGTGAGCTATAATAACTGTCAAGGTGAAACTGGGGGTCTCCTCTCAGTAGTCCCCCCCGTCTGTCTGCCTGGATCAGCTCCAAGGCTGCATATTCATGAGGTGCACTAATTTGAGAATCAGCAGTGATGAGGCCTTTGTCCTTGTTTGTCTACTTCACTTAAAGCTCTTCTTTCTTAAGTTTAAAAAAAACAACATAGTTCCTGCCTTACTGCCGTCATTCAGCGCCCTAAAGTGTTTTCTGTCAGTAAATAACACCCATAAAATCTCAGCTCAGCAGCTCCAAAATATGCATTGAGCTTTTAAACAAAAAATGTCAGCAATTCGTGATGTACAAATGCAACAATTACCGTTGTAATTATCAGGTATTAATAATAATAATAATGATAATTAAGAACTTTATTTGTAGAACACCTTTCATACAAGAAATGCAGCTCAAAGTGCTTTACAACAAAGAGATTACAAGCACAGTGTGCTTCACATAAAATTGCTCGCAGTCAATCGGCGCAAGTGTTCTTTGATTTAATAATGAAATATGTGATTTGTTGACCTGCACTGGTACATGTATTATACCATTGCAGGTAACATGAGTCAGTTGTGACTATTCTACTCTAAAAACTGATTTAAGTGGCTGCCCGTCACTGTGAACATGAACAACCAGTTTAAGTTTCCTACCCAATATTCAACCCCTCCAGCACTTTGTGCTGACTCCGGCCTTCTCTAGCTCGGCATCTCTCCTGAGGGGGAATTTGACACTCTCTAATTTGCATCGCAGCAACGCGCCTATTTTGTCTAATTGCCTTACTGCATGCCCCAGCAGATCTCCTGCACTGTGCTGTTTGTATATGAGGAGGGCTCAGTGCTTTAGCTGAAGCAGTAGCAGACTGACACCTTGATCTCTAAAGTGTGAGGATGGCTGACTCGCGTTAAATAAAGTTGGAGTGTAAAAAACTTGCTTACCTTTATCCAGTAATGTTATTATTTCTGTCCTCATTATAAAAATGTTTGCACTGAACTATGAAACAATTTTTCCCACTGGAAGGCACTGTGGCTGTAAATCTGAATATTTAGCAGCCGATTTCCCCCTTTTTATGAGCCATTTTATGGGAGAGTAGTACCTCCAAGTAAAAGTCTTCTCTACTATCTCCTCTCTCCTACAACCCAGACTTCCTTACATATGGCTCGTGGCAAGTGTTGATAACCCACCTCAAATTGAAATTAGGAAAAAAAAATTCTAAATTGACTCAACTGGTTTTTAACTAAATGTGTCTTTCTCTCTCCCTGTCCTCTCAGACATGGCTACTACGGTGCGTCGGGCCCCTCCGCCCCAGTCAAAGCTCTGACAGACCTGAAACTCCACTTAGCCAACACCTCCCACCCCACTTCCTCCTCGTCTTCGTCTGACATGGTGGTCATCCACCCGGGGGCCGTCCTAGCCATGCTGGACCTGCTGCCCTCTGTCTCCTCCGACAACCAGCCAGAGGTGAGGAAACGCAAGAAGGAAATGTGCTAACAAGCACTTCCTGTTAAAGTGGGTGAAGGGGTTACGTGCAGGGCAGGAAAGTTCCTTTGTCAGTTGGAGATGGCATAGATATGACGGTGTTTTTTTAAATATCAGAGTGAATCAGACTTTGTGCCGGGCATTCATGCATCTTAAAACAAAAGTAATTATATAGTACATTACATAGTGCGCTAGTTTTTGTGCAAATCAAGTAAATTAAAGGCCTTTAAAATTTAAATTAAGGTTGCTCCTCCTCCTTCTGTGTCCCCTCCAGCATGCCCTTGACCTGCAGCTGGCAGTGGCCAACATCCTCCAGCTCCTGGTGAACAGTGAAAGGAACCAGCAGGTGCTGTGTGAAGCTTGCCTCCACCAGCGGCTGTTGCAGCGCTGCAGTCAGGCCCTGGGCGATGAAGACCATCCGCTGCACCCCCCGCTGCAGAGGATGTTTGAGAGGCTGGCTTCGCAGGCCCTGCAGCCAATGGCACTCAGGTACTGGACTTCACCTATCTTATGTAGGCTACTCCATCCCTAAAGTTAATACTAATATAAAAGTACCATCCCAACGCCAGTGTGACTTCATTAACACTGAGGCAAATATAAACATCACCCAAAGTTGTCCCTTTACCCTAACCTTGTGTGAGACTATGTATTCCACTTTCTTTTGCCTCTATCAAGAGTTTGTCATTTGCACTGTAGCCATATTTGGACATCTCAGGTTGTCACATCCTGTGGAGTTTTTGACCTAACTCACATTGACCTTGCAGTATTTAGCATGTTAAAATGCTAAATGTTGCAAGGTTAATTGCCATTTAATATGCAATATTTAATGTTAGCTTAGAAGCATGTTATTATGCTATTTTTCAATATTATTTTATGCCTTTATTTGATAGCTGGCAGCACAGACATGACAAGAAATTAGGGGAAAGAGATGAAAAATGCACAAAAGTTCTCAGCTCGACACGAAGTGGGCAATTGCAGCACTAATATGCATCTTAACATGCTAACTTTTAGTCATATCCATTGAGCTAAACATGGAGGTGAGGGTTTTTCTCTAGTGCCTGAAAATTACTTTTGGGAAGTGTAATCTGTGACAGGTTTCAGAGGGTGAAGCAGGGCTATGTATGCAGACAAAACTGAACCCTTCTCATTTCCTGCTTGACTAGTTAAGTGAGATGGGAGGTTGGGGTCGAGGAATGGGGAGGAAAGTTATTTGACATGCACATGGTTGGTTCTTTTTATATGTAAATGTGGTCTCTCCCTGGCTGATGTTCTCTCTCCGTAATTGTGCTGGAGGTTAACGTATCTATAGCTGTCAATCTGTTTCGCAGCCTCTTCTCCTGTCTTCCGTAGTGCTGTCAGTCTTTATTCTGCTCCTCTTGTTTTTGTTTTTTTTGTCTCGGTTCTGCTAACATCAGCCCCAGCTGAGCACCAGAGTCTTTTTTGCTTGTTTGGTGTTTTTCTAAAGCTGTCTGGTTCCAGGCATCAGTGCCTCTCGCTCAGCTCTCTGACAACTGAGACAAACCATCACTGGGGCTCTATGCATTCAAGTCACTTAGATGCCAATCAACCTTGTCAATGACTTTTAAACAGACAAAACATGCTGTTAACCACAGCTGTTGAGAAGCAGGAATAAATGCTGGCTTTTGAGTGCTTTACAGTTCCATGAGAATATATAGGACATGTTTATGATTGGTGGTCCCTCTGGAAATACATCAACTATACCTGGCATTGTTGGAGCCATACTCTGCTTACTGAGCCACTGCGGGCCTTAAAAATGATTATAAAACATGCATGTTATGTTTAGAAATAACTTCCTTTTTAATATTTATCTTGATAAATGTGTTAATGAGAAGTTTTTATGACCTGCCTACCTACCTTACCCTACATTTGCAGAGTCACATAACACATAAATACATTTTGTTTCTCTGTATGCTACTTGTAGGTTTAATGTAATGTAGCCCAGCATAGTTTACCTCCTGCACTCAATTGAGTTTGCTGTAACAGTAGCAACAACTCATTAATGCAGTAAATGAAGGCTGATCAAAACATAAGAAGGTATTTTAACTATGAAGACAGCAACTCCCATGTTCCCATGCTTCTTTTTTATCTTTTGTTTTATTTTGATTATATATATATATATATATATCTTTAGTCTTAACACCCTGGTCATCTTCCCCTGTCCAGGGAGTTCTTGCGTCTTGGAAACCCTCTGAACTGCGGTGCCTGGGACAAGAAGCTACTGAAGCAGTACCGGGTTCACAAACCAAGCTCTCTCAGCTACGACGCCGAGATGAGAAGTAAGTCTCTAAAAACTCTCGTTCTTGTTTTGACCACATGATAGTCACTATGCCAGGGGTCTCAGAGGAAATGCTGTTCCTGGTGTTGTTAAATCAGACCTGTTTTAAACATAAGATCGACTGAAGCACTTGGAGGGCCACTGGCTTTATCTCTGCACAGTTGGCCCATGAGTGGCACCAAGGGGCTGCACTGTGTTCTGCCATAACACCAGGGACCATTTCAAAGAACTTTTCAAGTGTTTTAGACCTGAAATATTTTTCAGCCTTCAAATTAGAATTTTGTTGGATTTTTTTGGGTTATTTTTGTATAATCAGTATTGTGTCTTTTTATAGTTTAAATAACAGTCTTATCACATTTATTTAGCACTGAATGATAAACTAACGAGAAACTAATGAAATTAACAGTTAATCTTGGAATGTAGCTACCATTTGTTATAAGTTACAAAATTGTGTGATCAAATCTTTTTAATATTAATATGTGTATGAAATAGCGCTGTGCTAATGTGTGGCAAAGAAAGGTATATTTCCATATTTCTTACTTTTTGCCAGTAATTGCCTTATTATGTAGCTGCAGTACTTCCTTTAAAACTTTTGTTAAATTGCTTCGTAAAGGTTCTTAAAGAACTGCTTTGAAATATTGTGTAGTAGATTGAAATGCAGTGTAAATTCTATAAGAATGCAATTTAAAAAGGTGTAGTAAAAGATAAATGCAGTTAGGAATGTGTTTTTATCACTGATTATAGTATGTTATGTTAATTTGTTGGCAGAAATACCTCTTTACAGGTAAACCCGTCACTTGTTAATAGCTGTGAACTAAAGAGTTTAGTCCCCGCCAGTCCTCCAGTGTGGTTATGAAATGGTAATGTCATTTGGGAGCCATTCCCACCTGCCACAGTGATATCAGCTTCCTCCTGGGAGAAAGTTTTGTTCTGTACTAAAAGCTTGAAAAAAAAAAGGCCATCAATCTTCTAGCAATTCTGCTCCTTTTATTTCCTCGTTCTCACTGCGAGCTCATTGGGACGAATTCTCCGGTGAATAGGTTATGATTGCAGAAGATGAGCTTTTTGTTGCCATTTAATTGCCGGTGAAAATTGCTAGCACTGGCTTGGCATTGCAGAGGGAGGCGAATCTATAGATTTTCAGAAAGATTCAGATGATGGCTGAGTCAGTGGAACAGCCTGAATTTTATTATGTACGACCCTTAAATTATAGACAGTGCAGCTTATTTCTTCCTCGGAGTTCAGCGTTGGCAGGAAGACTAATCAGAGCGAATTACAGTTAGATGAACATGTACAAATGTTTTGCATTTAAAAAGTAAAGGTGCACGTGAAGAAGCGTTGTTTAATGGTCACACTGCAAGTACAATAGAGCAGCAGTCATTTTGAAGCAAAGCAGCAAGTTATAGGAAATTCAAAATAGTCTTCTTGGCCTCTGATTAATATCCAATTGATGTGTAAATACACTGTTTAAACAGAAAGCGGCTTGCCAATGTGAATCTAATGCAAATGGTTTGTTTTCTATTAACAGCTGTTAATGTTTGTAATTTTGCGGGCTCCTCAGCATGTCCTAATTGCTTATTGTGTCTGCTCTCAGCTGAGAAAGTCCCTACTAATTACTGCTCTTTACAAGCAGCCACTGTTTGAACACAGTGCTATCTTTCTTTGTCTGTGAGAGGATAATCTAGCAGGGTTTATTATTATTAGGTGTTGCAATACCCACTTTGTTTTAATTTGTCTTCGACAGATGTGCTGACTCTTAACAAATAAGAGGTCAAAGGTAAAATAAGGTAAAGGTAAAATATTGTGTCTTAAACCAGGAGTTTATTCTAGTCCTTCTGGGACAATGAACAGGCTTGATTTAATGCTGCTTACTCTCTGAGACTCAGTAGTAAGTTGGCTTGGCCAGTTCCGTTAAAGGCCCTTCTAGAATGTAACCTGTCCGTCCTGACTTCACAGACAGTATGACCATGTCCATGGAGGGCTTTGGTCCTGACAGCGTCTTTGCCACACCAGCGGAGGACAACGGCCAGTATCGCATCAGCCGCAGCCTCGTGCGGTCAGCCGAGGACAGCACCGTGCCCCTCACCCGAGTCAAGTGCCTGGTGTCCATGACGACGCCCCATGACATACGCCTGCACGGGTCGGCCGTCACGCCCGCATTTGTGGAGTTTGACACCTCGCTGGAGGGCTTCGGGTTAGTCAGCATGAGCGTTAAAAACTGAGCTTGAATGTTTACACATCTAATAGCTATAATATGTTGGCCAGCATTTTCTTTTTTACACATCCAGCAGACACACGCTTATATTCATCTAGTTGAAAGGAACATTCGCATTCCTTTGAAGTTGTGTTCCTTTCAACTAGATGAATATAAGTCCAATATTCACTATCCTTGTAACTCTAGTTTGGTCTCAACCGATTCCAGAGAAAAAACATCTGGCTCTTAAGCTGCTAAGTGCCATTTTCTTCACCAAGCTGTTGTTAACATGATTCCGGAAGTTAGAGCACAGTGGGTTTATCAGAGCTTGTTTGCACCAAACAACTGCCAGCTGGAAACAGGGTTTATGAGAGCACTGATACTGAATGAACCCGGCAGTAACTGTGCTATAAAACTGAAACAATGAGCTAATAGGAGCTAAAAAACTTCTGTAAAACTGAAGAGGACCGTAGCACTGAGTGTTTGTCACTTCAAGCAACATCTTTCATTTTTATTACATCTAGATATTTGAGAAATTGTTAAAATAGGAAAAAATATTGATGTTTATAAATAGATACAAAGGAGTTTAAACTGCCCCATAAATCTCCTTCACAGCTCCAGTCTTTAGCACATGCTTTTAAAAAAAAATGCTGTTGCAGCAACAGATGATGTCAGTCTTCTGGAAAACCACTAAATCTTTCTCTTTATAGATCAATTCTCCTCACCAGTGACACACACACCTCGGAGTGCCACATGTTATTTTTCCCTGCAATTACACAGGCTGTGTGTGTTTTACCTTTCAGCTGCAACTGTCTCAGCAGGAGACCGTTATTCACCTCCAGTTGTAGAGCCATGCATATAAATAAGATTATTTTCCGCTTTTTATGCCATGTGACACCCTTGGCCGTGCTTTGTGGGTGCTGCTGCTGACAGGGTGTGCTGTGCCCCAAACGTTGTGTTGTACGTTGGCAGCACATGTTTGGGTCAGTGGAAACGACGAGCGTTTGGTATATGACCTTGGAAATTCACCCACACATTTTTTTTTAGCAACACATACATGACACACGAACATGTTACACTGACACATAGTAAACAACTGCTAAGAGACACTTAAGGCTACGATATGTTATATTCTTTATTAATATTCATAAGCATGCAGGTTTAAGAAAAAGGTCATTGTTGATGTTTTGTCAGTTTACCGACAAAATGCCAGAGGTTATTTCCTGTCTGGCCAGCATTAGTCGTAATTGAGAATATGTGTATATATTATGCTGTGGTAGACTCAGGCAGCAAAGGGAGGAATTATAAATGTGAAATGAACTACACTCTCAAACAAAAAAGGAAATCTTAATTTATCTGATCATTTCCAGTTTCTCTGAATCTTTTATGCATTGTTCTTCAACAACACTTTTAAGGACAACGAACACCAGCCACATGCAGAGTGTCATTTTATGTGCCAGATTTGACCCCCTGCACAGTTGTCTTTCAGACAGAGGATGTTATTGAGGTACAGTGGCTGGGATGTGCCAAACAAAATTGATTAAACGCTGATACCCTTGTGCTGGAAAATTGACTTATATTAATGAGGCATTAGGCATTCTCCTGTGTCCATCCCAACCGGTGTGTTAGATTGGCCTCAAAATATAGAGCCACAGGCATAGCTCTATTGACGCATGTCTTATACTTCTGACTTGTGTTGCCCTTCATCATCCCTTCCTGCTTCTTAGTGTTGCTTAAAGGTTGCCAGAGTGAAGAACACTATGTGTGACAGTTAATGCATCACGCTGTCCCAAATGAATACAATGGTTTGATGAAATAATCTGAACTGAACTTAGTTTATTAGCTTTTTCTGGAGCTTTTAACCACATCTCACAGCCTTCATCAGTGGATCGAGTTTGTTCAGTTCCTCTCAGATTGTGAGATGTAGTCAAAAGCTCCAGACAAAACTAGTTTGTCGATTTTGACTTAAGCTTATTTTGCCAAACTGCTATTTCCAAGGTCAGGAATGAGCTTTCCCAGTACGAACCAATCCGTGTGTAATCCCTGTTCAATATTCACCTTTTATTGATCAATACTTCCCCAAATCCTCAAGACCAAACATCAAGGTCAGTTGCCTTCGACTTACTACTTTTGGAAACCACCACCCACCCAGTGATCACATTTTCCCAGCTTGAAATTTCTTAGCTATCCTGGTTCTTTTACCAATTAGAACCCTTTTGACTTATTGCAGCAGCTGCCTCAGAATAGAACATGGAGTTTCTCCCAAAAACACAGCAAAGCACCAGCACACAGTCGACGAGGCACTGGCCCACTTTCTCCTCAGCATAAACAGAGGAAACATACACACACACGCACAGATTACCCCTCCTTCCTCTCCCATCTGTCATAATGAAATATTGATGCCCCTCCTGCTATTAGGAATCACATATACATGCACATCCACTCTCTGTTATGCACAACATGCTTCCACACACTCAGGCACGCCAATGCACACCCACCCACCCAGCCATCTCACAAGGGGCTAGGAAGATTCTATCAGTGTGGGTAGATGGGTGTAGATAGAGAAAAGATTCCTTCCTTCATGGCGATGACTAATGAGGAAAAAAAGCTCCCATTCTGAAGCAGCAGGGTGATGCTCTAGTTAGTTAGATAGATTATCTGTTAAACAGAGAACCAGAACCTGTCTGCCCTTGAGAAATGTCTTTGAGCGAGTCATTGAATCGCTGCCAGCTTCAGGGACACGTAGCTTAGCCTGGCCTCTGACCTGCCTGTCCCGGCCAAGAGACAAAAAGAGAAAGCCACATTAAAAAAAAAAAAATCAGGTGGAGCTCAATCAGTGTCTCTTTCAAAATGAATCATTTATAGAGAGCTAATAAAATCAAAACAATTTCATAAAGGGATACTGATACATAGCTTAATGTCATTCTATATTGCTTTTAAAGATATCTAGTTATTGTGATTAAAGCGTGGTTTGGTCTGGGTCTTTCACGTTTCTGGTGGAATTTCCTGCACTCCCTTCATACATTTTGAGGTCTTTCTGTCTCTCAAAAATGAAAGGATCCCAAATCCCCAGAATACCTTCGGAGTCTTCAGTGCTGGTTCAGAATGATTAGAGAGGGGAAAATGGCACAAGGGGGCAGTGAGTCAGCATAACACAATGCCAACTCACAGGTGAAATTCTATGCACTTTAGTGGAATCATCGTCTTTGTCCGCTGTAGAAGTCCTTGGAAAAACTGGAGACCTTTAATTATTATATGTTTGAGATCTCTATGCAGTCCTCATCCTATGTTTGTAAGTTAATTTTCATATTATCATCAGAATTAGCACTAAAGCTAAAGTGCAAGGAGAGGCAACTGACTATGAGCAGAGTCCTATTAAAAACACAGCCAGAATGTATGCTTTCATCCCACCTAAATCCTGCGCATACATAAATAATCCTTGAGTATCAGGCAGTTGAAATTTCCATATAATAGTACAAAGCCCCTGTGTCTCTGGTTTTCACTTACTAGATTAACTTCAGATGAGTTTTGCTTATGGTTTATCTCAGGGATGGAACTAGACTGCTGCAGTAATTCAGCAAACCTGCAGTAAATCTCTTTTCCAATAACAGTATGTGTGCGCTGACGGGATGTTTTGTATCTCTTACAGCTGTTTCCCCCCCGATAACGGTCATTAATCTGTCCTCTGTTGTCCTGGCCAGGTGCCTGTTTCTGCCCAGCCTGGCGCCCCACAACGCTCCCACCAACAACACCAACGCCTCAGGTGTCAGTGACGGAGCAGTGCTGAGCGGCATGGGTACAGGTAAAAAGAGCTTGAGTGTTTTTCATTCATTTCATTTCCCCTTTAACATTAAACATTTTTTTTTTTTACAATAGTTCTCTCCACCTTTGTTTTATTGAAGGTGCATGTTTGGATTTTTGATCTGGTTTATTGATATGTAGTAATAATTCATCATCATATAACGATATTTTGATCTCTTCCTTACCAAATTTTATTTAATTTATGTGTTGGTTGGTTCTGATAGCAACTGCCAGAGGTACTATGACAAGGGTGAATAATAATGGTGATAATGGATATCCCTGCCTGGTTCCTCATCCTATACAGAAAGCTTTTGATAAAATTCCATTTGTAAAAATCTGAGCTTTAGGGGTTCAGTACAATAGTTTTATTGCTCCTTGTCTTTGTTGAACTACTCTTTGTTTGGTCCTCATGGATCAAAAAAGTTATTACGGTTTCCAATCTGAGGGCCAGAATTTTAAAATCAAAATTGAGCAGTGATAATGATCTATATATGATGTACAAAGAGCTTCATCTTTGGGCGGTTTATGAAAAACATGAATCGTTGCCAGTTCAAGAGTTGGGGGAAGTTGTCATGTTTGCAAGGACTCCATTAGCATTTTTTGAATATGAGATCAAAAGCCTATCACTAAATTTCTTTAAAAATTCTGTTGTGAATTTTTTTTTTTTTTTTACCTCCAAGTATTTCTTTCTCTTATCTTTTTTTTTTATAAAGATATTCTCAGTTTTCATCATTTGTGCATGCAAAATAGAAAAAAACTACAATGCCTAAAACCCCAACAAACAGCCAATCTAATCTCTCTGTTTCACCTCCCTCCATGGTGTACGGATTTGAATCTGCAGGTGCAGACCTCATCTGTCCTCACGCCTTTACTTTATTTCTACCTGGTTATGTAGTGTGTTAAAACCAAATCTGTTTGTTACAACGTGCAACATGAAAAATTACAAGCAGAGATTTTTGTAGAAGAAGCTTTCATAGACCCGAAGGCAGAGATAAATTGAATCTATGACGTTATAGTTGATTTTCTAGTCTGTAGCCCCATTTAGTATTTATGAAGCACAGCTCTCCTCTCCTCTCCTCTCCTCTCCTCTCCTCTCCTCTCCTCTCCTCTCCTCTCCTCTCCTCTCCTCTCCTCTCCTCCCTTTGTACTCACTCACCCCATGCCGTCCTCCTCTTCTCCAACCCAACACTATTTATAGACCTCAAGCTCTCTCTCCCTTATTTCTTCTTGTCACTCACATTTTCATTTTCTCTTCCTCCATCTCTTCCTTGTTCATCCTTTAGTGTTTCTTTTTTACCTTTCCGTCCATCCCTCTCCCTATTGTCTCTTTACCTCTACTCCTTTCTTGCCTCATTTGTCTCAATCCCCTTTCCTCCCCTCCTCCTTCCTTCCCTGCTCCCCTCTCTAAGCCCACTCCTACCTGACCCATATCCTTGGTTGACATCTTCCAGAAGCTCATTCATCAAAGTATCCTCAGTCTGCAGATGGTTGTCACAACCATCTACAAAAATACACAGAAAATGGATGTATTCCCTCAAACCAGTTTTCACCACAGTGTCTTTGTTCTTGCAGCAGTTTCCCTGCATTAATTGATTATTTAGCTGTTATCCAAGGCCCATGAGTCCATAGTCAGCTCCACAAATAAGTAATGTAATGGTCACAGTGAGCTTGCATTTAGCTTGTAGCTGGATCTCTTCTCCAGTAAGGGCTAATACAAAAATCAATCCTTGCTCATCGGGCTTAGAGCTGATGGTGGTGTGCCAGCAGACAGTCAATTATAGTATTTTGGCCGATTTTATTTCGATCCAATCTGATAACTTGTTGAGTGGCTGACTGATCCTGAGGCACAGTGAGTTTGCTTTGCTGCAGGATGAATATTTACCGAGCTGCAGGACGATGTGGCTCAGAGATTCATTTTTGCCTTCAGGTTTTGGCAGCTCACTCCAACATAGTTTCACTTATTCTGGTGGGGCTCCATAATTTTCATCTCTTTTTTAGCTCTTTAGTAGCACAAGATAAGGTCTGCCTGATTCTGCCCTGAAGGCCGAGTTTAGATCTTTTCCCTACACTCAATGTGCTGTCCGGCAGTTGTGGCTGACAGGAGGCTATACAGTATAAATAAGCTTGACATAATTTAGTCTGGTTTATTTGCCATTTAGTTTGGTTTATTACCAACTTGTGCAAAATACAATGATAACCCAGAAAAATGATGAATGACTGGAGAAAAGAGGTGAGATAAGGTGACTCAAGGGGCTTCCTGATGTATTTCACCTCAAAATAAACATTATCTTCAAGATCATAAAAAGCATCAAGACAAAATGGGAGTGACGATATTAAACAAAATTAAAGCCAAAGCTGTAATGCATGAATAAGTTCAAATTACACATTACAGCAAACAGTACTGTTAATTCTGTTAATTGTCAATTCCAGTTTCATACTGGCTGTATTATCAAATAGGTGCTGGCAGCAACAACACAAGAGTAAACATGCAGTCTATCCTAAAATGACAATTTCTGTGGCACTCAGTAAATACATGAAAGAGAGATGGAGATGCAGTGTAGAAAGCATTGTGATAAAGAGACCATAGTGTACTTGCCTCCACAGTGACAGTAACATCTTAGTGTGATAGTGTGAGGAAAACTGCACTTCCTCTTACCTATTTTCCCCTCGACCTCTTTCACCTCCAGGGGAGCGCTTGTTCCCTCCTCCGTCAGGCCTGAGCTACTCCACCTGGTTCTGCGTGGAGCGTTTCAGCACAGCTCCACAGGCCCACCCGGTGCGACTGCTGACCATCGTCCGTCGGGCCACGTCCTCGGAGCAGCACTATGTCTGCCTGGCTGTGGTGCTGTCTGTTAAAGATCGCTCACTCACCGTCTCCACCAAGGAGGAGCTGCTGCAGACCTACTGTGAGTACAGCAGTAACATTTAACAACCTGTTTCATTTGTTGTATCAGGTAGTCAAAAATAATTAGCGAAATAGAAATGAATAACAATTTAGCTTTGTGTAGTCAGAATGGGGCAAAGTGAGTGAAGTTGACATTTACTCTGAGACATTAAGTTATTTAGTATGTTTGTGTAAACCTGACCTTCAAACACTTTTAAGCTATTGAATGGTTTGGTCCAGTGCGTATTGTCAATTCTGTTGCTGCAGATAGTAATAATATTAATTATCTCTGCATGTATTAGAATGTAGAATCTCTTTACAAGTTGTTTTAAAAAGTTTGTTTTTAAAGTACTACCTTGTTAATATTGCTGGGTTGAAGGCAAAGCCAGGGACAGTACAACAAGGAGGCAGGGTGGTAAAGTGGGGGAAATCTGCATATCGATAACACCTTATCAAGCTGTCTCTTGTTGGATTTTAGTCAGCAACCCAAAGTTAATGTTAGTACGTCTGCTGAAGCCCTCTGACTCATCAATATTGCCCCCACACGCCCCTGTCCCTCCCCCCAATCAAGCAGCGGATGAGTCGAGTGAGGAAGCCTCCTTCTATGAGATCCTGCCCTGCTGCGCCCGTTTCCGCTGCGGCGAGCTGATCGCCGAGGGCCAGTGGCACCACCTGGTGCTGGTCATGAGTAAAGGCATGCTGAAGAACAGCATGGCCACACTGTACATCGATGGCCAGCTTATCAACACTGTCAAGGTAAAGCTTTGGACTGAGTGATATCATGCATGCACAACATCTCTGGAAAAGTCTTCCTCCACACTTTGCTGCACTGAGCCGTTAATGGAAATACTGGCGTACACATTATGCAGGAGATATCGTGAAATGCTACTGTCATACGTTATTATGACTCATAATCATCTATGTGCAGTTTATAGATTCCCAAATTAGGGCTGCAACCAATTTCATCAGTGAGTTTTACTTAACTTATGTACATAGGTAGAAATATGCAGAGCAGATGCTCGACTGTGCATTATATCTCCTCACATAAAGAAAGATCTGTTCACTAAAATCTGCTTTTAAAGATGACTTCTATATAGAGCAGCGATGGGTGACTGAGTGTGTATAGTCACAGATTGCACTCATTGTAGATCACTGGATGGCACAGTACTGATATTCTAGAAAATAAAATCAAGCAAGCAAAAAACATGGAATCAGCAGTTCTTTGCTCAGGAGAGAAACCTTTGTGATGTCCTGCTTCGATGGGGGAATACAAATATCTTACAATGAGCTCAAAATGTTAAGATTGCTGATCATTGTGTTGATAAAGCACAGGAATATATCTCTAAACCAGATTATAAAGGGTAACCTTGCAGCATGGCACTCAGCAGACTGTGATGTGGCTTGTGGTTTCGTGACTTTAGATTCCCCTGAGATTAGAGAGCAGAGCAGGGAAATGGCTCGGCAGGCCGCAAGTCTCAGCTTCCTCTCAGCACCACTGATAACAACGGCTTCATTTCCTGCTGAGGTTGTCGTGCAGGAAACAACCAGCTGGTCATGTGTATCTGTCTGTGTGCATGTAAGAGTGTACTTGTGGTTTAAATGTCCCTGATGAACGGGTGTCTGTAAAGCACAAAATCTTCTCCCTGAAATATCCTTTGGGTGCAGCAAAAAGTATCTACCCAACAAGAACAATGGTAGCTTTTGTAAAGCACAAGAACGCTGACTTGTGGTTTACTCATCTCTAATATAAAAATGTTTTCTCAAAGAACTGTTAAAATGCTGTTTTGTAGTGAATACAAACAGTATTTGAATCTTAACCTTCTGTACACATTTAGCTATGAGAGTGTTGAAGTTAACCACGATCGCGATCGTTTTTTTTTTGCTTATTAGATGAATATGTTGGTCTTAAAATATCAGAAAAAAATAGTCATCAAATGTTCCCATGGAACCAAAGTGATTGTTTTGTCCAACCAACAGTCTAAAACCACACAATATTGAATTTGCAATGATAAAAAACATTTGTCACCTGACAAATCAACTAATCATTTCAGCACTAGTATCAATCACTTCTGAGAAAACATATAAAAACTTAATTCTCTTTAGGAATCTTGTTATTACTCTGCAGGTACTCTAATATGTGCTGCAATTATAATACTTAAATTCAAATGTTGCCTATATATAGTGATGATATATCACCTTTATCACTACCCTCCCCTTCTCTCTCCCCCAGCTTCACTACATCCACAGTGCACCAGGTGGCTCCGGCTCCACCAACCCCCCTGTGTTGAGCACTGTGTATGGGTATGTGGGGACACCACCTGCCCAGCGCCAGCTCTCCAGCCTGGTGTGGCGTTTGGGGCCCAGCCACTTCCTGGAGGAGGTCCTGCCTGCCACCAGTGTCGCCGCCATCTATGAACTGGGACCCAACTACGTGGGCAGCTTCCAGGCTGTCTATCTACCCTGTGAGTGGTCATCTTGGTTTCAACTTCCAGTGTGGTGCACAACAAAAGCCTTTGCCCCCTCTTTTAGTGACTTTATTTTAGTAGACCATCTTCTCTGTTTTCTCTTTGTCCATCCTTTATAACATTTTCTCTTCTTTTTGTCATTATATTCCATTTCTTCACACATTTCTGTCCATTTGTATTCCTTTTTTTTTTAACTTTATACCTCCCTCATGTAACTTTATTGTCCCAGGTAAAGACTCAAAAACAGAGGTAGCACCTGCCTCCCCTGTGGCGTTGGTACCAGAGGAGAAGGTGTCCTTCAGTCTCTATGCACTCTCTGTCTCTACTCTCACTGTGGCCAAGATCAGAAAAGTCTACAACAAACTGGACAGCAAAGCCATCGCCAAACAGGTCAGACATACCTCTGCTCTGTAGTTAAAGCCACCAGGGCTCAATGCTAACTTTTAAAAGTGTTACCAGGCTGTTAACCAGGCATCAGCGTTGGTTTCGAAACTTTTTATTAAGTGCAAAAAAATTAGCAGCTTTTGTCGAGCTTGCTTTTAGTATCAAACATACCTTTTCTTAAACTTTTAGTGAGTGATCTGAAGAAAGTCCTGACTGAGTGAAGGGTGGTGGAGTGTTGAGCTCACTGACATTAGGCATTACATCACAAAATGGCAAAGTTTGCAGAGAGGAAAGATTTATATCTTAAATAATAAATAAATACACGTATAAGAAATTCTCTGGAGGTTTCTATTGCTCACTCTCTATTAATAAATGTAGGGACCCACACACATACACACAAATGCATATATACTGTATATAATGTATACTGGCGTGCAAAGGTCAAACTCACTCCTCAACGGAAAATATGCAGTCCGTCTACCTGAATGGATGTGCATTCACACATAAGTCTTTGTATTTATAGTAACTAACACACCATCCTTTGATCCCACCAAAAGTGTGCATTTGAGTTCCAAATGAGCTCCCTCCTCCGTCCTTATCTCTCTCCCCACCTGTCAAGTTATTTTCCAGCCTGCTGTGTTCCCCCCGCTAAGCCTTCGCCCACGGCGACTCACAGGAAGCAAACGGCAAAGAGGCGCAGAGGCAGCATTTCTTCTGCAGCAGCTACCTGTTGTAGAATAAAAAGAGAGCGGTTTATGGCACAATTAATAGAATCCATTAGTGTTTTTGTTTCAAGAAAATACAGATTGTAGCATTATAACTGCATTCTCATTTAAAACTTTGAAAACTGTACATAAAGGCAGTTTTTACAGTATTTCTCACGCCCTTTTTCACTTGTTAAATTGGCCACCGTGTTAAAATGAAAAAAAAAATAGAGCTCAATTAAAACAGTATTATTATTTCTATGGAGCTACAGAGTGAGATGCCTCTTTCTTTTCCTCCTGACTTGCTTAATTGGCCCCATGTTTTTTTTGGCATAACTGGCCGAATAAAAAGCTTAACCTTTAAGACCTTGGTATAAGACTGAAGCTTTCAGTATGAAATTCTGATGCCCCTGAAACAATGACAAATTAGAATGTCATCCAAAATAATGAGAGAGTGAGGGAAACGGCTTGATAAAAAATATTAAAAAGTCCGATTTTTTTGGTTTGGGATTTCTTTACTGAACCTCTTCCCTCCCTCTGTAGCTCGCTGTGTCCTCTCATGAAAACGCCACTCCAGTCAAGCTGATTCATAACGCCGCCGGCCACCTCAATGGACCAGCACGAACCATTGGAGCCGCAGTCATTGGATATTTAGGTAAACCATGTCTGTTAAATAACCTAATTTCTTTCTAGAAAAAAATATCATGGATGTTCCCTCACCTTGTCCTATCGCTCAAACTGTTTTATTTTATTTTATCCTTCCGCCCTTAAGCATGATTCTTCTCCCTCGACTGAATAGTTTCTAAATTAAACTTGTTGATCCTTTATACCGACACTGTGAGAAGCTCACTGTAATTTGAAATTGTCGCACAATAATGCTGCAGCTTTCCTAAAGAAAACACACCTTTCCCTCTTTTTTTTACACCTTCACACCTTCAGGGGTCCGTGCCTTTGTGACCAAACAAGTGGCCACCAACCTGCAGTACGTGGGTGGGGCGGCAGCCATCTTGGGCCTGGTTGCTATGGCGTCTGATGTGGAGGGGCTGTATGCAGCTGTCAAAGCTTTGGTGTGTGTTGTTAAAAGCAACCCGTTGGCCAGTAAGGAGATGGAGCGCATCAAAGGCTACCAGGTTAGATACAATTTAACTCTGGTAATACAAAGTGGACAATTTCTTCCAATATTTTTTGACACTTTCATTGACACATTAAGTTCCAGACTATTGTATACATCAAATACATTTTTAGTTTAAGCCATTAAGAGTGTTAATTGACAGCTTTTTCAAGGTAATTATTAGTTTTTTGTAGCAGTTCATTGCGATCTTTATGGTAACAAATTTTGAACCTTTTTTTTTTTTTTTTTTAGTCTTTTGCAAACCTGGTTTAGATGAATTCCTTCCTATTACTAGTTTTAAAATGTATACTCAGTTTAAGTTGTATTTGTTTTTCCAATAACTTGCTTCTATTTGCTGCTGCACTTTTGTATTCCCCCCCCCCCCCCTTTTTTTTGCTAATTCTGTTTAAATGTAAATCTGTTAAATGTTTTAGAATATTGTCATGCCATTATGGCTGTGATCTTGAAAACTCACTGCTGTTCAGTTTCTGGCTCGCAAACTGGAAGTAAATAAGTTTGATGGAACTTTAATTAATTTTAATTTGTAAAAAAAACCAAATATGTGATACATTTTAAAATGAACAAAAAAACATAATGGTTAAAACATTTCTGCTTCCCTTTCCTTCCCTTGCAGCTGCTGGCTATGCTGCTGAAGAAGAAACGCTCGCTGCTCAACAGCCACATCCTCCATCTCACCTTCTCTCTGGTGGGAACAGTTGACAGCGGCCACGAGACCTCCATCATTCCCAACTCCACCGCCTTCCAGGACCTACTCTGTGACTTTGAGGTGAGGGCTTGGGGGGTGCCCATATGGAACCACTGTGCCCGTAAATGCTATATGAAATAAGTTTAATTAAAGTTCATAATGAACTAGATTCTAGAGCATTATTGCAGTCTAACCGTTGAAGCCATTTTTGAAGTTGAACAGCCGTAAACATCTTGTTCCACTTAAAGCCCTAGATGGCTGATGAAACAGTGAGAGTTGCAGGTATATTTTGGGATGTGGTTGAGATATATTTGGCTGCTGTGACCAAGATGAGAAAAAAGTTTCTTACTCAACTGTTGATACCTTTGAGAAACTGGGCCACTCTATGCTGAGATGCCACTTCTCCTTGCCAGAGGTTTGTGTTGCCAAGCACAACTTGTGTCGCAGAGGTCTCAATCTGCTCCTTCTGCTTCTCAGGTCTGGCTCCACGCTCCCTACGAGCTCCATCTGTCTCTGTTTGAGCATTTCATCGAACTGCTGACAGAATCCAGGCAAGTGAATGAAATGAATCTTATTTTACCGAAGATATTATTTGGCATCATGTCTTACTTCATGATGTCATCATTTCTGCAAAGAAGCTGATCTGTGTGTACTTCTTTTTTGTATTGAACAGTGAGGCAGCTAAGAATGCCAAACTGCTGAGAGAGTTTCAGCTGATCCCCAGACTGCTGCTGACCCTGAGAGACACCTCACTTTCCCAGCCGACTGTCGCTGCCATCTGCAACGTGCTCAGTTTGCTGCTGCAGGGCTTCCCCAACCCATATGATCTACTGCGGTAATAACACATGTTCAGACGTACCAGTCCACAGGGCTAAACTTGTACTTCTCACTGGAGTGATAATGGTACAGAAAGCAAGAAAAGAAACAAAAACTTAAATTTCCTTCCTTCACCTGACAGGTTTGGCCAGTTCATCTCCTCTACTCTTCCCACATTTGCTGTGTGCGAGAAGTTTGTCGTCATGGAAATTAATAATGAGGAGAAGATTGATGGAGGTAACAATAAACTTAATGCAGTGGCATTATTGGTTAAGTGGCAAAATACTGGTAAATACAAAAGAATGTATTTTGAATCATATTTGCCTAGTAATATAAATATATATATGTTCAGTTGATAGCCTGTTCAAATTGAATGAATGACTCATTCGATTGTTTCCTTGTGAAAACGGTCTTGTGTCTCCAGGTAATGATGATGATTTTGGCGGTCTCCTGTCGGCCAGCCTCATTCTGCTGAGAAACCGACTTCTGGACAACCTGCTCAGCCTGCTCTTCACCACCAAAGAAAAGTGCTCCGTTAATGCCCAGTAAGACAAAAGTCATCCTGAAAGTTCCAAATCAAAATTCCCAGGTCACCAATTTGGTGTCAAATGTTTTCAAATCTAATGTGAATTTCCTGGATCATAGAAATATTTTTACGGCTCAAGTAAAGCTGCTCTGTTTTTCTGTCCTCTTTTACTCTACGAGACTCTTTTAGTGTCAAGCTAGTTAGAAAGTAAAAGTCATCTCAGATGGTTGTCAGAGTAATTAAATAACATTTAAAATTAGGTTTTAGAATCCATTTTTAGAAGCCACACTGGCTTTGGATCATTGGTTTATGCCATTCGCACTCCGCCTCCCTCTGCAGAGCGTGTGAGGAGCTGGTTCGGACGCTGGGTTTTGATTGGCTCTTGATGTTCATGGAGGAACATCTTCACTCTAGCACGGTCACGGCAGCTCTGTGGATCCTGGTGGTGCTGCTCTCCAATCAGTCCATCCTCAACCGCTTCAAAGAGGGCCTGTGTGGAGGCGGCTGGCTGGACCACACCGACTCCGTCCTGACCAATAAGATCGGCACAGTGCTGGGTGAGTGCAACGAGCCTGGGGATGGTTCATTAACATGGTTCAGTAACAAACAAAATCTACAGCACAGTATTATCATTGACATTCCCTACCGTAAGAGTCAAGACACATGCAGTAATAATGTGCAGTGTATATACTGTATGTTGTAATATGGCTCAGCAGACGCCTCTTCTCACTCTGGCAACGTTTTCCGTCGGAGTTGGCCTTCGTTCAGTAAACAGAAAGCTGCGCAGTTTGTGCGCCGCACAGCCAAGGGTTTGTTGTCTCATTTTTTGCCTCCCTGCTCTCCCTGCTGCTGCTGTGACCATAGCCCCTCCTGAGCTCAATGGTTTTCAACTTGTCACTTCGTCATTTCATTTTTGCTTCAAAATGATGATTTACATTTTCTCTTCAGATGGCTTTTCATGCTCTTAATTGTTCACATTGAACATTGTTGAAGAGTACGTTCACAAATTTGTAAATTAGATTTCTTTTTTTCTTTTTTAACTTCTCTTAACTTCCTTACAGTATCACTTAACAAACCTCCAGGCTGAGAACCATTGATCTTGCTTCTGGAAACCACGCTGAGTAGTGACATGGCCTAACAGAACTACCACTGCTGTAGCATTGTCAGAATGTGTGCTCTCAGGATGAAGCCCTTAGTATTATTCAGATTTGAAGTTTGTCATCCAGCTCAACCAAATCCTTAACTTTTAAGTTATTTTGTTAGTGCTCAGTTTCCAATTTAAATCCTGCCTAATTAGTTCAGAAGATTACAGTCCTGGAATATTACTATAGCTACTTCCTTTATAGACCTGCCCCATTAAAATTCAGAGTTGCCAGTAAATTCTTTAGTCAGAGGGTGTGTGCGGTAATACCACCATACCTTCAATGCAATATTTTTAACATTCACTCCTCCCTTAACTCTCTGACCCCCCTCTTTAGGTTTCAACGTGGGCCGCAGTGCCGGCGGGCGCTCCACAGTGCGAGAGATCAACCGGGACGCTTGCCACTTCCCAGGGTTGCCTGTGCTGCAGACACTGCTGCCCAAACACACCAATGTGCCGGAGCTCTACTTCCTGCTTATGGCACTGTTCCTGCAGCAGCCTGTGACGAAGCTGCCAGACAGCCTGCAGGTACATGTTAGTATACCCAACCTTTTTTTCTTCTTCTTCTTCTTAGACTAATGGATCTGCTCTGTTGGTCTGAATTTTACTAAACAAAATGCATGCAGCTTGTCATTCTTTTTTTTAATTTTTATTTTTAGTGTGTGTATTACCGCAGTGTGTGTGTTTATCTTCTTAGTTTGACCTGGACTCAATCTGGACGTTCATCTTTGGCATGCCGGCCTCTAGTGCGACAGTAGTGGGCTCCATCCACAGTGTGTACACCGAGGCTGCCTTCCTGCTGCTGGCCATGCTGCGCAGCATGCTCAACCTGGTGAGAACCACCGTTCAGCCTACATATGATATGATATGATAACATAATTACCAAGGTAAAATCCCAGAGAAATATCACAATCTAATTTGATCAATCTAACATGACCAAGTAGGATGGCTAAATGGAAAGAACACAAACATATTGATAAAACAGAAAGTTCGAGTGAGGTAAGCGCTTCATCATTGTAGTGCTCAAAAAACTGTTGCGATATTGTTTATTTCCCCAAAACCCATAGATTGTTTTTATAAAATAGGTAATCTTTTCTAAAACAAGCCATCTCCTTCTGCCACTCTAGATTTTTTTTTCCATCAGCAGAATTAACAGAAAAAATAACTTTAATTTCTTGAGGATTTGATGCTCTCAGGATCAGTATTCCATTCCCACAGTTAAGGCTTAAGAGATGACTCTTTAACCATAATTTGACTAATTAAATCCAACACCTTTTCCCAAAAGCAGATTACATTTGAACACCCGCACCCAGAGAGCTTATGTCTCATATGTGAGAGACTTTTCTTGTTCATCATTCCATTTTTAAGGGGTTCTTTATGTAGGATTTCCCTTGCAGTTGCTGCCTTGATTTTTCTTTTTAAAGGTGTCGTATTTAGCTCCACTAATCCAGCAGATATGACTGGGCACACATGCTGTTTTTATCCTCATCCACACACTCGCAACCAACCTTGACGAATCGTGCAGTGCTCGCTGCTGGTTGCTGACAGGCTTCACTCGACCTCCTGGGAACTAAGTGGCACTCATAGCACAGGCTGCTGCTGCTGAACGAGTTGCACTTTACTTAAATCCGTCAAACCAGTCTGAGATTTGAACTGGAAAATATAGCACTTCCACTCTTTTTACATGTGTTTTCTTCTGTGTCTCTTTCCAGCCGTGGCAGTCAGAGGAAGAAGGTTCCTGGCTGAGGGAGTACCCGGTCACCCTCATGCAGTTCTTTAGGTATCTTTACCACAACGTGCCCGACCTGTCACCAATGTGGCACAGTCCTGAGTTCCTCTGTGCCCTGGCAGCAGCTGTCTTCCCTTTCAACATTAGGCCCTATTCTGAGATGGTAAGGCTTGACATTTTCTCTCGAAATGAACCTGAAGCCAAATTAAGTTCTATCCCAAGTGAAGAGATGATAGGAAATCTGTGACCTTTACTGGTGACTCCAAGGAAATGCAGCAACTTTTGTAGCCCTTCACCTTCTTCTGCATAAATTTCATGACTTTAAATTCTCATGACTTTAAGTTCAAATGCATGAGGAGATTTGTTACAAGACCGAGGGAATGGATCTGGAATAGGGTTTAAAATAGAAAAAATCTCATTACCTGAGCAAGTAATCACAGGTATTGATCAGTAACCCTATCAACCCACTGCAAACATATTGTAATTATCTCCTATGGGGCAATAAAGTTAACTTATTGCCCCTTTGGAATCCCTGTTGAAGTCAATATAATTACTGTAAACTATGGCAGTGTCAAGTACAAAGTGCAAGACACTGCAGTTTTTCTCAGAAGCAAAGGGTCAGGTATTTATGTGCCAAGCCACGGACTCGAGGTACTATATGTTATTAAAAAATGTCAGAGGGAAGAGCATGGAGGGGTCAAGGCTGCACTGTTTTCTCACGATTAATAAAATAAAATAAAACATGTCTCAAATTTCAATGTTAATATGGTTTCCTGTAATAGAATGCAATTATTATTTTTATTTTGGACCTTGTTAAAGTGCTTGTTAAGTGTTATAACTGTTAAAAAAAACAAAAAAACATTTAAAACTATTGATAAATTGTCTCACTCCATCTGTTCCAGGTCAGTGATTTGGACGACGAGGCAGGTTCTCCCACCGAGGAGTTCAAGGCCTTCGCCGGGGACTCGGGTATGAATCGCAGCCAGTCAGAATACTGTAACGTGGGCTCCAAGACGTCCCTGACCAACCACCCAGCCAAAAAGTACGTCTTTGACTTCATGAGGGTCCTAATCATGGACAATCTCTGTATGACGCCGGCAAGCAAGCAGACGCCCATCGTTGACCTGCTGCTGGAGGTGAGGAGAACAATATAAATATTTTATTCAATCATTTAGCAGCTTAATGAACAGATAATCACTTAGAATTCTGCATGTTGTCTCTCTTTGATTAATAATAGCTGGTATTTCTTTTCCTTGGTACTGAAGACCAGACAATACTGCACCTAATTGATTTCAAATGAGAGGAAACCCACAAACTTGTTCACCCATCATAATTCTTAGTATTAAATGTGTGTGTTTTCTGGTCCTAGGCCTCCCCGGAACGCTCCACTAGAACCCAGCAGAAGGAGTTTCAGTCAAACATCTTGGACGGAGTCATGGAACATCTTTTGGCTGCTGATGTCCTTCTAGGTAAGAACAAAGTCCTCAACCCCTCACACAGACGGATCTAGCCATAGTTTTAGGTTAATCATAAACCTCCAAATTGTTTCCTCATGCTGCACATTGATATTTCATCTTACTTTAATGTTTTACTACCTACAGGATATATTATATACTATTATAAATATAACTGATGATTAGGCAGAAAATGGCCTGGGCAAACTTGCTGCAGGATAGCTTTACCAAATTCTTAGTTGGCTCTTTGAGATGCTCTAATGGTTGCATCATGAGTCAGCAAATCACAGTCTAAAGCCCAGAGAACTGCAAGCATCTTCAGCATTTTACATGGAGGCTTGTGTTATATTTAGTCCAGCGGCTGTAGTATATTTTTTTAAATGCAACCTTGATTCCAAAAACTTTGAGACGCTGTGTAAAATGTAAATAGAAACAGAATGCAATGATATGCAAATCTTTTTCGACCTATACTGTATATTCAGTTGAAAACAGTACAAAGACATTCGATTTACTCCATCAAGTTTATTGATTTTTGTAAATATATGATTATTCTGAATTTGATGCTACCATCACGTTTCAAACTCGTTGGGAGAGGGGCAACAAAAGACTTAGTTACCAAACACTTACTGAGATGATGTAATACAGTGGTAGACATGCCCCTGTCTCCGCTTATTTTAAACGTGCTGCAGGCATCAAATTCAGTGTATATTTACGAAAAACAATAAGATTTATCAGTTTGAACATTAATTATCCTGTATTGTATTCAATAGAATATTGGTCAAAGAATTTGCAAATAATTGCATTCTGTTTTTGTTGTTTTACGGTTTTACGTTTTTTAGAATCGGTGTTGTAGTTACAGTTTGCTGATTAACCACTGGATTTTTTTTTTTTTGAAGTAATGTAATTTTACTGTTCTCTCTCTTGCTGCTCCTCTCCATTCAGGTGAAGATGCTTCTCTGCCCCTCAGCAGTGGCGGCAGTTATCAGATTCTGGTCAACAACGTCTTTTACTTCACCCAGCGGTTGGTGGACAAGCTGTGGCAGGGCATGTTCAACAAGGACTCCAAGCTGGTGGTGGACTTCATCGTGCAGCTCATAGGACAGGTACGAACCAAACCGGAACTGATTCTAGAGTAACACCACCTGTAAAAACCCTGCAGTGGTGTTAAGATACTATTTCACTCCTTGCTTAAGGTTCCTAATGCTAGTACTAATAATTTTATACTCAAATCAAATTGGATTTTTCCTGCGTCCCTATCAGACAGTGTACAGTTTACCTTATTTACCTGCAGAATGTTGCTGGAGGTGAAGGACACAGGTCAAGAAAGAAGCCTGACTACATTTACAATACAGCTGATGTTTATATGCTAACGTCAAATTATAGCTGACAAATTTTTCACACTAAAAGATTTTTAGACCAGAATTTTGCTGGTGCTTCTTGTAAACAGCCTTCATTATCAGCATTTTTCTCCAGAGCAGCCGGAGGCAAACAGATGGCGTCTGCGTGCTGCCTGCACTGGATTGAGGAATAAAACAGTCCTTCTGTGAATCTTCTTCCAGTTAATGTAACCAGTGAACACGCTTAGGATTAAGTTAGATAAGCAACCTCCATCTGACTGCAGGCCTCATTTACTCATTTTAGCCCGTGAAGGCACATAAATTAGATATGGCTGTTAGTCCATTTAGAGCCTGACTGACAGACAGGTGTGTAGTTGTTTTTTTCTGTGTGTGTGTGTGTGTGTGTGTGTGTGTGTGTGTGTGTGTGTGTGTGTGTGTGTGTGTGTGTGTGTGTG
>JBBPCS010000386.1:14347675-14380334 GCA_037974645.1 Hollardia meadi
TGTGTGTGTGTGTGTGTGTGTGTGTGTGTGTGTGTGTGTGTGTGTGTGTGTGTGTGTGTGTGTGTGTGTATATGTTGTATATGTGGAGTCGGATGCAATTGAATTCATTCCAAAATTTACTGTAATGTAAGATTAAGTTTTTGTTTGGGCTATTCCTCTTGTCCCTGAGCAAGAGCAAATAAGATCATTTGTGATGATTTGGTAAAGAATTGATAGTTTATGTTTTAACTCACCAGTAAATCGGGTCAAAAACCTAATCTTGAGTGCAAAGACTTTTCAAGTAAAGTCATGCGTGTGGACTTTGTATTCTACTTTTATTACAAAGCCCTGTGTATGCACTACTGTGAGAAGATTAGGAGATTATGCTCTGAAATTAATTTTTCAAACCTTTATGCACCTTGTGAATATCCCGGTGTGATTAGTGATTTAGATGGCCATGTATGTCATGCTGTGGCACACAGGAGGAATTAGAATGTGTTTACTTTTCATTCCTTTCATTTGACTAGAAGTATAAGTACCCAGTTCATACAGCATGTGCTTGCAAAACACTCACCATGCAGACGTGTACAACCCTAAAGCACTTATTAAACTATGTGAGGTATTTAAAGAACCAGCTGTCTCTTTTTATCCAGACTCTCAGTTTGTCCTTGAAACTTCAGTCTTTTCATCTTTTTATTCAGTTTTTGTGGCCAGACTATTCAGCCAAATGATTGTAATATCAAGGACAACTGCAGTGTATCTCAAGCAAGTAGTGACTGCACTATCCCCTTTACATGCACAGAATGTAATATCGAAGTAGGAGGACTTTTGACTCTAAACAAATCTTTACAAGTAGCAGCTTTATCTCTGTTTACTTCCTTAACATGAAGCCTAGAAAGAAGCCTGTTGTATTTTTACAAACACGTTTCCACTTGAGGTCCTTTAACAGTTCTCTGCTAAAAAAAAAAAAACACCAGGAAAAAACAAAACAAAGCTACATTCACAACACTAACTACGTAAGCCAGTTCAGCCCTTGTTGCTTTAACAAATCTCTCTGCCGAAATATTTCCACAGCATCTTTATCCATATCTAGAGCACAGCAGTCTACCAGGCACACAGCTAAAGAACCAACATGCCGAATCCCATTTTTTCAACTATATTTTTCACTTTTTTCATGTTTTTGCATTTTCTCTAACTTCCTACACCTCTTTGTTTCCTCCATCTTCTCCTCCTTCAGTCTAAGAGGCGTTCGCAGGGTCTTGCCCTCGACACAATCTACCACTGTCTGAACCGGACGGTGCTATACCAGCTCTGTCGACCCCACAAGACAGTAGCTCAGCAGGTGGCACTGCTGGACGCTCTGCGGGTACTGACCGTCAACCGCAACCTGGTGCTCGGCCCGGGCAACCACGACCAGGACTTTGTGGCCTGCCTGGCTCACTGCTTTATCTGCCTGCACAGTGGGAGGTGAGGTGACATGAGGCTTGTCTGGTGGAGGGTCTGTAGTGGAATTTCTTCTGTAGGTCCTTAGAATGTCTTTAAAGGTTGTTACTGATTTCATTTTTCCATTTATTTAAGGCTATTAAACTGAGTTCTTTGCACATGTTTATGCAAGGTGAATACATATTTATAAATCATTTTGCAGCTTGGTCTTAAGTCATGGGGACACTTGACGAGGTTCAAGCCTCGTGCTCTGACAGTACAGTTGAGGAAAAAAAAAAGAAAAACAACCTCCTGCCAGTCACCACTAGAATGATTTTCACGAGATGTTGGAAGAAATCCAAGAACCGGAAATGTTCTGTACATTGTCCAAATCACACGAGAGGAAGGTATTAAGTACGAAAGACATCTTCGTGGCTTAATGTGCGTCTCATCAATGTATTATTGAAATGAGTTAAAAAAAAGAGGATGAGCATTTACGTGTAAAGCAGTTAATTTAGGGTTACAACATGTAGCAGTAAATGAGCAACATGACAGCTTTGTCGGATAAAAATCTGTCGGAGTGTTAAATTGGGTTGTGTGAAGCTTGAATGATTCACAGACTCGTCACGTGGCTCCTGTACATGTACTCTCAGTGTGGAGGATGAGATGAGGCCCTGATAAAGACACGTATCATAGCCTGTTTTCCTTCTGAGTCACATAAGACTAAAGGACATTGATGAAACGGGACACAAGAGAAGAGATCATCACATTATCAAGTGAAACATTTTTATTTTATATTTGCCCGGATATATTTACCAGGAGTTGAGCTAGTTAGCCTGGCTTATAGCCGTTTATCTTTGTGAGATTATTTCTGAGCAGCTCCGCCTCTGAGGATTGTTTGTGCTACTAAAATGTGGTTTACCACAGAGTCTCACACCTTTGTTTTTATTTCCTGTGACTCAGACTGTGCTGACTTTTTTTTTTTTTGCATGTATCCTGCTAAAAGTGTTGATAGTTTCCAAAACTACAGCATGTGGGGAGACACTGAGTTTCCTACCATGCTGGGAACACAATATGCTTTATCACAACACGCTGTAGGTCTCTGTGCGGCAGGTTGGTACTAAGTCACTGTGTGTTTGTTTCTGCAGTAGCGTGGAGGGCTTCGGCTTGGAGGCGGAGGCCAGGATGACAACCTGGCATGTCATGATGCCCACAGAGAACGAGGCAGATGCTACGCACAGCCACGACGTCAGCGAGGGTGAGAGACTGTTACATGTGTGTATGTGTGGACAGTGAACCTATTAGTAACCCTTCTGATTGGTGAGAAAAAACATCAAATACGTGATAACTGTTAAGTATTTTAATGAGAAACAAAACAGCTACACACCGACACTGTACTTCGATGTCATTAAAGCAGGCTGACTTGGTATTGAACAGTGATTATTGTCCTCCCTCTGCAGGCCGGCAGCTGCTGCTGAAGGCGGTGAACCGGGTGTGGACGGAGCTGATGCACAGCAAGCGTCAGATGCTGGAGGACATATTCAAAGTATCTCTACCCTGCAACGACAGAGGCCACGTGGACATCGCCACGGCCCGGCCAGCCCTGGAGGAGCCGGCCCTGAAGAGCTGGCAGAACCACCTGGGTAAGGAACACACACACTTGCTCTGCTCTAGCTGAACATTTCCTGAGCCATATCTGTGTTGGACTTGCATAACTACATCAACTATTTGGGTGCTCCTCTTGTTGTTTTGCACAGGAAATTCTTTGACCTGGTGCCCTGCCAATAGTGCCTGTAATTGCTGATCCACTCTCTTTCCAGCTGGTTCTCTCTCGCTTGTGTTACTTTGATCAGTTTTGTACTTTTGCTGATATAAGCAGGGTGGTGTTCTTACCAGCTACCTGCCAAAGTTTTTAGTCTGCTGAACCAGAAACTTTGGCAGGCAACCAGATATTTACAAAGAAGTAAAAGTGATGAAAGAAGCTAAGAAGAGTTTCATGTGTTCTACTTTTCTTTGGTAGTTGCAGTAAAACAAAGACGTGCGTTTTCTGCATTATTTTTCTCTTCAATGCTTTGAGCACCAAAACACATTTAATTAGCCTTCATTGTATTGTGCTGGAGACAATCTTGGCGACAAATATACCAAGTAACAGTTACTACCACAGATGCAATGTTAAAAAAAATGTCAAGGGTTTACAACATGATCTGTTTTGTCAGTATCTTTCCTGCTTTATCTTTAACAAATTCACTCATGTGACTGGTTATTTTTCCTTCTCTGCACTCTGCCCTGCTGTTCAGTGTACGAGAAGAAGTGCATCAGTCGAGGTGAGGCAGTAGCACCGGCGACCCAGTCCAAACTGTCCAGGGTGAGCAGCGGCTTCGGCCTCTCCAAGCTAACAGGCGTCCGCCGCAACAAGAAGGAGAACAGCCTGAACAAGAACAGCCTGTCTGCACAGGTGCGCACAAAAAATGACACTCACTGCACAGCTGTAACGGATATACACAAGAACCTTAAACTATGTGTTAGTCAGCTTTGTTTCAGTACAATCTGATATCTCTTATCAACAGGAGACTTTCCAGTGGATGTTCACACACATCGCTGTTGTTCGAGACCTGGTGGCCATGCAGTACAAAGAATATCAAGAGGTACCACACTTGCATCATTTCCAAACACAGTGGGTGCAAGAAACCAAGCTGGTTGACTGCAGATGATAAATCAGCAGCACAGTTTAGCTGAGACACCAGCTGCAGGACAAAACAAGAGACTGTTATGTAACAGTGCAGTCAGGATATTACTGCAGGACAGTGAACCAAATAAAAACAAAGTCAACACATTTTCACAGGCTGCTGTAGCAGTTGTGACAGCATGTATGTTTTATAGCAACATTTTTAAAGTGACTCAATACTCACACCTCATCCGTCCAAACATCTCCCAGCGGCAGCAGAACGCCCTCAAGTACGTGACCGAGGAGTGGGCGTCCATCGAGTACGAGCTGCTGCGTGAACGGGGCCTCTGGGGCCCGCCCATTGGTTCCCACCTGGACAAGTTTGTGTTGGAGATGACGGAGGGGCCCTGCAGAATGAGGAAGAAGATGGTCCGCAATGACATGTTCTATATCCACTACCCGTACATGCCTGAGATCGAGCCGAACACCAACTCAGCACAGGTATTCAGCTTAAAATCTGTTCCCATGACAACATGAAGGGACTCAAAGTAAATGTTCCTTTGAGCGATGACATTGAGATGCGTTAAAAATGAAACTGCTTCCTCTCTGCAGGAGTAAACCTCTTTGGTGATGCAGAGTACATTGAAAGTTTTTTTTATTTTTCACTTTTCCATTTTTATCTTATCTACATTTAGCTGACCTCATCAGAGTAAGAATGACCACAGAAAAAAAACACTAACACTAATTGATCACTGACTTTGAAATAACGTTATGATAAAGCCCCAAAATAACTTAGAAAGATGATCACAATCACAGCTTTGTTTGTTCTACAGGTGATGCCTCCTTTTTGTTTGCCTACGGCTTCACTCCATAGTGATCTCTTTGGTCAGGAAGATAAAAAAAGTGGAGGTTTATATTATTTATATTTTATATAAGATATTGAAACTCAATTTTCCAGTTTTACATCTAAATTTGGTGATTTGGCCAACAATAAAAAAAAAAATCACAATTCTCTGGTAATGTCCTTTTGACCCTGGCGATCAAATAAAACAAACTTGCTTGGTAGAATTGGATGAATGCTTCATGAAGAGACTCGTCAGAACCCTTCTGGGGAGAAATTTCTTGCCCATGTCCCCTTCAATCGATCCAGTCTAGTGAACTCCTAAGTCCTCTAGATCTAATCATTATACATCATTTAAACATGCTCTGGAAATAGCAAGTGGTGTCTGTCTGACAAAGTCGTACGCTTGTGTCTTGCAGCTGTGTACCATTTCTAGCCACTTGCTTGACTTGTTCTTTGATTCCACCTTAAATTCTTGAATAATTTATATTATTATATATATAATACTGCACTGACTTTAAAATATACTAACTAACTGACATTTAAACACCCTCATCCTCCATCTTTTTACATTCTCTAGCCCTCTTACCCCCCTCTGGTGCCCCTGTTACCTTCAGCCCTCGCTAGGGTCCTTGACCGTGCCCAGGTACCTTCCTGAAGTCCACAGGAGCTTGAGCTCCCGTCGATGCCTGGCGTGACTGCATGATCATAACAAACATGCTTCAAGAACAAATCAGAATCATCTTAATCAGAAAGCCGCTGTGGCAGTGCTCTTTATGAGTTGACAGTTGAAGCAACGTGGAAGTCCTGTTGTTGCAGCAGTTTGCTGCCCCGTGTGGTTCAGTTGTGATTTGAAGCCTGCTTTTGTGTGTTGTGTATGTTATGTGCCTGGCACGTTGGTTGCCTGGCAGGTGTTTGTTGTGAATGTGATACCTTGCTTAATTCCAAGAATGGGAAATTTCTGTTCAGCTGGCCCAGTGCTTATATTTTGCTGTGACTTTCAAGTTGTATGTTATCCGGTATTAAATCTCAGTATGACTGCCAAGAAAAGACTAATCCCAGCTGATATTTGCCCCAAGATGACCTACTTTTCTTTTTTGACCCCTGCAGAAGCCTCTCCGTTACCGGCGAGCCATCAGCTACGACAGTAAGGAGTACTACATGCGTTTACTGTCTGGAAACCCTGGCATGTACCAGCACTCTGTAGAACACACCACAGAAGGAGAGACCACACAGCATGAGCCCGAGCATGGAGAGGACACCATCGCTAGAGTCAAAGGTACAGAGACAATATCTGGGAAGACACGGTATGGTGTCTAATTTCAAAAAGGAAAAGGTTGATTTATTTATTATTTATTTTATTTTATTTTTTGTTGTTTCAAACTCATCTTCTCGATAGTGTTGCTTCACCTGAAAGCCCTCTCTAACATGTTTCTGCACTCTGCGCTCTGCAGGCCTAGTGAAGGCTCCCCTGAAGAGGTCCCGGTCCACAGCGGACGGGGCAGACGAGGACAGTCAGGAGCAGCTTCAGGAGCAGCTGTTAGAGTCAGGAGGGCCTGAGGAGGAGCAGAGGACCGACAACACATCCCTGCTGCGCCTCCTGGAGGAGGGAGAGAAGGTCAGAGAGCGACACACAAACACAAGACGAGACAATTCAAATTATATGACAATAACAATGTTTCCTACTCCAGTTTCATAAGTGCTAGAGGCTAAAATCAGTTTCCAGTGTTAGATACAGTACATTCTTTAAGTATTTACTTTATATTGCGTGATGGAGACATGTATTCGTTTATCTGTGCAGAACTACATCAGTGTTACAACCTTATTTTCTTTCTTTTTTATTATTAATTAGATCAAGAGTTTCAGAGTTTATTGACATAATAAAACTCCTAATTTTGTACCAATCATTTTATGGCATAGCCCTGTCTTTTTTTTAAACACTTAAGGCTTTCCAAAAAATTTGGGAGAAAATTGCAAAATTGTTTGGAATATATTATTATTAACAAGAAATTAGAAATAAAGCCCCCAAAAGAAATTTTAAACAATATGAAAATATAGCTAAAAATTATTATCTGCTATTGTTATGTAATGTTATTCTAATGTATTTAAGCAACAGACAACATTTAGTTGCCTATTAGCCCTTTAAGACTGCGACATAACTTTTTAGTTATTTTAAAAAACAAGTGGTAACATGATATGTCATGAAATACACATTATTGTAACTTAAATATCTGGTTGTTATTTTTTTCCCTGCGTTGTGTTATTGACAAACAAGTAACTGTAATACCAATCACATGTGCCCACTCATTTGTTCATTCTTGACAGATTTTTTGGCTTGGAGAAATTTAAGTGTGGCTTTTCATTAGAAAACTGCTTTCTCTAAACTTTAGGTAATTGACACTCTCTTGTTTGCTACGTTCACTGTTTTAGATCCAACACATGTACCGCTGTGCCAGGGTTCAGGGTCTGGACACCAGCGAGGGTCTGCTGCTGTTTGGAAAAGAGCACTTCTACGTCATCGACGGCTACACCATGACTGTGTCCAGGGAGATCAGGGACATTGACACGCTGCCCCCGAAGTAGGTTCAGGCTTCTGTGTCTGTCACGTTACATCGAGGTCTGGACACCTATAAAAAAAAATAAAATCACAACTTTATATCAGGGCTGCAAAATTAATCCTGAATAAGAGATGACATCATTCTTCTGGACACTGCAGTGGGAGTTTCTCCTGCCGGGATGATGTAATGCTGCTGATAGAGCATGCGTTGTGAAACTCAGGAGATATTACATATTTATCTTTTCGGGGAACTCACTGTCTTTTCCTTTGAGACGCAAAAAGAACTAGAAAGATGCTTCTTTTCATGTTTTTTTTTTTTGTGTGTGTGTTCCGCTCAGATGTCTTACTGTTGTAGCCTCTCATCAGCAAAAGCAGGTTAAACACATTTAAAGACGCTTCAGGCCGTGTTTAATTTATAAAGAAATTTGCACAATTTGGGATATTTTTATATTAAATTATTAATTGAGTACATGAATAAAATAATTCCATCATTAAATTGCAGGTCCTGATATTAATTAATGTCAGTTAATAGTTAACCCCAGTGTCCCCTGCATTCTGTTTTAGTTATTTTGCTGTTATATTTTTGTATAAATACTCCTGGACATAAGATGAGATCACATTTGAAATTGCTCTTTGAATATCATGATGTTTTTAGCACAAGGAAAGACATTTGCTGAACTCTTTGTAGGGGGAGCTGTGATTGTTTGTGACGCCTCTGTAGATACAAGTGCTTTATGTGTAAAATTTAATGTAGTTGACTATAACTGAGTTGATAAATGCATCACTGCCTGTTGTCTGTGTCCAGTTTGCATGAGGCCATCATCCCCAGAGGAGCGAGACAAGGACAGAGCCAACTGAAGAGAACCTGCAGCATCTTCGCCTATGAAGACATCAAGGAGGTGCACAAGAGGCGCTACCTGCTGCAGGTCAGTATGCACGTATAAAACATACACAAACACTGCAGCATCAATTTACATCTTTGAATTTATATTGAGTTCCTAAAATATTTAGGGTTTGATTTTAATGCTTTAAGTCACTATGAGAGAATTTAAACCCTACTTCTGGCATTTCTAGTGTTTAACTTGTGTTTCTTGATTATTAAATATACCCTCTGTCATCACCTTTCAGCCCATGGCCGTGGAAGTCTTCTCAGCAGATGGGAGAAACTACTTGTTAGCCTTCCAGAAAGGAGTCCGCAACAAAGTTTACCAAAGGTGCTGAATACAAATAGAGACACAGAACTCGAACTGCACGCTGCTGCACTGCTGCTGCTGCTGCTCTTACATTGCAGTAATAGATAGAATAGTTCAAAAAAAAAAAGAAAGCTTGTGAGAAAAAGTTTTTGTCCTCTTTTCAACCCTCAGAAATGACAAGCGATGATTTGGTATCATTCACTGGACACTGCGGTTTAATATTATAAAATACTTGGTTAATTTGGTAGTCAGGATTCAGGGTATTTGCTGAAAAGAAGGATTTTACAAAGGTTATTACTGTGTGATATTAGAATAAAATCCTCAGTGTGACCATAAGCCCGTCAAAGCTTCTTGTCACCACAATATTTCTACTTTAAGTAGCTAATTTTAATGCTAGGATTGTCATTTCTCTCAGGTTACACTGGGTAATGTGCAAAGTCAGATGGAACCATATATCTATATATAGATAATATTATATCATCATTTTATTATTAATTCCCTGCAGGTTCTTGGCTGTGGTGCCTTCACTGGCTGACAGCTCAGAGTCGGTTTCAGGCCAGAGGCCCAACACCAGCGTCGAGCAAGGGTAGGATCTCCTCTATGTTGTCTATGTGCATTGAGCAAACAGTGTTCCCTATCCTCTGCATAAGGTGTAAATGTTCAAATTTATTACCAGGTTTTTCATTTTTGTGTTAAATGCATTTGGATATGGGCTTCTCTAGTAATTAATCAAATGGATGACCTAGAAAAGAAAATATTTTAAAAAAAACTTGTATAGACTTGATGTGCAGCAATTGCTTCGTGACTAAAAGATGCCTTTTACTGCCCACATGCTAAACAAAAACAGCACTAAGATGAGAACTGAGCTGTTTTAACTAAACATCCTCTGTGCTTGTCAGATCTGGCCTCCTCAGCACGCTGGTCGGTGAAAAGTCAGTGACTCAGAGATGGGAGGTAAGAACCTGAACTCATTGCTCTAAACCTACTGTCCAGATTAAGAACACAAAGTGAAGAAGTGTCATACTGTATATGTGTCTACCTTCTGTTTTTCAGCGAGGAGAGATCAGTAATTTCCAGTACCTGATGCACCTGAACACGTTGGCAGGACGATCCTACAACGACCTCATGCAGTATCCCGTCTTCCCCTGGATCCTGGCCGACTTCGACTCAGAGGTGATTGCAGGATCTGGGACAACATCAGTGGCAATTAACAGTGTTAGCCACAAGAAAAGTGGAAGGCTTTTTCCTTATTAATCCTGTTTTGGTAATGGTGGTGATGTTGTTCTCCAGGAACTCGACCTGAACAACCCCAAGACGTTCCGTAACCTGGCCAAGCCCATGGGCGCCCAGACTGACGACAGACTGACACAGTACAAGAAGAGGTACAAGGACTGGGAAGACCCCAATGGTAAGATTTCTGAGTTGAATCAACAGACTGCATTTAACAGGATGGAGTCTAGGGGAGAACATTTGTTTACGTTGTTTGAATGTAAAAAGAAGACTAGAAGAAACAAGATCCAGCTAACCAGCTAGCTCATATTGAACGGCTTACACATGTCAAGGTTGTGTTTTCATTGCCAGTGTAAGTGAATGTGTTGTTTTCTGTCCGACCAGGTGAAACCCCAGCATACCACTACGGCACCCACTACTCCTCAGCCATGATCGTAGCCTCTTATCTGGTCCGGATGGAGCCCTTCACACAGATTTTCCTCAGACTTCAGGTCTGATCTAAACGTTCCTATCATACTGTCATTCACATTTCCTTTTAAAATGGCTCGCAACCCTGAGAAGTGTTCTTTAGAAAATAGAAAGACTGAACAAAGGTTGTTCTGATATTACAGTTACAGAATGTAATAAATTGTTAATTTTATAAGAAAATACCAGTTTTACCAGTATGATGATTGGCTGTTTTTAGTCCAAGAGCAGAGAACAAATAAAGAAACAATACAGTAACAGTAAATTTTTCATTTGCTAAAAGTTGTTAACATAAAATCCCAGGCGACAAACTATTGATGTGTCTGGATCCAATGTCAAACCACCTTCCTGTGTGTTGTGTGACTACCAGGGAGGTCATTTTGACCTGGCTGACAGGATGTTCCACAGTGTGCGTGAAGCCTGGCTCTCTGCCTCCAAACACAACATGGCCGACGTCAAGGAGCTCATCCCCGAGTTTTTCTACCTGCCTGAGTTCCTGCTCAACTCCAACAACTTCGACCTGGGTCAGTATAATCAGACATGGACAAAAGCCAGGATTACTGAGTGCAAGTAAATTAATGTTCTTTGTGCCTTGGTGTCCCAGGTGCCAAGCAGAATGGCACCAAGTTGGGTGACGTCATTCTGCCACCTTGGGCCAAGGGCGACCCACGGGAGTTCATCAGAGTCCACAGAGAGGTAAGAAATGAATCCACTTGTTGCAAAATTAGGTCCAAGTTCCAGTGAGCACCCACTAACCTATGCATTGTCGTTTCTTCTGGCTGCAGGCATTGGAGTGCGATTACGTGTCGGCACACCTCCATGAATGGATCGACCTCATTTTCGGCTACAAGCAGCAGGGTCCGCCAGCCGTGGAGGCGGTCAACGTCTTCCACCACCTGTTCTACGAGGGTCAGGTTGACATTTACAACATCAACGACCCGCTCAAGGAGACGGCCACCATCGGCTTCATTAACAACTTTGGACAAATCCCCAAACAGGTCAGAGACTGACTGATAATATCACAAAATGACCGCTTCAGGGTTAATCATTGCAACAACTTCTACTCTAATAGCAACTGAAATAACAATAGCTAGTCTATTTATATAGCACACTATTCATTCACAGATTCAATTCAGTGTTCTTTACATCACTGAAAGCAAAAGGAACATCCATATATAAAATATAATTAAAAGAAAGTACAAATTATGTAAAATACTATTAAAAAGAGAATTAAAAGATAGGTAATATAAAATAAAATATAAGTTACTTAGAATAAAATCATGCTGTAGTGGAAATAGCCTTGACTGAGCTTTACTTGTACAATGTGGACTACAATATAACTTCTGCTATGAGTAATACAACGAGGCATAATGCTAATGTTACTACCACAAATACTTCTAAAAAATGTAATAATTATATTGTTATATATAAACTGTCCTTTTCATCAGCAACTATTAATTCGCTCAGTCTCACAGGCTGCTTGCATGGCTGCTTTCTAGAATACTGCAAGACACACAAATTGTTGTTGGTTGCTGGACAAACTTGCTAAAAATATAGCCAGAATTTACCAGCATTTAGCTATTGGTAGATATTCAAATCCTTTTCTTTAGTTACTCACTGTTGATGTGTGTGTGTTTGTGGGTGATTCAGCTGTTTAAGAAGCCCCATCCTCCTAAACGGGTACGCAGCAAAGCCAACGGTGACATAGCAAGCGTTCCTCCAAGCTCCAACAGCGACAAGATCTTCTTCCATCATCTGGACAATCTCAGACCTTCTCTGGCACCTGTCAAAGGTACATGTATGCACACACAATCACAAATAAACACACACCAGTTTAATCTATATAACTACCAGTTACACCCCAACTAACCTTTTACCCGATCTAAGATGTGTGTTTTTGTGGCGTGCTGTATTTATGCATGTGGGTTTAAATGTCAGCACTGAGACACAAAGGTCTTCAGTTCTGATGCAGTACGTTGGAAAGTTTGATGTCCATAGAGTACCATGAATGGATTCCTGAATTCTCGGAAAAGGTCACCGCACTGGGAATGAAATTCCAACCCTGACATCGTTCTGTCCGTTACATCGTGCGCCTGCATGAATCTTTTTAGACGCAGCACTCACATATTTCTTTGTATCACCGTATCTAGAGCTGAAGGAGCCTGTGGGACAGATCGTGTGCACTGACAAGGGCATACTTGCTGTGGAGCAAAACAAAGTTCTGGTTCCCCCCGCCTGGAGCAAGACCTTTGCCTGGGGCTATGCCGACCTCAGCTGCCGCCTGGCTAACTATGAATCTGACAAGGTTAGTAGCCTTTATTATAGTAATTTTTTTAAAGCTTGCTCCTGTAATCTCCAGGCTGCAGCCACTGTCTGTCACTGAGCTCCACTCTAATGTTCAGTGCTTTCGCTTGGGAGCTCTTAGTTTTGTAAGAGTGTTTTTAAGGGAGTGGAGGCTTTTCAATCAAAAAATGAACTACTGCTTATTTTACCTTGAACCTGACACGTAAATGTGAAAAATTACTAAAGACAATGTTTCCCCCTGCTGGTGCTTGAATAAAAATGCACTTTTATCTTTTTACACTTTTGCACTTTTATTTTACTTGAGCATTATGCAGAGTAGAATAAGCTGGAGAACAAAATGTATCTCAGCCAACTAGCCAGCTAGTTACCAGACCATGCCTGTTAACTGGCAGTGGCAAACACTGGATTCTCTTTGGGACTTGGGAACAAGTGTGCCAGTTTCTTATCAACATGCACTACAACAGGCTCTTGAACAGTATTTGTAGGTTTTGGTTTCTTTACGTTGTAATCCTGAATGTCTTCTCAGGATTTGTAACATAAAGTAGTCAGATGCGTTGGTGTTGATGAAAGAGTTGGTTGTTGAGATAGAATTTAGTAAAAGAAACAGCCAGCATGAACCTGTCCTCCCCACCTCTGCACCCCCTGGCTAAAACCAATCTTCGATCTTTTTCTTCAATCTTATTTCAGGCGTTGGTGGTGTACGAGTGTCTGTCAGAGTGGGGTCCGATCCTCTGTGCCATATGTCCAAACTTGAAGCTGGTTATCACCGGTGGCACCAGCACCGCCATCTGTGTGTGGGAGACGGGAACCTCCAAGGAGAGGGCCAAGTCACTTACGCTCAAACAGGTAAAAAAAACACACAAACTGGTCCCAAGAAACCCAACACAAGGTCCTGAGGTAGCACCTATACCAAGAGCTTTAACAAAATACCTCATTCTTAAAAAGTCAAAGGTGCAAGAATGCACTGTTTAAATTAGTTCACTTATTAAGGGTGAGTTAATATAGTGAGCTCCTGAAATCTCTCCAAACTAATGTTTCTAACTATTAAAAATTGTTGAGTCCATCTAATGTCTTTGTCCACGCTGTTTCATCATAGGCATTACTGGGTCACACGGACGCTGTAACGTGTCTGACTGCGTCATCGGCGTACCACATTGTTGTCAGCGGCTCGCGGGATCGAACTTGCATCATCTGGGACCTCAACAAGCTTTCCTTCGTCACGCAGCTCAGGGGCCACCGGGCGCCCGTCTCCGCTCTGTGCATCAATGAACTGACGGTGGGCTGCAGAATAAATTCCTGTCACTCTAGATAACGTCATATGTACTTCCAGGACAATAAATATGAGCTAAGGAGCAGAAGTCCAGAAGAGCAATAGAAGCCAGCCAGCTGATGCGTAGTGTGCGTCTGTGTGTGTTTATGTTTGTGTAGGGGGATGTTGTGTCGTGTGCGGGCACGTACATTCACGTGTGGAGCATCAACGGCAGCCCCATCGCCAGCGCCAACACCTTCACAGGCCGCAGTCAGCAGATCCTGTGCTGCTGCGTGTCGGAGATGAACGAGTGGGACACGCAGAACGTCATTGTCACCGGACACTCGGATGGCGTTGTCAGGGTAACCACGCCTACTTAAATCTTACAGAACATCAGCCATCGTACTGATCAAACCTCATTGTGCATTCTTTTTTGAATCAGTGAAATGCTGTTTGGGCTTTTGTCTCACGTTTTGGAATAATGCGTGTGTATAGGATTTTTTTTATAGAACCACAATATAATAAGCAACAATTATGAATAATACTGCAATTTTTTTTCTTGTTTTCCCTGTTCTTGCCAAGTCAAAGAGAAAATCTGTATTCGTTATAGAGGAGCTAAATTTAATTTTGTCACTTCTGCACTTCATATTTGTGCTGTGACTAAGCCTAAACCTTCTCTCTAGTTTTGGAGAATGGAGTTCCTCCAAGTCCCAGAAACCCCTGCTCCAGAGCCTGTAGAGCCAGATGTGCCTGACTGCTGTGGTGAGGAGAAGATTGGTGAGTCCTAATAGGACAAATAAGTGTTGGTACACCTTTCTTTGCCTGTTTTTGTGGGGGTTTTTTTAGTATTTAGTATTTTAAGTATTTGCATAATAAATGTACTCTGTGTTATCATGTAAAAAGAAGTTGCTAATTTTGTTTCACAGAGGGTGGCGAGAGTCACAATGGTGATGACGACAGCAGCGACTCAGATGGAGACGAGCCCAGTCTGAGCCAGGAGCCCAAAGCACCACGCAACCCCTCAACAGGGGGAGGCAGCCAACCGGGCAGCACTGTCCACAGACCCAGAGGTACACAGCTCCCATTATTAAAACAGTTTATGATTGAAGTCTCACTGTTTAGCTGCTCTTGCAGAAATGAATAGCAGTGATGACAGGGAAGGAAAGAAGGGTATTCATAAACATATTTTGTTTACTGAGAATTTAGACTTCAAGGAATGAATCTCAAACCATGCCCATGTTCACATTCCTGATTTTAATATACCTTTAAGGTCCTTCGGCCCGAACAGGAGCCTCGTGGTCAATGGACAGCAGCTCTGACGACTCTCACCGCTGGTCAGACACCCTTAGCATTGACGAGAAGGACGGCTTCGTGTTCGTCAACTACTCTGAGGGCCAAACTAAGGTTCCTCACCCACATCCGGCTCATCCGGGCCAGAGCTCAATGCCGCAGCCTCTCCAGCCCTCCACCATGGACACACGCACTTATAACCAGCTCAGGACAGGTGGGCGACCAGCGATTGTCAAAAACGTTTGTTTTAACATCATAGAATATTCTGACAAGCTCTTCAGCTCGTAGGCAGCGGTTCGTCAGGGTTTCTCCTCTGATTAAAGAAAGAAAATCCTCAAAAAAATAATCTCTAATCTGACGACAGTGTGTGTTTAAGTGTTTATCTCCGTGTGTACACAGGCTACAGATGGGAGCGCCAGCTGGTCTTCAGGAGTAAACTCACCATGCACACGGCGTTTGATCGCAAGGACAACGCTCACCCGGCCGAGATCACATCCCTCGCCATCTCCAAGTAAGAGAGCTTGCTGTCTAATATTCATTTGATGCATCGGAAGAGCTTCTTGTTACTATGTTGCCCAAACTGTCAGCATACTACAAATAACACTGAGCACAAGCCACAATTCAAATCCATTCAGTGCAAATGTTTTAGAAAGGGAAGACGTCCTTGCTGAATGATTGTCCTCCTCCTTCCCTCCCTTTGTCTTTCCTCGTCCGACCCTTTGTCTTACCTTTTCTCCCTACTGCCCTCCACTTCTCTCTACTCTTTCCCCTTTTATCGTCCTCTCTTCAGGGACCACAGTAAGATCCTAGTGGGCGATGGACGTGGTCGAGTCTTCAGCTGGTCAGTTAGCGACCAGCCGGGCCGTTCAGCAGCCGACCACTGGGTGAAGGACGAGGTGGTTGACAGCTGCTCCGGCTGCACAGTTCGCTTCTCCCTCACTGAGCGACGCCACCACTGCAGGAACTGCGGGCAGCTCTTCTGCCAAAAGTAAGTGAATTACACATTTTCCAGCATGGCTTCTTTTCCCTTTTTCCCTCCTTTTACTACTACTTAGAATGAACGGTGTACCAGGTGTACACTAGCTTTCTTCAACACATATCTACATGCTGAACCACTTGCCAATGATATATGATCCTCTGTAATAATAGATGCAATGTGCATTTTGCATATATTTTGTTTTGGAGGTTTCTTATGGAGTATTTATTTAATTTCTCCAGTTCCATTAACTCAAAGTTCTTCTTGAATGTCTTAGGACTTTAGTGTGAGTTAAAGTCACGGCTCTCAAATGGTTTGTCATTAAGACAATTTTGTTGTTAACTTGTTAAGTTTTATCTCATCCTCAGCACCTTTTAACCACCAATCGTGGGTCCTCTGTTATTTTGTCTGTACACGTTTCCACGGTGGGGATATAGTTATGATTATAACATATTTGTTATGCAGACCATATCCAGATGTACCTGCCTATAAACCTTAATAATGCTGTAGTCCATACACTTTCCCCTTGCTTCCTTATTCATTTGTTCTCTAATCCAAACATGCTTGGTCAGTTAGTTTAGTCAACTGACAGATTTTTTTGATAATAAATCATAGTGAAAGTCATATTTCTTTGGTTACGATGCTGAGATTTGGTGCTTTTTCTAATTTTGTATTGTTTTAATTGAAACGTGTGGGTTTTTGGTCTGTCAGACAAGGTAAGCAATTTGGGCTCTGGAAACTTGAGAAACTTTTCTTCTATTTTAAGAACTTTTTAAAGGTTTATTTAGTATAAGTCATAACAAAGATGGGTCAGTAATGATATTTCAGATTTATAAATTGTCACTGATAGCTGAGAAATTGTAATTTTCCATTTTTAAAGCATGTTTTTTCTTTGTCATTACAGGTTATTGTGTGTACAAATAATTGCTAAAGATTTGTTTTGTGATACAGCAAAGTGTGCTAAAAGAGAAGTGGTCTAAATACTTCTTAAAGCCACTATATATATTAGTATTTGTCTTCCTTTTCTTTTGCTTCTCTGCGGATTTCTCCTTTGACAACCCGAATTTCCTGCCTACCATTTTTCCCCCCACTCACCTGCCTTGTCTTGTTTTGCAGGTGCAGTCGCTTCCAGTCGGAGATCAAAAGGCTGAAGATCTCGTCACCTGTGCGCGTTTGTCAGAACTGTTACTACAACCTCCAACACGAGCGAAGCGCCGAGGACGGCAGCAGAAACTGAGCTTCGACTTCACCTCCTGAGGACTCGGACCTAAGGAGCCCTTCATTCCTCCATCTACCTTGCTTTTCCCTCGACACTTCCCACACATCCCTCGAAGCCCCTCTTAATCCTCTCGTACGTCCAGTAACCACATGTACTGTAACACACTGACAAGACTGTAACAGGTGGGAATGTTAGCCGTTTCATCACCACGGCGGTAAAGCTCAGCAAAGGAAGTGGGACAAAAATGAGGATAACAGATTAAAAGGAAATGTAAAAAAAAACAAAAACCCAAAAAACTCAATCACCACTTTTACCACCTGCACTCGACACCTGGAGGGGAAAAAAATGGAGCAAAAACATCTTTGATGCAGCACGCTTGAATCAATCACCCGCCCCACCACAAGATGTTACAAACTTGTTTATACTGTAAATATTTACCATGGCCTTTTTAACTCTAAGAGCAAACACAGAACAAAAAATAAGGTCAATGAGAAAAAACAAAACAAAAAAAAAAAATAACGAATTGCCTGTAACATAGCGTTGTGATTAACCACTCCTGGCTTTAAAAAAACAAAACTAAATTATGTGTAGTCTGCGTCACGATTCACGGCAAGTCCAGAGGAATAACACGGAGGGGAGGAAGGGATATGAATGTCAATAATTAATTTCTGTGGGTTGACTTTACTAGTGGGTCTAGTTATGCAAAATTACTTATTTTCTTTTTAATTTCCTAATTGTTTTGTTTACAAAAATGTGATTTATTTTGTGAGCGTGTGTCATCCACAGTGTCAAGCCAACACCATCAGAGTGAGAGATTTATTATCCGTTTGTCTTTTCCTTTTTTGCCAAATTGTATTGATCTATCAGTTATGATGATTTTTTTTTTTTTTAAACCTATCATATATTCTGTCCTTTATACGATTCCCATTGGGAGAGTTTTTGTTGTTGTTGTTGCTGCTGTCTAAAGACTGGACACGTTATCATTTCAGATTTTATTTTCTTTTAAAACCATATCAGTCCATTTATTTCGAGATTTTCTGTGTTTTCCTTTTTTTTCGTCTAGAGAAAAAACCGTCATGGGTTCATCATCTGAAAAAATATGAATTAGGTTAAAATATAATGCACATGTAATATTGCTGCACATTTATTTTCCATCATGTCTCTTTGATGTAGCCTTATTTAGTTACTATACGGCGTCAAAGCGGCTCTTCGAATGCACACACAAAAGGGACTCGACGTGTGTATCGTGGTTTTTTTTTTTAATTTTCTTGTTAGTTTCTATCCAGATTTGATGTTTGTAGACCTCCAGTCTGACCCTGTGGCATTATTACAGCAGATCAGTAAATGTTGCACTCCACACACTTTATCCACAGTCCTTATGGAAGATGTTAAACTGCAGGAGCAGCAGCCAAAGCACCTTTTGTTCAGTAAACAAAGAAATTGAATAGTGAAATTCCCTTAAACGGGGCAACATCCCAGCTCAGATATCTTTTGGTGTTTATTCTTAAGAGTCAAATACATTGAGACAGTCTGACAGAACTGCTGTTCGATCCTTTTTTCCCCCCTGTTTTGGTTCGGTTTTGGTACAAATGCAGGGAAATGTAAATAGATTTTGAGTGAGCATGAAATCCACATCATGGTTTCATATTTCGTCAACGAAGTTCCCTGTTTTCAGTGCTTTATGTGCGTGATCAGCTAAATGCATCAATGATTTCAGCAACTTTAAAGTTAAATTACTTGGCATTTATTTTTAGTTTATTTGTTCACTGAACATGAATTTAGTTAATTAAATATATATTTTTTTAAATTACGTCACAAATAGATTGGAGATATCAAGGAATTTACAGGGGGATAAATTAATAAATAATTTGTGCCAAAATATGATTTTGTTCACGATTTCCCACTGTTAAAGACTTTTGTTGCGACTTTGCCTGGTCATTATCCTTGCTGTTGTGTCACTGTCCATTTTCGAGTCGTTCCACAAATTCATATCGGACCAAGAGAAAAAAATCACAAAGACAAGGACGGTGTCACATGGTCAGAAAAGCGACACAAATCTTGATGGACACAATGCAGGAATAATGACAAAGCAAAAAAAAAAAGCACATCAGTGGATTTTTTTTTTTGTGCCACAACATTAAACAGCAGCAGTAGTTAAGGACAAATGTAAAACAGACATATTTAACATTTAATTTGATCGTAGCATCCTTCAAATTATTCTGATGGGATACATTTTTTGTTTGTTTTCACAAAAATTCCATTTTGTAGTTTCTGTTGTTACCACAAGAAATAGCAAAGCAATGTGGACTGTAGTAGTAAAAATATTTTTGGCACAGGTTGGACCCCATACAAGACTGCTATGTTGAGACATTTCATATATTTTTTCTATTGTTTATCAATGTTTAAGTTACATTATAGTTAATAATTACTCTGCAGGATGGCTGCTGCTGCTGTGTTTCATAGTTGGACATATATATATATAGAGATTTTTTTTTATCCACAAGTTTTCTTTCATATGTCACCCCCTGTTCTCATAAATGTGATCATGTTGTTTTGTTTGTTGTTCTGCGGGCAACAGCTGTGCATTCAAGTGCTGCTTTCTTTCTTTCCGAGAGAGAACTTATTTCTTTTGGTTTGCCACTAGTTTTCACAAAGTCTCAAACATGTCAAAAGAAAAAAAACAAAACACCTTTTAGAAAGTACTTTAATATTCACCCCCACAGCTCCCTGATGTTAATGATAATAATATGCACTCTTGTTTTGTTTTCCGTCTTATATCATTCGGAATTGATGTACTGTAATTTAGCGTGCAATCATGCCATCAAGCTGAGTCGGCTTCTATCAATCAAGAGTTCCTTTGCACCTTCACGTGTACAAAAAAAAAAGAAGCAAAGTCAAGAGGAATCACAAGTTTTTATTGAATGCAGTTTTACTTTGTCATTTTAATAGAAAGGTGCATTTCACAGCGGATAAATGAACTGTACAAAGTATTTATGCAAAACTGGTTTTAGATTTTTTTTTTTTTTAATGATTATTGCAAATTCAGCAAGTTTTGTTACTTGTTGCATGTCTATTAACACAGCTGACTTTCTGTGTCAGTGCATTGTACATGTTCTCGGCATTATATTGTTTTTATTCTTTTTTGGGGGGGTTTTTTTTTTGGAGGTAGTGTCTGAATTGTCCCGACCAACAGGTTTGTGTACAGAGCCGGAGATCGTGTCCCCAACTCTGAGTGGACTTTTGTATTCTTTATGGAGAGAAAAAAAAAATTAAGGACTAATGAAAGAAGAAGAATGAGGGAAAAAAAGAAATCCTGGATTATTTTGGTGGTCTTGTATTAGACTGCATTACTACAGTATCTGGTGTGCAATCTGTGATAGCTGAATGTTCCTTGTATATTTGTGTTCACTCCATCCTACAAGATAAAAAAAACCAGTAGAGTAACAAAATGCTACATTAATGCAATAGATCTGGTACTTATTCTTTTTAATATCATTTCAATAAATAATTGCTGTTTACCACCAAAAACAGACCTGAGTTTTTCATTTTAAAATTTTGGGGTTAAGTTTCTTCATGATGTGTCGGCAGTCAAATTTAGTGGATTAAGTTAATTTTAGGGAAATAAAGGAATCTAAGATATCTAATTATTAAACAAATTAAGCAATAAACACAAATTGGCACAAATTTAAACATATGTTGGGCAAAATTTTTTTTTTTTTTCAATCACAATTTCAGGGTCCGGTAGAACTATTAATCCCGAGTCATTCCTGAAGTTCTTACAATCCGTTTTATTTTAAGAGAAATCCAAACATGATGGATGGAATACACTGAGGAAAATGTGCAATATGGTGACGAATGTGTTGCATCACACATTTACAATATTAGACCGTTATAAAAACAATGATACTAAGTCACATTAAGTTAGAAACTGGTCCTTACTGGTCGTTGGCTAACGCAACATGAAGCAGAGCTGGTCGACCAAGTACATTTTGACTGGAGAGAGGGAGAGAGAGGCTGCCCCACTGCAGCGGCACCAACAGATCTGTGTAAAGTTAGAGAAAAAAACACTGTCTGACCGGAAGTTTTGTGGCTTGTACTTCAAAATAATCCCCCCTTTAAAATACACTAACTCATTACTACACTCAATAGGAGACATTAAATTGAATTGATTGAGTGTAAAACGGAAAGGTAAATAATTAGTAATAATAATTATAGCATAATAATAATTAGCAAAATCGTTTATTTATTTTGCTAGTAAAAAAATAAGTCATTGATTTTGCTACTTGTGTTTACTGACAAAAATCTATTTTTATGAACAGCCCTCACTGTAACGCAGAGCAGTGATGGAAAAGCTATTGAAGTACACTATCATCAAAATGTACTTTAAGTATGAAAAGTATTTCTTATGCAAGCTGCCCGTGAGATTATTATATTTTTATATATTATAGGATTTTTATACACTTAAAAGGCAGCATTTTACTGATATAAATTTTAATTACTGTATTGTATATAACTTATTACTGTGTAGCTTGTGAATTTAGTCCAGATCTTATCTTTATTCTTTATTTGGCTCCCCATTGGCTACTGAGCTAGCAGTTACTCTTCCTGGGGTCCACACACAACAAAACATAGAAAACAAGACATATAACACATCTTAACCGATAATAACACCTCATCATTTATTTGTTTATTATATTTTGTATTAGTATTCTCAAGGTATCAAATAAATGTAGTGGAATAAAAAGTAAAATATCTAGCTGCGGATTGTAGGGGAGTAGAAGTAGCAGAAAGAAATATACTCAAGTACAAGAACCTTAAAATAGTATTTAAGTACAGTACTTGAGTAAAGGTACTTGGCTCTTTTCAACCACTGACACAGAGGCAAAAACTCCTGAAGAAAGCGAAGCTTTTGCTTTGAAGGTTACTACCGGAAGCTGTGTCCTTGGTTTTATGTACCTTGACGGTGCTAAGAGCGGAGCAGGGACTGCGGTGATAAACAAACACACGCAGGGAAGTCGCTCGTGTCTCGTCGAGCTCTGTTGCGGCGCAACTGACTTTCAGGCAAGCTGACCTTCACGGACCGAGCTCTCACGTCAAAACCGGGTCAGAAATCCAGGACAGGACAAACAAACTCCAGGATTTTATCCCCTTCTCCCTCCCTCCTTCCTTCCCCCGGAGTCGGCTTATGTGACACATTAACGTCCCCGGTAGCCGAAACGAGCCAAACATGACGGAGCTGAGGAAGCGAGGCGGAGGCGGAGGAGACCCTGACAGCACCGAGAATATCAGCGACAAGGTAAAGTGCACCGTAACGACTATAAAGACGGCAGTTTCCCTTTGAGACCTCGCCCTCAAAACAAGTTAGTCCGGTTGTTGTCAGACGCTGTAACAGCCGAGCTGTCTTATGTGCCAGGTTAGCAGGGGAGCTAAATAAGCTAGTTAGCTTCTGGCTCCTGTAATCCCACAACAACATCACCACAGACGCGGAAACGGCTCTGTATGAAGTAATAACGACTTGTGGTTGATGTGGGGTTCACGTCGCCATCATGACTGGGAACATTTTGACACTGTCATTATCAAAATAGACTCGTCAATGTCATTCCGTCAGCCTTATGTGAGAGCAGAATATTTAGCTTGAAAATTGGATTTGTGTAGTTGAGTGTTAGGAGGTGGCTCGCAGTGTTAGAGGTGGAAATGAGGGTCCAGTGCTCTTAAAAATTTACTTAAAAGCTCTAAAAAACCTATTATTTTCCTCATTAACCATTCTTAATATCAACAAGATCACCAAATACTTTTCTATCTGCATGTATGCTGCATTGACTGAAATGGCAAACTAATCTATTACTAATCAGGGTTTCAAGTGAAAGACAAAAATAAAAGACAAAACAAAGTCAAGACTAGATTTCAAAAGCAACTAGGGAAAGCTAAGTAGTGCAAAATGCACTTTCACATTATTTTCAAGTAGGAATTATGGTGCTTGGAAACAAGAGGTGACAAGTCCGCTCTCCAATCAAGGCCTGGTTGTGGAGCTTTCGACCAAATCACACTTGCCACATATGGCTTTACAGTCTCTACAGCACAGAGCAACATCTATCCATCGACTCCAAACTCGGCTGCGATGGGGGTGGGAAGGGAGAAACCTCGGGAAGAGCAAGAGAGAAGGGATCCCTTGTTCAGGATTTGACATGGAACTGTAGATGTTAAGACTTCCCGTTATTCTGAGCAGTTTTAGGACTTTTCATCGCTATTGGCTCAAGTTATATAAGCTTGGCTTTTCATTCTTAACCTTGAAAACAGGGAGTCCTTTTAAAGGGGAATTCCGGTATTTTTAAACCTATACTGTATTTGGATGTGTAAATGATTCATACTTACCAAAGGTCTTGGAATTGATTTGCCCCTAAGGATTGTTGCAGCCATTGCAGGTGTGTCACGGCTATCAGCTGAGACTATTTACTGGACCAATTCCAAAACTTTTGGTAAATAGACACATCCAAATATATTTAACATAAGGCCCAGTTTTAAAAATACCAGAATTCCCATTTAATGGGTGATTAATCGGTTCTGTCCGTTATCAAGCTAAAATGCATTTATCTGTAGCTTCTTAACTGTGAGGATGACCGATTCTCTGTTATTTATATTCTTAAATTTTATATCTTTGGGTTTAGGAGCATTGCACACATTTGGAGGGCTTCCTTGGGCATTTTAACTATTTTCTGACTATTTATAAACAAACAAAAAAACAAATTATTAATAGATTACTCAATAATAACATTGATTGTAGCAGCCTTAAAAGCACTTTTCCAAACAACACAAGATGAAGGATTCACCACAATTCATAGGTTATGTTGTCAGCTGCAGTAGCTGCCACCAATGGCAGATCGAGAAAAAGTTAACCACTAAGACTGGAGGTGAAACCCCTCCACAATAAGATGGTGAAATTTGCTTTTTTTTTTATTTGTAGGGTTCGTTTTAACATCACTAACACTTACAAAGGATCCCCAACTCTTTGGCCAAGTCACTCTGGGAACACATGATGGGGTTGTGCTGTTTTTTTTGTCAATTTACGGAGTAAACAATCGATGGATTAGTTGAAGCCCCAAATGGATATAATGAAATATTCTCAATTAATGTGAAAATGAATCATATCATGTTTTGTTTTCTTTATATTAGTATAATAACCTTTATTTATATAGAGTCTTCCCCTCAGTGGGGGGTTTAGACAGAGTTAACTCCACCTAACAGCTCCACTCAGACGTCCAACCACCGGCCCATGTGTAATGTATGCAGAAGTTGTTGAGCAATCCCACCTTGCCCACAGATTAACTCGCCTCACTGTAACTCTGCATAATATCTGAAACTGTGCCAAGGAGTTCAGAGTGACCCAGAAACTCTGCAGACCTCCTTTACATCATACATGTGCTGCTACATGCCTCCTTTACACAAGCTCATCTCTTCAGGAATTGTGGTGACACAGCAACCAAAATGTCCATATTTCCTTGATAGCTGAAAGTGTTTGAATCCAAAACCCAAAGATACTAAGTTTGGTCTCATAGGAGATGAAGAAAACCAATAAATATCCACATTTGAGAGGATGGAGCCAGTCAATTTTTGACATTTTACCTACTTAAATGATTAATCTATTAGCATAATTGTCTGTCATTTGATTAATCAATCAGTTTTGATGCCCAAGTTATTTAGGAAGCCTTCTTCAAGCCTCTCAAATGGTAGGATTTGCTGCTTTTCTCTGTTTTATGTCATCGTAATCTGAATATCTTTGGTTTTTGGACTGTAGATGTAACGAAAACAAGCAACTTTTCAAATTGTACCTTGGACTCGAGCAATGTGTGATGGGTATTTCTCTTAATTTTGTGACACTGTACAGATTAAATGAGCGATTAAATGATTGAAAGACGATCATTAGATTAAGATAAACATGATTGTTCCCATGCAGGGAAATTCATTGCTAGAGAATTAGCTTGTAGTGAAGCCAGTCCTCATTATTGTGGTCGTTTCTGTACTCCCAACTATTCAGCTGCCAGTGCGAGCACTAGCTCCAAGTCTTCTCATACCTCTCGTTGAAGTTTGAGCTTATGCGATGCTTTTAACTTTGTTCTAATTTTCATTTTAATAATTTCCAGAGTCGATGATGTCGGATACATCATCAGAGTATGTCCTCATTGACATAGTGAGAATAGAGTAAATGTAATTCTGTTTTGTTTATTTTGGATAGTATTGTAACTGCTGGGTGAAGAACTGTGGGGGCTCTCCGGTTCTGCAGGGCGATGTTTCTCCCAGATTGAGCCATGTAAAAATTTTAACTTGCACACTCTCAAAAAGTGGTGCATATGTGACCGTTTTAGTCACAGTCTGGAGCCCCTGCTTAATCTGCAAAAAAAAAAGATGCATTTTCAAATGTATCCACAGAAATAGCGATGTAATATTACACATCACCTAACAGACTCTTTGTAGACTCAAAGAAGCTGCAAAGGTGATGTAGATCATGTTTATAAGATGGATAGGTTGCATCATGATGGACCTTCTTGTGCAATACACACAGCATGGAGCCATCCAGCCTCTGACTGACAGTGTTTGGAGTTCATTGCCCACTGGAGGCACTGTGGAGGAACTGAAATACATCGACCACGTGACATCCATATGTCTATATTTGTTTCTGGTCACTCTTGACTGCCTGTGTGTGTATGTGTGTGTCCACAGTTTGGTCACTCTGGCCCAGTGCCACACATGTCATCTCATTAGTGCTTCAACTTGTTTGTCCTCACCTCCTCCAAAGTCCATTTTTGGTAAGCTGTAGTTCTCAGCTATTCGAAGGAAGCCCTTTCTCTATCAACACAGGAGAAGCATGACGATACAAATTCAAACAGAGATATAGTGGAAGTTGAACTCTGTTAGCTAGCCCCTTATTTAGCGATGGCACACGTTCAGTTTTGAGATAAGCTTTGTTGTAATACAGATGGCAGATATGTTTCTCCTTCTACTTCAGGCTAGGGGTGGCCAATCTATTTAATCACAATCACGATCCACAATCTAAATTGTAATCAAACTCAAACTGGATTATTTATAATACGCCACCCAAGGAACAGCAATGAGAAAATTAATTTGTCCACTTAGCATAGCCATCTAGTTGGCTACATTGCTGTATTAGTTTGTTCATGTAGCGCTGATTTGCGAAGAGGACGTTAAATACTGCGATCTCTTTGATTTGCCTGAAAAGTAGCTTGCGGAAACTTGTGGATGGATCATGATCTAAAATCGTCAGATTGCCCAACCCAAGTTAAAACCTTGTAACTTCAATTTTTTTTTTTTAAATTGGGCTTATCCTGGGGCTTTATGAATCTGCTTGATAAACACGGCCATAACACACGCCCAGTGCATCCACTGTTATCTAACTTACAGCTAACATCTATAGAGTCGTTACATTGGTTATTTTGAGGGAAATGAACATTTATCTTGCTCTTCTGCTGTTCCTGTCATTCAATTTTGGATGATGCTCTGCTCTTTGTTAGCTTCTTGTTAACACAAACATGTTGACAACACACACCTTAATCTCCACACAGCCTGACATGTTAATGGACTGTTTAATGCTTTGAGTTTCCTGCGTGAGGTCATTTATATCCTCTAGTGCTATATTAGGTTGGCAAATTGCCACTCGGCCACAAGATAAATGCTTCTAATATTTGTGGCTAAGAAATGTGAGATCACTAACACTTTCTGCTGCCGTTTGGATGTCTGCCTCTCTTGAAAGCATCCAGCTGGTGTCTTAAGTGAAAGTAGTTGAAGAAATTATGATACACAAAATCAGAAGGGTCAGTTGCTGAGTGTCAAATCGCACAGCTGCAGCTATCATGTTCAGCCTGAAGTTGACATCCTGCTACTTATGAGTCCATGTGACTTTTGTTTACAAGCCCTGATTGGCTTGTAATTGCGTGGTTTGTGAGCCTAATTTTACCATGTGGGATAATGTACCTAAATATATTTTTCTGCAGTGATTCAGACCAGAGAGAACAAACTGTAGGTCTGATTCTGCGAAGAACAACGGCGGGCAACCACACAGTCAAACCTGGCTGTATCGTTTCCTTTTCTTCTGAAAGCATGCACGCTCTGCAGAGACAAATAATGGCGACTAAAATCTTTGGTCAATCTTTGTCAGGTGTTTGAGTTGTTCTTAATTGGAAGCAGGCTTTCAGACGAGGTTTAAACCGGGACGAGTCAGCCCTGTCTATGTATTGTTTAGGAAGTTAAAGGATCACTTTGTTGTCACACACTGTGCAGCAACATCCAAAATAGGTCATGTTCGCATGAGGCGCACTTTCACTTTCATCAGTGAAAAAATATTTACTTTGATTAGTCAGCCGCATATACCTGGCAGTGGTTGTTTGATTCACATAATGACCTGATGTGCTTCACACTGCTGCTCTCTCTTCGTGGTCCTATATGTCCTGGTGCCGGGACAGTTAGCGGCTGCTCAAGACTCCACATGACAGTTGACCTTGGTGGGCTGTCTGCTGGCTGGCTGGCTGTCCCTGAAGCCTCCAGCAGCAGCAGTACTGGCGGCGGTGGTAGCAGCAGGTCATTTATCGCTCTGCTGGTCACAGCTTGATTCTGCACAGCCCAGTTAGAAATGTCTTTGGACAGCAGAGGAATCTTAACTGCGTCACATTGTGGCTCTCACCTCTAAGCTTGGTAAATGCAGTAGGACAGTATATTGTTTAATCTCAACTATAGTGTGGACCGTCTTTCTTGTTCCCTAGGTAAATATATAACATCCCGCAACTTTTAATGTAGCACCATCAAGAGGTAAAAATTTACATACCTCTAAAAGTGATAACTGAATGCCTTCAGATTCCACTCTAATTTGCTATTAGCCTGATAACCAAACTAAATTGCTATTTTATTGTCACTATATGGTAAAATGCCAAATGTTAGCATTTTAACATGCAAAATGTGTTATCATGCTAACATTATAAATGCAACATGTACAGTTGTGCTTTACATTACTTGTACTGTAGCTGTAGGAAGAGTAGAATGGCAATATGCTAAATGTTACATTCTAAATACTAACATCCAGTAGGCTAAACCATGGGTTTAAACATGCTGGTAGTTGGCAGCTAACACGCTATTAGGGTTGCAAATTTTCAGCATTTTCCTTGGCCAATAGTCAAAAACGTTATCAATCAAAAATCGATGAATCATTACTAATTAATAAGATAAAAAACGCACAATGTTTTGACGTTGACAGTGACTTTAACTGAAGCTGTATTTAAGACCCTGTAGCAAGATAATATTTGAGCATTGTCCTCTTTTACAGTGTAATGCTCCCACGATGGACAATGTTTTGTCCTCTTCTTCTTGCCTCACCATTTAGTAGTTTATCTGAACTGTAAAGGTGATGTGTGCCCCCATGCGGTATAAAAGTCATTCGGGTCGGACAGCTAAGCCAAGGTATAGGTGAGTCAGACAAATATTGAAAGTTGAAAATGACATAGTAAAAGTCATGAATGACAGTGTAGAGCTGAGCTTTTCATCCGTCCAACAGTACTGGTTTCTGTAATGAGACTTTCACGACCATCTTCGTGGCTACAGACTGTTGCCTCTCCTGCAGAATGTCTCCTTTTGCTTTGTGGTGCAGTTGGACAGAAAAAGGCAGAGTTGTTGAAAGCTTAGTGTTGCTGATGGCAGCAGTGCTATTTTAGTTCAATGTTTGTTGCTGATTGGCCTAATAAGCCCATGTAGGTGATCCTTTCCCGTGTGACCAGAGCCAAGCACTGCTGCTTCTACCTGCAGGTCTGGACCTCACAGGTGTGTAGACTTGTTTCTTGCCCTGGGGTGAGAATGTCACCATGTTTTCCTGCTCAGTAGCAGCTTCTTACTGCTACTGACTCTTCTAGTCTAAATTTGAACTATCTCAATTGGGATGTGATTAGGACTGTGGTTTGCTCCACCTTTGCACTTTTTTTTGGGAAGTTCCAAAAACTGCAGTTCCTCGAATGTTAAAATGCTCGACTTTACAGAAGCAAAGATAAACATGTTTACAGCCTGGAACAAACAAACTGGTTTGGTCTCTAGAACTAATTTCCCTGTTCATGACCACTGCACAGGGGGTGGATTTTTATTTAACTCACTCGTTTAAACTATATCAAGGCCTAAAGTTATGCATAATTAAGAGTTTGGCTCTGCAGAGAAGCTATTAATATCCAGGAGGAGGAAGACAAAGAGGTGGGCTGAGCTGCTACTTCTGCCTTAGTGTCTCCTGGACTTGGAGGTCCTGTAGAAAGTGAATATTTGGGTGCACCACAGGCTGTGACAGCTTAATGTCTTGCTGTGTTAGCAGCGTTTTGTATTTGTTATGGCTGTACTCAGGACTTGTTTGAACTCGGAGCACAACTTGAATTATTACCACCCATGTTTGCACAATTGTTTGAGGTGTTTGACTTTATTGGTACAGCGGTTAGTATACTTTGTTAAATGAATAAAAGATTAATAGTGTTTGGCAGTTTAATTAAAAGATTTAGTACATTCTCCTAGATTAACACTGTGCTCTGCATGTCACACATTTGCGTAAATGATGAAGTAATGTGCTAACCAAAGCTGAAGCCTGTTTCATGTTGCAAAAACAGTGATTGAACTGTAGACCAACTGCATCAGTGAAACCTGCATGTGATACAACCCGACAGTGGCTGTCTTGATTGAGGCTTTTGCTGCACACATTTTTGCAGAGTTCAAGCACTCCAGGCCCTTGAAATAACTTTTGTAATTAAAAAGAAATCTCAACCCTGCAATCTGTACTGCAGTATAACCCTTTAGTTGTCAGTAAGATCATTTCTAACTGAACATACTGACAACTTCTGCATTTTTCTCAAGTTTGATTTAATCAAAATCTATTCAATATCTGGTCTACAAAATATTAGAAAATGGTTTCCAGAGCCTGTGGTGAATTCTTCAATTTTGGTGGATAAGTGACTTTCAATTTCAATTTAAAAAATGAAATTAAAAGATAATTTCAATCAATTTATTTATTGTCTAATTGTTTCACTAATGACAGGTGAGAAAAATTTAGCAATTTTACACCTTCCTCTAATGTACATGTATGCCATGTAGCGTTCCACTGTTTCAATCTTCAGGCTTCAATGTTTCCTCATTAAAACCTGAGTAGAAATCTTCTATTACACCTCCTCACACCTAACATCAACTCAAGTAACCCCCTCCGTCTCAACCTCGACCTGCTCCCGCTTTCAGCATTTTCCAAGCTAATTACATTGCCTGACCAAGATCAGAGGCCTTATTTCTAAATGAACAGCTCCCTGATTTAACCCTGATGCCCCCACTGACCGTATTTAGCAACGTTTGAGTAAAAGTAGCCATGAAAGGAAAAAGAAAATGTCCAGGAGCATCAGCGAGCCTCTCAAGTGCAAAAGGAAACTTAATCTCCCACAATTGGTGCGTAAGCTCAGGAGGAATTTCACCAGGTTTTAAAAATAGCCTCTTTTGGGCAGAAGAAGCATCTCTACCCGCTGCGTTGTTCCTTGATAGGCCATTGCTGGTGTTAACTCAAGAACAAAAGAGTTTGGCTTAACTTCTAGCATTTCACTGCACTTGCTCATTAATGATGTTAGAGTGGCTGAGGCTATGTCCACACTAATGCTGCTAATTCTGCAAATAAACCATGTTCCCTCCATTTTGACCCTCCATTCTCACTGAGTCAGCGTTTTCTAAAACCAAGGTGCTGATTTATGACTTTCATAATATGGCCGACTGATTATTTATATCGTGCCTTCATATATTGAGTCAAACCGAGTCAGGCCAAGCCAGCACATGTGTATGGTAAGGGGCTACTTGATAACTTTAAACTCCTACAGTGAACTCTGTGGATCAGAAACACACCAATTTGTTGATATGTGGGACAAAAACAAATCAATGTGAAAATCCTTTTACCTTAATTTAGTTTATTGTAGGCTATTAAAAAAAGAGGTTAAACTTATATTAAAGTCTGATCTGAAGTTATGCTCCATTAAAGCTGAATGTAAACAAAATGTAAATAAACCAGATGATGAATTATGAATCATTTTGCAACTACAAGAAACCCTAAAGGACCCAACAGATGTGGTGAACAGGTCTATTAAAGTGATCACACTGCTGTCTCTCACATCTGCCCATTCTATGTTACATTTAAGTTGTGCCCATGTACAAGCTGTGTGTTTTGACTTGGATTAAATCCAGATTAAAGATTCATTGACGGGCCATTAATGACCCAGTAGCTCACCTAGTAGAGCGGGCGCCCCATTTGCTGCATGTCAACCCCCCCCCCCCCCCCTCTGGCTCAAAAAGTCAAAACACACCTGCACCATCATGCTGTCTGTCTGTCCTGGTGATGATGATGATGGTTCCAGTTAATCATGATGAAGACACTCATCGATCATCTCCAGCTGTTTTTCTGATTCCTGTCAGACGTCCTGCAGAGTCTCAGTGCGACTGCATCTCAAAGCTTCAAAGCCGTCACAGACTCAGTGGGTATTCATTCTGTTGTGACGTCAGTCTTCCTAAATAAATGTAAATAAATGTAAATAAACGAAATGTAACTTTTGTGTTTTTGTGTCACTCGACATATTAATATTCACAGAAACAGAAACAGGGTTTGCTGATATTTAAGCAGCCATCAGTCATCAGATCAAAGCTTCTGACGGAAGAGGAAGGTAGAAGGAGAGCCAGGGTCTAGACCCCATCAGTCCAGGGTCCTGGAGGTGTGGGCTGGACACAGAACCTGAAGTCCAGTCTGTCAGAACCCATACAGATTCTGAGGACAGGAAACCTCCAGACGTTTAAACATGCGTTTATTATAATTTATTCTACAACTTCTATCTCGTATCTCAAATTAAAACCTCTGAACGAGGCTGTGAAACACAAATAACAAACAAACTGTGTGTTGTTATTTGTGTTCTGAGCCCATGATGTGATGTGACAGCATGATGAAGCTCCGCCCCTCCTGAGCCTTTCAGTCATGATACGATCACCTGTTACCAATAAACCTGTTTATTCAACTTTTCAAACTTTGATCCTGTCCCACCTGGTTTGAAATAATCAGATATTTACAAAAACAAACAAACATTAAATATATTTGTGCTGTTTTAAACAGACAGATCAACACATGATCACTTCCTGTTTGATTCAAACAACCTCACACACACTTCAGAGTTTAGAATAAAAGGAAAGTTTTCTGATTTTCACCCCCCCCCCCCCCCCCCCCCCCCCCCCCC
>JBBPCS010000386.1:14380434-14393697 GCA_037974645.1 Hollardia meadi
GCTGCATGTCAACCCCCCCTCCCTCCCTGCTTTCCTGTCTCTCTCCAGCTGTCCCTGTCTAATAAAGGCAAAAAGCCAGAAAAATGTGTGTGTGTGTGTGTGTGTATATATATATATATATAAAGATTCATTAACACCAATAAAGATGTTTGCCTCCCAGGCAGCAGCCTGTTAACCTGTCGTTTTATGGACATTTTTAGGAATTTGTTGGGTTGAAATGAATAGGACCAGTGTCATTTAGATGTATTTTGGAGGATGTTCAAGGTGTCAGAATGTAATTTAATTATAAAAGCATTGTACAAGCAGCAAATTCATAATTGCATCAAAATATGGAAAGAAACATTTTGAGAGTCTGCATTTAAAATATGTATGCAGCTCTCTGATAAATAAATGTTGAAATAAAAAGACCACAGATGCCACAGATGATAATTTGAAAGTAGTAGATACCAACATTTCATCTCCTCGTAGTTCTGGTTTGGTATCGGTACTCGATAACTTTAAGATATTGACTAAAGTAATCCAGTACCAATTTCAGGTTTAAAAGAGAAAATTTGTTACACACAAAAACAAACAAAAGAACACACACACACACATGCACGCACGCACGCACGCACAGAGACTTCCACATTCACGACATTCAAGACCTACATTAATCCCAGCCAAGCTTAGAGGTCACATGCACCGGCACTGTAGTGTCCTCCCTCCTCCCAGGTGAGAGACTAACCTCTGGCCCAATTAAACCACCTTCTGCCCTGTTCTATATGCTTCTTCAAACTGGACTCTATTTGAGCACCTCAACAATTGTCGTTCTCACAGTGTACGTCCTTTCTCTTGATAGGACGATGGTGCTTATACTTTTCTTCTTTTCTGTTATCACTTTGTGTACCCTGCTCTGCTGTCTACCTCTTTTTTTTCTGCACTGACCTGTGTGTCAAGCAAATGCTCGCTATCTCCAGTCAGTATTTGAATATCTGTGTGTGTCTGTCTTTGTCCTGGCAGGAGGCTGATGGGGATGACAGGCTGGGCCTGCAGGGCGATACAGAGGGAGAATGTGACTCAAAAGCAGACACTCCAGATGTTCCTCTCTCCACAGCAGACACTGACAACACTCCACAATGCCTGAACAAAGCTCTGGAGGGCCTGCCGCCCAGGTACACACTGCTTAAACGAGATGGACGCCATCAGATGTTGTTTGTTCCAGAAGTGCACACTGGAGTTGACATTGCTTAGGAATCACACAGGAATTCCTCTGTAGCCTGATTCTGCCACTCTGTTGTGTGGTGTGCTGCAAGGTTCTATTAACATTTAGCACTTAATGGAGTAAGTTCTCACAAGAGTCCATTTTGGCTCAACGCGATTTTGTCTAAGATGGTAGCTAGCCAGTAAAAACGAATTAACTGTGGCCAATTGTTTAAAGGTTATATACGACATTCACTCCCACTAGATGTCGCACTAAAGGACCAGCATCTCAGACCAAAACAAACAAGTGTGTCGGCCACACCTCCCCCTAACCAGAAATAGCCGTTATATTGCTCGCTCCATGGCCTCGATTGACAGACTCCCCTGACAAAAACAATAACTTCACCTTATAGATTGTTGGAAAACACACTTAATTTGAACTCGACAGAAACAAATTAAAACTCATCAAAACCGTGATGGGTTGTCTTTCCACTGTTCCAAAAATCACCAACTCTGGTTTGGTCAAAATAACCCCTTAATTCACTGAGTTCACTGAATTCTGGCTCTACACGCTGTTTTTTTTTCCTGCTGCACATTGGCAACGTATTCAGCTTGTGAAGAAGCTATTTCTTCGATCTGCTGAGTAAATCCACGTCAATTGTAAATATTAGTTTGCTTGCTATCCTGCTAATGCTAGCTACCTCAAACATCAAGTAAAATATGCTTTAGATAGCTAAAGTATGATGGCTTCAATTGAATGTGAATGCCTACAGCTAAATGCATCAAACTCCACTCTACCATCTGGCTTTTATAATGCTGTTTGGGAGTAGGGATAGGTAGGTTTCCGGTTTTACCGGTCCAGTCTGGTGTACAAGGGTAAACCGGTTTAAGCAGGAGCTCAGGGATAGCCCAGCGCTACAGGTTGCTCCTTCCCTGTTGAATCATAGTGTTACTAGAGTTGAGAGTTGTGCACACAGTGCTGCTTAACTACTTGTGGCTGATGTCCACTCTCATCAGTAACGTTATGTTACACGCTCATACTTCAGTACAAAGGCGTTTTTTCATGTGTTTTTTCTGATCTTTTTGATCCATTTCATATTAAAAGCCCTCCAGCACTCCAATGGAGAGAAGCCGTTCATTTCTTATTAAGGCTTTTACTGTGACTTGCAAGGTTCCAATGCACATTTAAAATGTAGCGACTGCCATCGTTTCTCAAGATGCACTCGGCTGAAATCTTATTTTATTTATTATTTTGATGTTAAACTTTAGAAGAAGAAAAATTAAGTTGAATGGTTCGTGAGAGAAAGGAAAATGTGATGTGTCATAGTTAATGGGTTGTGGTACTGCTAAGCTGCTAACATTCTCCTTCATGGGTTCCCGTTATGTTCCACTCAGGAGTGGCCCAAATCACTAGCATCACCTAATGGTAAAAGTCAGTATACAGGGCTGGTCCGGTCTATGGCTCAATATCAAACCAGTTTGAAAATGTTTACACCGGCCCAACTCTAATTGGGAGGTCTCTGTCTTAATCTGTTTATGGGGAGGGCCAACACTTTTACAATCAGTGACTGGCACGCACTAATACACACAGCTGACCCGGCTACCAAAACAAACAACAGAGAACCTGGGATTACAACACACACATGGGGAGTGTGACTTCATTCTGTGCTCAGGATGCCATTACTCCACTATACACAGCAAATAGATGTTTGCTGGTATTTTATTTTTTCAAAATGTCATATATAGAATATTTAACTTAAATCCATACATTACAGATTCATTTTAATTCAGACTTGCATTATATTTGCATGCATGTGTGCTGGTCTGCTATGACATCATGCTGTTTTTCACAGCCAGCCACAAGAGGAAATTGAACAAGCGTTAAATCTTAGATATCTTAGATAAGAAGTAGATCAAAATGCAAACCTCACAGCCACAATGCTCAAGGTCTTCATTTTTCCAAAATGCAAAACAGTATTTAAAATGTCCAGATCAGACGACTTACTGATTTTACATACCTTGAACCAAAGAAGGCTGAGGTCTTCAGCCATAATATTGCTGTAACAAGCAGTTTCCCCTCCATCTTTCATGAAATGACCCTGGCATGTTGATTGATCCCCTTTCCCCTACGCATGTAGGTTAATTGGACCAGAAATAGACTTGAACCTGCAGACAGGTTTGAACATGCTCTCATTAATGCAGTGAAGATAATGCAGTTGCTACATAGTTGGTGAAAATGTTCATAACATTTTTGAAAAAGTTTGTAGGTTAGTACTTGTACAATAATGTGTTGTATGGTGGGACTTTTTCGTCATGACCTTTTAAGATGCTAAAAAAACATGTTTTGCTTTGTATGCATGCAAAACTATTTTCACAAAATAACAATAAAAAATAATGATATTTTGGTGTGGCATCAGTGGCTGGTAGATTTAATGTAGGAAGACTTGGCTTGGAGATATCTGATTTTTTGCATGCAAAGCTTCTGCAGAAATAGAGGAAATACTGTGTCTCCTTCATTGATTCATATCTGTGCATAATGGAGAATAATTTATGAATTTATACGGTATAGTTAGAAGGGAAAAGACTGTTGTTGGAATGCCAGAATCTGAAAGTAAACACAACAAAGTCTGGGAAATGCATTTAAGTCTGGCATTAAATCTTTACACAAACAATCATTAAAAGAACTAGTATTGCACAATTTAAATTCTTGTGGTGTGGAAACGCTTCTTGCCAGCAGTTCAGGTCTGTTGCACTTGTCAGTACGTGCCAGTACGAGTCATTTTGAAAAGAAAAAAAACAAACAAAGAGGCCATGTTTGATATACAAATGAGGAGTGGAGGGTGTGACCAATGAGTGATGGCCAGGTCACAAGGCTTAAAGGCTCACGGGGAGGGAAGCACTAATCCCTACAGACTCGAGTGCCATAGTAGCCGGTGTGCTGCAGAGAGAACTGTGGATGAACAGACTGCAGAAAGAGAGTAGAAGAGAGGAGGATGGGGAGAAAGGGAGGGAAAGACAATGAAATGGGAGGAAGAGAGATAGAGAGAAACAAATGGAGTGATGAAGATGCAGTAGAGATGAGGAGCAGCAGATGAATGGAGCGAGCAAAAGAGCGAAATGACACAGCAGAGAAGGACGAATAGACGAAGAGAGGAGGAAGGGAGGTAGTTATAGCGACAGACAGCTAGTAAGTGAAGGTGGGCTGGAGTCAGAGCGAGAGAGAGAGTGTGTGAGCCCACAGCGCAGAGTGGAAGCAGCAGCATCTTTTTTCATGATGCAGCTGTTTTTTCGTCTCCATTCATACAACAGGCTCCGCTCTGCTTGGCTCCTGTGCAGCTATTCGCTGTTCCCTTCTTTTGTTTTGCTCCCGGGGCAGCAGGCAGTGCAGCAGTTTGCCTCACAGCAACACACACTGCATGACGTACTGTGACAAACACTCCAGAGGACGAGGCCTCATTCCACATTTTTAGCCATGCCAGTGTCACAGTACAGGTAGTGGACCAAACATATGCTGAATACCTTGATTGCCAGCAAAAAGAAAGGATCCAGGCTTTATCTGAGCCCCAGTTTTCTTCTGTCGGCCCACTCGTTTATCTCACTTGCCTGCGTGTTCTAGCCAGCGCCTTCTGGTCCACTGGTTCCTCTTCTCATGTCGCCAAACGTGCACTGAGCTAGACGTTAGTTTCAGTTCATTTTGGTTAACATAGTCTCAACCAAAGTTGTCCCTTGTTACCATTTGCAGCACATCCTCTCCCCAGTCTCCAATCTCTCCACTCTCCTCAGGCCCCTCTCCTTCAAACCAATCAAAACGCAAATGACAACCTGTAACAGTGACACTGGAAAAAGGAAATGTCTCAACAATTATAATTACTGCATGAAATTTTGTATCGACTTTTCATGGTGCCAAAAGGATAAATTCTAACTATTTTATTGATCCCCTGACCTCTCCTTTAGTGCCATCAGCATGTCAATATTTTTTATTTATACTGTGAAATATCTAACATCTATGATTAGGATCAGGTCTAATTTTTGTACAGATAACCATGGTGCCCATTCGGTGTATCCTAATGTCTTTGCTGATCCTCCAAACTTCTCATTGTTTACATTTATGTCTTCTTTGCTGGCCAATGATGCATATCTTTGTGGACATGTTATAACATCCTAAGCTAAGATGATGACAGTGGTAAACATTCCACCTGCTAATCATCATATTAGCATATCATTAGCTTGCTGACATTAGCATATAGCTCAGGTACCTCTGTGCCAAAATACTGCCTCACTGATCTGCTAGCATGGCTGTAGGCTGTTGGTGAGTGAGTGCATCTGTAAGTGACGGATACCTGGATTTTCAAGAGAACATATGTGATTGTAGCTAATATCTAAAGACTAAATATTGGTCATTTTACACAATTATAAAACCAATGACTATGACCAGATATCGTTCCCCTTTCCTTACCCGACCCTTTAAACATCACTAGTCAGCTGATAGAAACAAGCCAGTCAGCCCTGTTAATTCAAAAACTCTGCTAATCATGATCTACTATTATAATTTCATGGCTCCAATGTTGAATTTTATTCAATCCTTTTTTTATAACTGGAAATATCGAAATGAAATTCTGTCATATTTCTCACTCTTTGCTATTTCTCTTTCTTCGATGAAGAAAATAATTAACGGAAATTAATCAAATATTCATGTAATTTTGAAGATGTAATTCAAAGTTTCTATTCTCCACAGATGGAAGAACTACTGGATACGAGGGGTTTTGTCTTTAGCCATGATTTCAGGCTTCTTCCTCATGATCAGCATGGGACCCGTCGCTCTTATATTAGTGGTAAGTGGCAACTGTAGCTATTGTACGAGTCCTCAATGGATCAATCCTACTTTTAGTTCTTTTTTTTGTAATTCTATTATTTGTAATTTCTGGTGGCTGAAAAGGGAAAGAAAAAAAAAAGAGTCTCTCAGTTTGTTTTTTAAGCCTGATCTTCTTTTTTCTTTTTTGTCTTATTTGCACTCTATTCCCATCATCTGACACAGGTCATGACTATCCAAATCAAGTGCTTCCAAGAAATCATTACCATCGGCTACAGAGTTTACCATTCCTATGAACTGCCTTGGTTCAGGACACTAAGCTGGTAAGGTGAATGGTGATTTAAGTAACAATAACGTCAGTTTTACACTACTTTATTTATTACTAAGTTCTTGTACGTGTGCTTGTGTATAGATAATATTTGACTTTTGACTTACTTTTGTTAAATAAGAAAAACATTCCTAATTTTACATCTTGGCCACATTGGCCTATTACAGGCAGAAACAGGCAGAATTTCTCTTTTAAAGTCAACTGTTAGTCATTTCTTCCGGCTCTGCTGCTCTTCCAGTAAAACGCTGACTCAAGCCAGCTCCATCTGCAGTTAGTGGCTCTGAATATGCAACTCCCACCTACCACCATAGTGCCTGGGTTTGTTCCTATTTCTGTTCCAGTGTTTTTTGTTAACGGGTCACCTTTGCATACACACCCACGGTATGAGACAGCAGTGCTCAGTGCAGCCAGGAGCAAAGATCACTGCCATGCTGGAAGCACACACACACACACACACACACACACACACACACACCCCTACACGCGCACACACACACACACACACAGAGCTGGTCAATGTACAACGGAAAAGAAACTTAAGTAGAAATTTAAACCCAGTGCCCTACACTACACACATCTAACACAAGAAGAGATTTTTTTTTATACAATAGCACACATTTCAGACTGAAGTGCACATAAAAAGGAACTCTTGTTTCAATTAGCCTTCATTTGCTTCCAGCATGGCAGTATATACACGGCCTAACAGCATGGGTTCATGCCACGACGCACTGAAATATCCAGAGGGGGGGAAAAAAAAGCAAAATATAAAATAAAAATGTAAAAACAAATTCCCTCTTTTGTTTTGCCACAGGTACTTCCTGATTTGCGTCAACTACTTCTTCTATGGTGAAACGGTAGCAGATTACTTTGGGGCTCTGGTGCAGAGAGAGGAACCTCTGCAGTTCCTGGCTCGCTACCACCGCTTCATCTCTTTCGCTTTGTACCTCGCAGGTGGGTCTCGCCTTCCAAGACAATGCAACTGCTGTATCTCACAAAACACACTTGCTCTTTGGCCCCTCTGCTTCCACTCACGTTTTCTTCAGAGGTGGATTAGATTTCACCTTGAAACGGTGTGTGTGTGTGCATAGAAGAGTTTTGTTACAAATAACATTACTGTGTAGAAAATAGAGCAAAAAGAGGAAGAATTCAGGAAGACTTGCAGTATAAACTCAAGAGTTTACGAACTGATTGACATGAGCTCATCTCCTCTTCTTTCAAGCTTTCCTTTATTAATAGTTTAGTTTATTGCTCTGGTAAGCTGCAGTCGGATGTCCCATAAAGCCACAAACATTGACGTGTGGCTTTTATCAAGCTGCTCGTGATACAAATGATTCACAACATCACATGTAAAAAGAACTGTCAGGTAACAAGAAAACTCATTTCCTAATAGTGGCGCCTGATTTCATAAGTAGTTCATACCACTGACCCCCCCCGCTTTTGTTTTTGTCAGTTAATTTTGTCAGTGTTGTCATTACATGGTAATGCACGACTTCAGAGATAAGTAGACAATTCTGGAGAAAGATGGTTGATTATTGAGTCCCTGATCGCTTTCCGACCCAAAGCGTCGGTATATGACTACCTTTCATTAGTTTTCTATCAAATGCAGAAGTGTTTAAACGCACTGATCATACTGTATTAGCAGCTTTCTGATTGTTATTAGCTGCTGCTGAGACACGATTAATACAGCTTTTGTCTGCTGATCTCCCAGTGGTTGGTTTTACACTCTTTAGTGGCGTGAATACATTTCTTCCTGAGTGTTACTGATTTCGTTGTCTTTCTGTCGACCCAGCCTGGCATCAGCTGTGGTTTTAAGCCCCAAGGACATTCTGAAGTAGACAGCATCTTCTCCATCTGTAGGCAGTAATGGCTCCCCTGAGGGCCTTTCCAGGATTAAGTAGACAAACCTGACCCAGGAGCTTTCAGCAGTCAGCCTTGTCTGTTTAGATTCAGGTCTGACTTAAAAGTCGGTATAAAATCTGAATCGTCAAAGGATTAAAAAAAATGCCCCTAGATGTTTGTGTGAAAGAAAAAAATGTTCTATCACAGCAAGTTCCACATACAAGATACAATAAATAATATTATACTTGATATGTATTTATTCTACCATATACGTGGAGTAAAAACTGACAGCATGTTGTCTACTCTTTCACAGGTTTCTGCATGTTTGTGCTGAGTTTAGTGAAGAAACAATACCGCCTGCAGTTTTATATGGTGTGTATCAGCCAAGTAACCCTTTCCTTCTCCTCTGTAGTCCACCACTAACCTCCTTGCCCATCCTGTTTCACTGCTTCCTACTTCCTGTTATGTTCCTCTGAGAAGATTTCGGAATCTCAACATGGGCTCAGCTGTTGCTGTTGTAGAAGTCTTTTTTAGTATCACACATTTTCAGCTCTTTTGAAACACACAAATGTTTGCTATTAACATGCTTTACTATTATGTTATACCGTATTACTCACAGATTAGGTGTCTACATTAATACACACACTTTGATCCTGGATAAATGCAGGACTTCTGCAGTGGCTTCAGCTTTATTTCGCTTCACATGCATCTCTTTTGCTTTTTCTGCCATCTGTGGTCACATTTGTGCACCACAAATTATTGGCCCAAACTAATTTTTTTATTTTTTATTTATTAGTATTTGGCATGTTTTGAGGATTTTTTGTCATTTTATACATTATTTTGCAGACCAATTTATGGAAAGCATGCACATTTTTCTGGCCATAAAAATGATTCGCTTGTCACCTATTTAGCTACATTATCATTAAGCCAAAGGTTCAAAAGGGTGATAAGTCTGATTAATATAGAGTCATATTTATTGGCAAAAAGGGCACTTTCTCAGCTTGAATACTCATTTCCTGTTTGGTGTTATAATGCTGCTGTGTTTTAGAGTTATTTTTATCATTTTGCTGCATAATGACACTCTTTCCAAAATGCTTGATAAAGCTTTTCCACCTGCTGCCTGCTCTCCCAACACTATCATATATATGTCTTTGTTTTGATGTTTTTGACATGTATCTCGTCTCACTCTGCAGTGTGGCTTTGTCGGTGTCATTCACCTCATCTGTCTGTTCATTATGAATCTGCTGTTCTCTGACACGAGCCAACTTCAGAGCAGGCGTGGCTACATTCCAGTGCAGTGACACTGTGGTGTTTGTATTTGTGTTTGCCATTCCAGTTTGCTTGGACCCATGTGACCCTGTTGATTGTGGTAACTCAGTCCCACCTTGTCATTCAGAACCTGTTTGAAGGAATGATCTGGTAAGCAGGATGCAGACAAACCAGAGGAAATCTGCCTTGTTGTCTCTGACTCACTGCACATGTGTTTTCACAAGTATGTTCTCACCGTTGTAGCACTCTTTGTATAGGCTTTTAAGGGTTGAATAATGCAACAGAAAGTGGCCAGAGGCAACAATTATTTAAATATCTAAGTCATGTATATAAATAAAGTATATTCTCTTTTAATTAAATGCTCTATGCACTATTAACAATAATTACCTTTCTATTTCCACAATATTTGTTGCCACGTTAGATTCTCTTACAAATTATTCTTCCTTGCCAAAGTGGCAATTCATAGTAGAGCAGACACATTTTTCAGCCACACGCAGAATTAATCGGGTTTTGGCTTTTGGATGGTGTAAATTTCTCCACCGCCTCTTAATATTTTGGAAATTCCCTCCTCCAGGTTCATTGTCCCGATCTCCATTGTGATCTGTAATGACATCATGGCCTATCTGTTTGGGTTCTTCTTTGGGAGGACTCCGCTGATCAAGGTAAATCAACACACTGTCTTATGTTGTTCTCATTTTAGGGATTTGCATTACATTTAGTGGCGTTACTACTGTCTTTATTAAGTCCAAGAGTAGAAAGAGTTCCCCTAACAGACCAGCATCACTACACATTACCAGTAGTAGACATTTCTCTGTCTTGACAATTCAGAAAATATACAAAAAGTAAAACTTGGAGAATTATTTTGTATCTGTTCAAATGGTTTGAACAGTGTAATTGCTCAGTGATGGTTATGCTTATTGACAGTAGACATATTCAGAGAAGCGATATTGTTGGGAGGTTGTAAATGTAGGGCTGTTTATACCATATTGGGTCGTGTGGGAATATGGGGTGATCCATTGATACAAGTGTTCAGACATGTAACCTGAACTATTGAACACTACTTGGTCAAACTCCACAAGATTAAACACGAAAGAGACTTTTGATGATGGCTACTGCTGTACATCTGTCCACACAAGAGCTATTCAGTAACTAAGAGCTGAGGTTTAAAAAAAAAAATAAATCACATGTTGAGGCTGATGTCATGTTGACGTGAAAGGCAGTCTGTGTTTCTGGTCCAACTCCACTGCAGCTCTCCCCAAAGAAGACCTGGGAGGGCTTCATCGGCGGTTTCTTCGCCACTGTGGTCTTTGGCTTCATCGTGAGTATTCTTTATCTGCTTTCACCACTCACATGGTCCGTTTGTTCTTATACTCACAGTTTCCAAGTAACCAAGTAAGAGTTGTTTGTGGTGTGACATGGTTGGCAGTTTCCCAACATGCTGCCAACTGCCGGACAGCGCTTTCATAACATTCAGTTCCGTCTCAACGAGGAATGTAAAATATACTTTGCTGGTGTTGTAAATTGTGATTTGGTCACATGCCAATCAGGGCAGAGAATAATTTCTGCTGCGTCTCCACATGTACCGACCACTTTCACTATCAGTCATTGATGTTTAATAGCATGTGACGGGTATAAATTTCCACAACTGTACAAATATTTGGAGGTTGAACAAAAGCATGATCCTATTAACCTATCGTCTAACTATTTTGATGATGTAACGTCAAATTAGGAGTTAGAGCCTGATCTGTGTTTTGTTATACCTTCAGCTGGCCTACCTCCTGTCTCAGTTCCAGTACTTTGTGTGTCCCGTGGGCTTCAACAGTGAGACCATCGGGTTTACAGTTGAATGTGAGCCTTCAGACATCTTTGTGATGCAGGAGTACACTCTTCCTGCTGTGCTACAAAAAACACTGAGATGGGTAAGACTTACTATAATAATGTAGAGTAGATATGTAGACATTACGTAGATACGCATTTTGAAAAGCAACCAGAATTCAGTTTTATACTTAAGCATCTGTTCAACACACTGACATGCTGAAATCTCTAATCTGCTTGAGCATTAGTTAGATTATTTCTTTTACTTAATATCTGGGTAAAGAGAAGATCAAAATGAGGCTTTTTCGCTTTTAATCAAATCATATTTTAACATTTGTCTCACGTCTCCTCCTCTCTCTTTTAGAAAACGGTGAACCTGTACCCCTTCCAGATCCACAGCATCTTCCTCTCATCGTTTGGGTCTCTCATCGGGCCTTTCGGCGGCTTCTTTGCCAGCGGCTTCAAGCGAGCCTTCAAAATCAAGGTAAAGAACAACTAATTTTGTCTCTTGTCCAAACAGTTTACTTAATGTGTGTTTTACTTCATCGGTGGTATTGTTTTAGTCTTGTTTCTCTTCTATTTATGTATCATTTTATTGTTTGAACGTCTTCCGCTTGGTACAGTTTTCACTTCAATCTGTTTTCAGGTGAGATTGCACATTGTTTTCCTTTTTATTGGCACAAGTTAACAGTTAACATCTCTGTAAATCCGTGCCTTAAGTTTCTGCCAGTACTTTCTCACAGAGAGATTAGCTTAAAGGAGATATTTGAATGCTGCAGAAACTGGCTGGATCACTTCAAATGTTGTGAAGAACAGAGATTTTCCTTGTGAAGTGTGAGCTCAGCAATGCTTTGCGTATTTCCCCACATAGCAACACACATTCTTTGCTGCAGGCTATGGAGGTAAACTGCAGCCTACTACTGTCAGCCACTGACCGGCACCACTGTTCTCCCTGTGGTGTCAGCACCTCGTTTAAGGGCTCTCTGCTGTGAAAAGTCATTTCTCAAACAACTAATGCTTGTGTTGTCAGTGCTTCTGCCTTTCGCTGACTGCCTTTAGAGCACATCTTCACCTCATGACACCAACATGTGCTTGACAGGAGATCTTAATCAAAAGCAGCATTGAAACACCAGAGCAGCACCACAAGAAAAAAATAAATAATGTAATACCTTTCAAGAGGGAAGACAATAGCCAAGCTAAATTGTACTCATATAGTACACCTGTCCCAGGCTCAAAAGGTACCTGAGTTATGATGTAATGACACGCTGCTCTCTCCTCTCCTGTAGGACTTTGCCAGCACCATCCCCGGCCACGGTGGCATCATGGATCGATTCGACTGTCAGTACCTGATGGCCACCTTCACGCACGTCTATATAGCCAGCTTCATCCGGTAAGAAGAAGAATAGAGGCTCAGAGGGAGAGGTGTCTGATAGTGAAATCTAAAAATGTGTCATCAAGTTCCCTACACTCATTTCATTTAAGGCTTTGATGTTTGTTAAATGTTTGTATATCAGTTCTCATAAAGCTTCAGATGCCTGAGAAATAAAAGAAACTGTAACCAGTGTTTAAAAAAGGGTGAATGTCTGGCTCCATCAGTGCTCTTAGGAAAAAATAGCAACCTCACTGGACGAAGCGATCACAGCAATAGCCAAAATAAAAACGAAAGTTATCATTTAGTGTGAAACTAGTGTAAAGTGACAATTCTATAAGCTCACAGCAGGAAACATATGTTCTTAAATTATAGCAGTATTACTAACCAACATACATTTATTGTGATAGGTGATCACAGTTGTTGGTGTTAATTTCCAGCATATCACGAAATTAACGTTGTGCGTTTTAAAAACCTGGAGAAGCTCGATGTACCACTATGATCTGCAAGGTGAGGGTCATGTGACCAACTGAGACAATCTAAGGCGTCTGTCAGCTACTTTTCAGTAGCCATCTTAGCTTGGGTTACTTGCATTGAAGAACTGTTTAGCAAATGAGTGAAACACCTCACAGCAAAAGGGGGGGGGGGGGATGC
>JBBPCS010000386.1:14393797-14407657 GCA_037974645.1 Hollardia meadi
AGAGATAGAGAGAGAGAGAGAGAGAGAGAGAGAGAGAGAGAGAGAGAGAGAGAGAGAGAGAGAGAGAGAGAGAGAGATGCAGGAAAGCAGCCTCACGATTACAGTGTAGACATCAGGTTCACAGGCTACATCCAAGGCAAATCTAAGTACACCAAGAATGCATTAAAATAAAAAGGAATGAAATACAAAATTCAAATTAAGTTAAGTTAAGTTTTATCTTGCTGAAAGCCACAACAAGAGATAATGTACATGTTTGATGAAACTGATGATTGAAAGTATGCGGAGGGATTTGAATTGCATAAGGACTTAGCTACACTTAGGTTTTTGTTTTTTAGTATAGAGTTATTTTGTTGAACTCATCGACCAGTTTGGAGCTCAAGACATAAATATCACGATTTTATTACTGGGCGTAGCACCAAGGCTCAAGGGTCCCTAAGCCAGTGTCCCTTAGCATGACTCAGCTTTGTTTGTCAAAGTCCTTTCCCATAAGGCCCTTTGCTATGTGTCTTCCTCATCTCTCCCCACTTTCCTGTCACAATCTTGAGCTATCCTATCCAATACAGGCACAAATCCAGACAAAACAATATTTGGGGCGAATTGTTTAGGTACAGATGATTTGGTGTTTGTGTTTTTCATATAGAGACAAACACATTCACACCTCCGCAAAATCAAGAAGCACCAATTAATGCCTTTGGACTGTGGGAGGAAGCCAGCGCCCAGGGAACATGCAAACTCCACACAGGCCAGGATTCAACCCCAGGACCTTCTTGCTGTGAGGCGACAGTGCTAACCACTGCACCACCATGCCACACTTCAAAAGTACTAATACATGACAAGTAACATTCCTGCAGTCAAACGTTTTAAATTTAGTTAAACTGGCTCTAGACAAATGTTTTGCTTTAACGTATGAAGTAAATGTAGATGCACAATGTAATGACTATGGAATATTTAAATCATCGTGATTGACCTTTTATGAAGCTCGTTTTTACTATGTGTCTGCCTCCTGGGACAAGGATCCAGTCAGGTTGGCATCATGTCTACCTGCTTTCATGTCTCCATTATAGACTAAATGATTGAATAAACTCACACTTTTGTCCGGTGTTGTTGGTAGTTGCTACTCTGAGGAAAAAGAAAAGTCACCCAGTTGTCTTTGAGACAGTGGCTCCAACAATAATACCACATAAAATAGTTAGTCTGGTGTGGAGTCGTCTGTTTCCACTTTAAAGTATCAAACGTAATGCAGAGATATGGCCCATGTGAGTATAATATCGTTATTGATTACAGTATTTTTTTTACTGCAGCATTTAACCCTTGTAGTTGGTTGGGGGTGTTTTTGCTGTTTTATATTGGGCTACAACTAATGATCTTCATTGTGGATTAATCGGCTGATTATTTTGTTGATTAGATTTCTTGATCTTGATCCGCTCATAGTTTGGTTTGTAGAAAGTGAGGAAATGATGAGAAATGCTGCCAGAATCACCTAAAGTTACACCCTCAAAGGTCATTATGACACATTTTCTTGTAATTTAAGACAAACTGTCACATTTCAGAGAATGAACCTATAAAATATTTGGTATTTTTTTGCATGAAAATTGGCTTAAATGAGGAGTCGATTATGACTATGGCTGTCAGATAAATGCAAATAAAGATTATTTCTTTCTGAAACGTAGTGAAGTAGAAGTAGAAAATATCCTGTAATCGTACATCAACTGTCTACTAAAGTACAGACAGTACTTGAGTAAATGCTCTTAAGTTACTTTCCACCACTATCATGAGGTGATTACATTATTTTGGTTTGTGTCTTTTCTATCTCATCTTAATGCCTTTTTGTCTTATATAAAACACTCCAGATTGCCTCGATGTGAAATGATGCTACACAAATAAACTTGCCTGACCTTTTGTTTATGTATTACCTCTGTGTTGTCTTGTCTTGTCTTTGGCTGCTTGAACAGGCAGATGAAAAAAGAAGAAGAAATGCTACAGAAAACAGGTGGTTCAATCTTCATGCTTGTTAAATAAAGATTAGACGGTACTGATCGCTCTTTGGATTAGATAGTTATGTGAAATCTATACAGTAATTGTAAACTGATTCAAGTAAGTAAGCAAGTTTCCCACTTATGCAGCTCTGACGTAAAGATGTCTTGTCTGTGCGGCTTGATTTAATCTCAATCTGCTCTATTAAATATAACTCTGACATTATGTGTAACTATAAGGCATGTCTGGAGTTGCAGTCTGAAATTGTGGCCGATTCAAAAGCGGAAACCGTAATCAAATTGAGCCCTCTTTGCTCTGTTCTAGGAAGTAATTAATTTTAACCTGGACGGCGGTGGTTAATTAAATATTGAGGCATCTTAAATGGCTGCGCTGTCACTTTGCTCTACCGGTCACTTCCTAAGACGACGGTCCCACGTCTCCTCTCTGAAGACAAACCCATGGCTGCAGTACATTGTGTCCCATAAAATAAAAATACTGTGAGTACAGCTTCCCTCACACATTTTCAAGAACATTTCAGCAGAGAGCTGGTGATGGCTGGTGTGGATTTAGACAACTTGAACAGACACGCAGATATTAGGAATCAGGAAATACATTATCAAATATACTTGGAATAAATAAATCCACAAAAACTGAAATCGCTAAGTCCAAACCTTTCAGCAGATGAATTTTGATATTCCAGAGGAGTCTGGGATTACACTGGGAGGCAGTACTGTGAGGTTATAATCTGCTCCGTCTATGCCATGCTGTCCCTATAACTCAGGTTGCTTTTATTCTTTATTCAACAGGACAGTTTGTGGGAGTTTGTGAAATATGCTTATACACTTTCCTGCAGAGACTTAACCAGGCAGATGAGCAGAGTTGCATCAATCTTCTCATCTGTTTTCCAAGATGGCAAACTATTCTCTTGAGCGGATCATTAAATTTGACATTCCTGTCACATTATGTCATCAAACACTCTGCTCTGTGTACAGTAGTTCACTTCAGTGGTGCCAGATGTGGCTGCCTGTCAGATTAAAGCTTTGTGAGGATTAACAATGCCTGACTGTACACTACACCAACTCCACTAAAACACAGCAAACATCAACCAGCTCAGGTACTTCTGGCTACAATGAACTACGGTGAGGGAAAGGCAGATGACATGTCCTTGATACAGTCATGAAACACACAAGTATAAAGAGATTATCAATTTGATGTCAGTTACTGACTCGAGGTGCTTTCCATCATGGAGAACTAAAAAAATCCACATTTATTTTGATTTGCTAGATCTTTTCTTCCTTTCGGTAAAACTGGCAAATGGAAATTAAGATTGAATTTCTTTAGAACATGTTTATTCCACATATATTTGCTCTTTCACGGAAGAAAAAACAAAAGCAGGTAAAGAGCACCACCTAGTGTCTACACATGGTTACTGCTGCAGCAACTGTCTTACACAAAACTGTCAGAACATTTACCAGAGCTAATGTACTACTGTATGCTCAAATAAAAATACAATAAAAACCTTAAAGCATTTGTTCTTGACTTTAAAATATCCAGTTTGTGCTACTTCAATACTTTTCAGATTGTACATTTTACTCCACTACATTTGAGACAGCTGTCACCATTTCTTTTAGATCAGATTTTAGATTGTGGTCCTCAACGTTTTGAACTTGAGACCCCTACAAACAACATTAAGGCCCCTTGTCACATCTCAGATGCACATGAGTTGTTCGCAGTTCCAACAGAAAGATATGTCTGTTTCTTAGGTTGTTGTTTGTTTTTTTAAAATTTCAGCTCAACTGCATGGCAAAAAATATGGTCACTATAATATTTTGTCCATATAAATATTTAAAATCTGCTGCAGGGTCTGCTTAGGTTATTGCTTCTCTAATTAGTCTTCCAGCTTCCTTTGTTAAGTAAATGAAAACTTGGAACTGGCCATACATTACTGTGGATCTACACAAAGGGAATAAATAATCTAAAGCAATTACCCCACAGGTTTAGGCGCCAAGCTTTAGATTGAGTGCAAGAGTTCTCATTAGCTTGACTATGGGTTTTTAAATGTGATCAAAGAATCAATTTAAGTACAGTAAGATGACAGAAATTCTAGACTTCAGACTCAAATTTTCAGGCCAGTGAGATTATGTCTTCAGTTTGAAACTATGTGCAGCTTTTGTCCACAAATGTCAGAAACAACAAAACAGTATTGGAAACAACTTGAATCCTTTATTTTGGACTGAAATCAACGAATACAAAAACATTGGAGTTGGCTGACCACGAGAAGTATTTACAAATGCATTATCTACAAGCAGGAATGGGATACTTGAAATCTGCTTCCCCATATTGGGCAGAATTAGAGACAGAGACAAAGTGGAGTGAAAAAGTGCTGAAATTTATGGTGGGGCTGTTTGGACCACAGCCAGCTGCTCTGAACACTTCAGAGGCAAAGTGCTGAAGCTTCTATTACATCACACAGATGGCATCAATCATATGGCTGACAGCTGACTGTTAATATAAGTTGACATGGCACCCCCCCTCACTTTGAATCTCATTAGACAGGAGAAGAAACCTCAGAGTTATCATCGACCACCATGAGATCACTTCAGCCCCTCAATCACCCAGGACAAGTCCCAGTCGCCTGCTTTTTCTCTATTCTCCCTTTTTGGGCTTAGGAACTTAGGAAGCCTCTTCATCGATCTTCGGTGCCAAGTAGTATTTCACATGTCCCATATCAGCAATCTTGTACTCCACCACTGTAGTAAAAAAAAAAAAAAAAAAAAAGACAAAAATGTTAAGAGTCACAAAAATTTATGTAAACATACTGAAAAATCAAAATGAGGATTTAAGAGCTGCACTCACCGAGGGGGATATCAGCGGACATGCTGAGGGTGACTGTCTTGGACAGCGGTGTGGCCTTGGTGAAGAAGTTCAGGTAGTTGAGGGCAAAGATCAGCTGGACTGGTTCGTTCATCTCAATCGTAACCTAACGACATAAAGTGAAGGGGAGCAGTCAAGCATTGTAACAGTAAAAATAAAGCAAGGCTGTAACTTACAATTCTTTTCATTATCGATTAATCTTATTTTCAAGCAGCCAAAGGCGACGTCTCATTTTGTCTGACTATCCCAAACATATTTAGATTATTAGCACATAAGACATAGAAAATGAGCAAAGCTTTACAACTGACAAGCCGAGCTAATGTCTGACCACTGTGCTTGGAAAGAATTCCTGAAACTCTTCAAAACACATTAATCTACTATCAAATCATTGTTTCTGCTTTAAAATAAAGCTCTTAATCTTTCTGGGGACCAACCATTAAATCGGCAAAAAATATTTTGAGTTAGTCATCTTACATCATAGCCAAAAGGTAAACACGAGTCAATATTAGACGTTTTAAATAATAATAATAATAATAATAATAATGGGAACAACGACCCGTCAATATGTTGGCCAATATTTTTTTTTAACAACCTTGTCAGTGCTCTCTGGTGGACACACTATGTAATGGCAACACAGTTATTAAATATCTTCGGTATTTTTGTAGTTTTCTGTAGCTTCCGTTTTTTTGAATTGGACAAAATAAACACTGACATAATATTAATCTGCTTTTTCAAGTGACTCCAACATTCATACTCACCGCCTCGTCCTCTTTGTCTACGTTGCTGGTCTGGGACAGCTTGACATTCCCTGTGCCCAGCTCTCCCGTGGCAGAGAACTTGACTCCGTCCTTGGCGCAGGAGATCATGACGGCATCACCAATCTGGGACAGGTCACGGCAGATCCGGGCAAACTCCCCAGAGGGCATCTTCACCACGCAGCTGTACTCCTGCTCCTGGAGGGACACGCAGACAGGGTGTCAGGAACAGCATGCATGACAATACATTAGACCCAAAAGGCAAGAACAGGCCACAAATTACTTACTGGAATACCCAACTGCTCCACATCCAGGTCCATCAATTTCATCTCGTAATCCGACACCTTCTCCTGGTCTGTAAAAAAAAAAGAGGTAAATAAGCATTAACACTAGAGAAACATAGCTGAACAGTATTCGTCAAGGCACTTCTTCTTGCTGCTTTAATGGCAAAAACTTACTGATCGTCTCAAACACAAGGGCGAGTGTGTCTGCATTGTCTTCTGCTCTGAGGGTGATGATGTCTTCATTCCCTGCACACTTCAGGATTTTTGACATACTACATGGGAATGGCAAGGAGAAAAAAAACAAATAAGTCAACACTGTTGCAAACTACAAAGAAAAACGGTGGCAGCAGAGTTTAAGTGTCAAAGAATAAAACTTATTTATATAAAAACTCATTTAAAATACAATACTAAGCATTCAGCCTACTTAGTCTATAAAATGTATGCATGTGTTCTGTACATGGACTGATCTACCAACTTAATTCAGTGTAACCAAGTACATGCATTAACTCTTTAATACTAGATTTGCTAAAAATATTTTCCAACAATTTCTAAACATCCTGTCAATTAAAGTATATATTTGCATTTAAGTTTAAAAACGAGAAAATGTCAAAAATCACAGCATCAAAGCTCAAGAACTGAATTCGTCCAGAGCAGCGGTGTAACGTTACAAAGAGAGACCGCAGTGAAACGGAAAAGGAAGTTACCGGGTTCAACAATTCCCGCCAACCCTGCCTGCAGAGAATTTGGCGCTCAAATGACGTCACTACGTAATCATAAAGTAACTGTTGAATATCGAACTGCGCCAAAAGTATTTTCAATAAAAAAGTTGTGATAAACCAAACGCGTTATTTGTTGATAGCACGAGTACAAACCACTCTATTTTAACGCTGACAGTAAAACAATAACTTAGGACGTAGAGTGCTCCGTTTAGTAAAGAGACATGCCCGGGCAATGCCGCCAAGATGGCTACCCTCTTTGTAAGCTGTAGCTATTAGAAACAGACCATTAACTTGTGCTCACAAAATATCCTGAATTGACCGTTTGATCTAATGCAACGTTTACGTTTTGCGGTGGGCATAAAAAACGCTCAGACAAACCAAAACTAATATTTTTACATTATTTTTGCAGTGGCCAAACTTTGGAAGCTCTACCTGTCAAACTAGCTTATTACATTAGTCAACAGATGCCTCATTCCACTGAGCCACCAACCTAACAGCGCAATATAATGACGTTAAAAACATAAAATCAATGTTTTCTGACTAAGGGAGTCGTATGTAATGTTAGCTCCACCTGCTGAGGTTGACTCCCATGGCGAGGTTTCTGTCGCAGCGGTACGAGTCAAAACCGTCGTGCCGCAGGGTGAGCTGGACCAGGGATACGTGAGAGGAGTCCATGCTCTGCAGGGAGATGCCGGACGAGCTGACATCCCAGCAGGCTTCTGTGATCAGATCCTTCAGAGCCTCCAGCACCTTCTTCAGGATGGATCCCTGGACCAGGCGAGCCTCAAACATGGTTGCTGTGGAGTTGTTAGTCAGCGTAAATTAAAACGAAGAGGTTTCTGTCGCTTTTAGTGTCGCTCCGTCAAAATGGAGGCTGCAGTTTGCGATATCACCGAGTCGGAGAGCGAGAGACTCCAATAATACTTCAGTATTTGTGTGTTGTTAGCTAGCAGAACTGCAGCACGCAGCCACTATTCTCACTACAGAGGGAAGGTTTGAGCTGCAAGCGCGCGCGAAAGCCAGACTTTAATGACTCGGCGTCCTTGCGTCATTTCCGTATCCCGTCGGTATCACCCAACCGCTAAAAAGAGTGGGCACTGATGTCGGCCATATTGGAGAGGACAATTCTGTAAATCGTGGGCAGTAGAGGTATAAAAATACCAGAAAACATGCAAGAGATTACAAAACGTAAAAAATAACACAACAATAATAATAGTAAATAAAATAAGATATTGGAAGCACTTTGAGACTTTTTGACACATTTTAAATTTATGTAAATAAGGATAATAGAGGAACAGCTGCTGTTTCATTTGCAACAACATATGTCTTATTTACTGACAATAAAAATTTGATTTTTTATTGTGAAGATCATATACAATATTGGACAATCTACTCTTACTGTATTTACTTAAACTTTTTTTTTTGCTACAATCCATTCATTTACAAACTTGCAATTTTTCATGCAAACCTTTTTAACTACTACAGGAGGTTTGTTCCTTCTGCTATAGAAGCCCAAAATAAAATACTTTGCTGAGTGTGGGTGAACATGTAGGGATAAATTTAGAGGCATCATGCACATGTATATGAGACAATAAGTCAACTGTATTCATTTCATTTATCTGTATATTTTTTGAGAGACAAGAATGTGCAGGATGTAAAATATATAGGTTGAAACTGTGGCATGCATTTTTTTTTGCACAATATTTCATTCCATTCTTTCCTCCGTAATTTTGTAGACTTGTGAAGAAGACACTGACCTTTTAAATTTTATTTTTGCTTTATTTATCAATTAGGAGAGCTTGGTTTAACTCGCACTAATCACACAACCATGTCCCCGGTTTTGCCGCACACATACGTATAAACAGATGGTATTTTTATACTGCCATTTAACCCCTGAGTATGTATTGATTCAGACCACTTAACAGGGTCATTCCATACTTGGACATACATAGACAGAACAAATGTCACAAGATCTTATCAAAGAGAGCAGAGAACATGTTTACAGAAAACCATTTTGAGGTGTTAAGGAATGTCAGACATGAAAAAAAAAGTGTATTATATTTTGTGGTAGGGATTTCATTTATATTTGGACGGTTACAAATGTGTGTTGCCATGGAGTGCAGAGACTGCAGTCTCTTTATACTGGGGGTATCCATTTAGAGACCTTCAGGCAGGATGTAGTTGGTTGCCATGGCGAGGATTGGGGCTCCTGTTGGGACACCGGGGAAAGGACCACTGGATCCAGCAATGTCAATGTGGGAGTATGGCAGAGGTGTGTCAGAGTCCACACCATGCTGCATTGGAAATGAAAGGAATAGTACAAGTTAATCATAGCACTTCTTCCATATTATGTTTTTCATACTTGCAGGAAAATAATAACTTATTCTGACAATGTGTGAGCACCTTGTCGAGCCCCGAGGCCATGATGAGGAAGGCTGCAGGGGTCTGATGTCCTCGAGGTGTAGCGGAGGACGGCAGGTTGTTGCATTGCAAAATATCCTCGTACTCAGACTTGCCCTTGTGGAACTCGTAGTCCTCTCGTCTGATCCTGGACACCTCGAACACGTCACCCAACACCTCTCCAGCTGCACGAAAGAGGCCAAAAACCATATGTTAGTTAGTGATGGGGGAAAAAAACTTTCTGAAGCACTGGTCAACCACTAACCAAGGAGAGAACGATGAACCTGTGGCAAGTATGCATGCTCTCACTGACGTCATTATTACCTGTATTCAGCACCAGTGTGACACCTCTCTAATATGAGTGTGATGTGATATATCTGACCTCTATGATGAAATGCACAGTATATATATGGGGACTGTATGTATGTGTTTCTAGAAGGGATATGTGAAAACGAATACGTCTGAATACATTTGCTGGGGCATTTAGCTGCATCTCACGGTCTTTATCAGGAGATAGCATTTGCACAGTCATCATGGTAATGCCTCAGAAGATGATTAGAACACCATTTGTTAATGAAGGCCTTGAAATGCAGTTAAAAGCTCTGGAGAAATCTTGTAAGTGGAACTTAAATTAAAGTATATTTGATCAAAACTACTGTTCACGGTCAAATTAACCATAGAATTTCCTAACCTTTTTGCCACTGAGCAGCATTTTTGTTGCGATGGGCTGGTCCATTATCCATGATGATCTATAAAGAGAAATTCAGAACTGAACTCATTACACAGTGGAGCTCAAATATAAAAGGGAGTATACAAATCTAATAAAAGAATAATAAAAACTCTACATACAAATTTCATACGTACCTACAGGTACTGTACACATGTGCACGGCCACACCCACAAATATATGCATGCAATATATATTATGCTTATGTATACACACTTGTGTATTCCACTAAAACTGATACATGTTTTATTGGGCCTTTAATGTCCATTGTATTTATTTCTACAGCAGTGATCTTTGATTTTTTTTTAATGTTTAATATCTCTCAGTTAGTGGCAGTATTGTTTGTATTTCAACAGTACTCACAGAGTAGTTGGGTCCCATCGCTCTGATAGCATGACCAGTCAGAGTAGCAATAGTAAAGAGTTCAGGAGAAATCTCCAGCACTGCCTGCACACACAGATAACATGATCAGATTGAGAGGGGATAAACATGCAGAAAAGGGGTGTTAGGATTAACAAATTAGCTCAGAAGTATTTATAGCAGGACCTTCTCCTTCATCTCACAGAGCAGGTCGACCATCACCATACGTCCCTCGGCATCTGTGTTTCCCACCCTCACTCTGCGACCCGCACGGGAAACCACCAGTTCATCGGCCACATAACAGTCTGAGAAAACACACATACACACATTTGAGAGGAGGCAACTGAGAGAAATGTAAATGGGAATGTACATATTGGTAAAAAGAAAGAGCGTCAACATCACACCGACCTGCACCGACACTGTTCCTCACCATGGCCATGGAGCCGACAACCTTCAGATGTTTTGGCTTCCACTTGGCTAAAATCTAGAGAGCAACAGGAGGTTTAGATAGAAAGTGGTGCTGCAAACTCAAAACAAATCCAGGAAAGTATCTACGTTAAAATGTCTCACTCTTAGGATTAAGAACATAAATCTTGGATAATATGTCCCGTCTACAGTGGGCAGATTAAATAAAGGCCTGCGTGGAGGACTATTAGAAATAATATTCACCTTTTTGCATCTAATACACTTTTTTTTAAGTCATGACTCAGCAGCCACCTTGTGTCATTCACCTGGAAGAAGCCCGCGACAGCTGCGGCCCCACACTTGTCCCTGTGCATCCCAGCCATAAAACCTCCAGCCTTGATGTCGGCTCCACCAGTGTCGTAGGTGATGCCCTAGAAAACACCACATCAGAAGCAAAATTAATTTATTATGTATCCAGAAACATAAACCTCCCCCTGATCAACTTAAAAGGAGTCACAACTAATACAGACTAATGAATTTACTCCTTTATTAAGAATCTTCAACATGTCTTGTTTGTTCAGCGAACAGTCAAAAATACAGTATATAAATAAAATTCAGAGTCTCCTCTCACCTTTCCCACCAACATGAGCGTCTTCTGGACTGGTCCCTCTCCACAGTACTGCAGCTTGATAACTCTGGCCTGATGGCGAGGTACACCTGTAAGAGGAAGAAACTATGAATAAGATGGCAAACATCTTTTAAAAATCAACATTTAACAGCGGTAAAAATATCTGTGTTGGGCACAGTAGTAATGAGAGATAAAAACAAAATATCCTACTGTTGGCACAGCGGTTTACTGCAGCCAGGCAGGGATACTCTTTCTCCAGAACCTTCAGGTCACTCACAACGTCAACCTAAAGGTTAATAAACAGACACATTCTTACGTTTGAGGACAGAAAAAAAAGTGGCTTTAAATGCCACTGAAGAACCAAACACCCACATATTTGTCCTGGACTGTGACGGAAATAGTTTCTACACACTTTCCTGAGTCTTACGAGGAATACCAGATGTCTGTTGACTTTTTCCTGACAATTAAAAAACAGAGGATTGTGTGATTCTGTTTGCACACATGATATAATATTTCTTGCTACCTGTACAGGGCTGTTCTTGAAGAGTTGCTGGACGTAATCAGCCACACGAGGAGCAGCCATTCGCTCAGGGTCTGAGCCACCAATGTCACGACATGCCAGTCTGAGGAGGGGAAATGGCATGCTGATTGAGGTGAACACCACAACATGAGAAATCTTTAGCAGGCAATGAGGTTATTTGACCCACCTTCCACTCTCCAGAGCATCGGCCAGCTCCACAAGTCTCTTTCCCTCTGCCTCCTGTGCTGCCCACAGCCCCAGAACGCACACCTTGTAGTTGCTGGATTTTACGTTGCCCTCCCTGACCTCCAGGGGCTTTTGTGGGGAAAAAAATTATTATAACAAGTGAGTATCTTATATCTAAATACATGAGACTACAGTTCACACCAGTAAGACACCTGGACTGGCTTCCTTGAAAAGTGTGTTAAACAATTACAACTGCTAAATCTGAAAAAAAAGCTCAAGTATGGACTTAAATAGGATTTCAAACTGTCCAAGTTGGTGGGTATAACAAATCTGTAGTTTTGGTAATCGTTTTACAAGCATACTACAAAACTGATAAAGCCAAAAGCATTCCTGACCACCTTTTAATGTGTTTTGAAGTGGATCACAATAAATCCACACCTGTACTTGAACAGGTTCTCCAGCAATTTAGTACTGCACTCTAAAAAGTAGGAGGGCTCACAGCAGGTGGATTTTTAAAAAGAATGGTTATATATCCTGGCTGGATCCCACATTTCCCCATAAAGTAACCGGAAGCATATTTTAATTAGAATCTTTCAAACTCGATACTATTAGCCTTGTATTAGCCAAGCAATGCTTCATGTGACTCAAACAAATTTTTAATAAGTGGAGTTCCCATTTAAACCTGTCAAAACCTGTCCATCGTCCAAAACTCATTCATCAAGTGTGAAAAAAAGCCTGAATGCCTTCCCTGAAGGGTGTTTTCTCACCATGTAGAGTGCCTGAAGGGCCCCGAGTGCAGCCACCATACTGCTGTGTTTATAGTCCTTGTGTGGAGGGCAGACCAGCAGCGGGCGCTGAATGCCTGCTTTCAAGGCTCTGAAAGGACACACAGATGAGCGAGACAGCACAGTAACCTGGAGGTGAAGCAGAAATATGAGGGTCTGTGGTGGGAAAAATCAGCAACCATCATCTGACCGTTTGATGCCGTTGACTGCTGCATCGCTGAAGCGCCTGACATCGTCGTAGTCGCGGTTCACCGGGCCAGTGGAGGCAAACACCAGGCGGTTACCAGGGAGACCGGGGACCTTCAGGACCACCACCTCCTCCCCTAGACCACTGTCCACCTAGAGAGAGAGAGCAGATACAGAAAGTAACACCACACAGAATGACTAGAGAAAGTGTAAGACCACCTCATGTTGGTCGCCTGCACGATTTGGAAGCAAAACGATGACAGATTATGAATAAAAACTTCATAATCTTGTCTTCGCAGTTTGTTAAAAGGAGGAGAAGGGTGATGCCATCAGATCCTTTAGTGTACCGGTTCTACAGTATATGGCCAACCCCGACCTGAAGAGTTGAAATGATCCGGTAGATCACAAGAAAAACTCAATCTAACTTTGAGCAGCTCATTACTCCTCATTTCTGTTGTTTACATGTCATTCTGTGTTTGATATGCGAGTGCATGTCAACTTAGTCTAGCTGTGAAAGGGACAAAGACAGATCTTGTGAGAAAATTAAGATATTTTTCAGGTGTGTGAGTTTGAAGAGCAAACTTACAGAGCTGTAGTCCTGCAGTGGTGCTTTCAGACACTCGAGCTCAGATGGCAGCGTGTCATGGCTCTGGGTCACCAACACGATGCCATCAAAACTAAGAGAGAAGACAATACCATCATTGAACTGTCTGTTCAAATGCACAAAATGCATTGCCAACATGCTGGCAGTGAAAGAGGAAGCAAAGCGTTTCTCCCAATACTCACTTTTGGTTCTTGAGGTCGGTGGTCCATTCAGTTGGCTGGATGCTGGACAGAAAAATTAAAAGGAAACACAGTGATTTCCAATGTCTGCCACGGTAAAGCAAAGATATGTGAGTGGTGCAATTAGACTCTGCAGGGCCTGAAATCTGCAGTCATCAAGCCACTCTTAAAAAAGAACAATCTCGATAAATCAGTAATGCACAATTACAGGCCCATCTCAAACCTCCCCTTTTTAGGTAAAATTATTGAAAAAGCTGTTTTTCAACAGCTGAAC
>JBBPCS010000386.1:14462937-14481545 GCA_037974645.1 Hollardia meadi
ACACACACACACACACACACACACACACACACACACACACACACACACACACACACACACACACACACACGCACGATATACGTGCGCATGTGTGCAGAAACGTCCAGTAATGTTGCTTTTTACACATGTATGTTTGCTTAAACATAGCCTTGAGCTTAGTGAAATATGATGTAATCCTTTTTCTGTCATGCTCCTCAGGCTCTCTAATCCAGCTGCCGTCGGTGGAGCGAGGGAAGCTAAGTAAGGTCCGTCTGGGCTCTCTCTCTCTGAAGAAGGAAGGAGAAAGGCAGTGCTTCCTCTTCACGAAACACTTCCTCGTGTGCACACGCAGCTCCGGGGGAAAACTGCACCTTCTCAAGGTGACTACATCTTCACCTCAATAGTTTAAGTCGATCTCAATTTTGAAACTTGTAACAATTTCCACCAAAATGCCAATAAAGTGTTAATATTTGCTATTAAACTCTTGCAGCAAGGTGGCGTTTTGTCACTGATTGACTGCACACTCATAGAGGAACCAGATGCCAGCGACGAGGAGTGTAAGTTTACTACACCAATGAAGCAGTGTTTCCACGTCGGTGGACACACAGGCAGCTCTTATTGGCTCATTTAGGCCCTTGAGCACTCATGGAGGTTAATTAAATGTCAGACGATAAGAGTCCAGGAATTACCTCCCTTTAAATATCAGATGCTATCCCCTTTAAATGCCAGGTTGTGATCTTTTGACATTACAGATCCATTAATTTTATTTTTTTCCTGAGGATTCATTTTGCAAATAAGGAGATTGATGAAACACCCTCGCAGCCGCACAAACACAAGTGATGAGACAATCACACAAATGTGCACACTTCCCTTCAACACACACCTTCACGTTTAAGCCTCAGGGGCATATATAATTTAGATAGCAGGTCTGCTTAATTAACTGTGTGTGTGTGTGTGTATTAATACATGTTTGTTTTTTTTACTATCATTAAGGGGACTGCTGTACAGTAAAAGCTCTTTCTTTTCCCTCTGTCACGCAGCTAAAGCTGGTGGTCAGGTGTTCGGTCAGCTGGACTTTAAGCTTGTTGTAGAGCCAACAGACTCACCTTCGTTCACTGTGGTGTTACTGGCACCATCGCGGCAGGAGAAGGCAGCATGGACCAGTGATATTAGCCAGGTAATGCACAAACATGCACCCAGACAAACACAGAATAACAAGAACCCTCAAATAGCGAGCGCATGTCTCCACTGGGTATTGAGAGGGCTTAGTGATAAGTAAACACAGACACGGTTGCAGTTCCCCAGAGGTGAAGCACTTCACAAACAAAGTAGCACCATACAAGCATGTCAGACTGGATTAATTCTTATGAGACAAAAAAATGCATTTAAATGGCTTATTTTTTCCTAAATTCAACCACTTTTTAAAAATATTTTCACAATCCTCAGCATTAAGTTTCATGGGGAGCACGCAGATAAACACAAGAGCGTGCTAGAAAGATTATTTCAAAGTAAATTCAGAGTATTTTTCTCCCCGACATGTTTGATGGTGTTGCAGACTCCACCTATCAGATGCTTTTTGTAGGTCAAACAAACATGAAAATCCTTTGCAGTGATTCTCACTTTTACCCTCTCATTTAGTCATTATTTCACCTTGTTCGGTCATTACTTATCTTCCTTTTCTCTCTCTTTCTGTCTCTGTAGTGTATAGATAATATCCGCTGTAATGGCTTGATGACCAGTGTATTTGAGGAGAACTCTAAAGTCACTGTGCCTCATATGATCAAGTAAGTATGTTTGTGTTTGTGAAGAGGAATACCCGTGTTTTCGTGCCAGTGCTGCAAAAGTGTACGATGTAGCATACCTGGGTGAAAATGTTACGGCTGTGTTGACAGTAAATTGTTAAGCTGTGTGTTCTGTATTATGATTTTTTTTTATTTATGCTGTTGCTGAAATCAGTATTCCTTGGTATCCACTCTTATTTTTAGCTTCCTTCTTTGGATTATACAGATTTTTTTTAAAATTAATTTCTCTCTTTTACTTGGCTGTTTTTGCTTTTTGTAACCTTTTCCTTGTTTAGCAGCCCAGCAGTCACCCATGCTCGGTTATATGTGTGTATGTGTGTACGTGTATATCCATCAGATCCGATGTGCGTCTCCATAAAGATGATGTTGACATTTGCTTCAGCAAGACGCTCAACTCCTGCAAGGTCCCCCAGATCCGCTATGCCAGCGTTGAGCGGCTGCTCGAGAGGCTGACCGACCTGCGCTTCCTCTCCATTGACTTCCTCAACACCTTCCTGCACACGTACAGGATTTTCACCACGGCAACGGTGGTCATGTACAAACTGGCCGACATCTACAAGAAGCCCTTCTCCTCCATACCGATCAGGTCATACTGTGCAAACATGCAAACACGCGTTCACAAACACAGAAAAGTTGCAGATGCAGCTCACACACATACCGTTCTCACACATCACCACCACAGAAGTGAACGCACTTCATCGATCTTTCCGTAATTGCGCCTTTACAAATGTGGGAACAGTTTTTGTTCACAAGCATGCAAGGAGTGTTCTCTGAGAGTAATTTCATTAGCTTTTTAATTCTGTGAATAAAGTAGTCAGATGTGGATCAGTGCTTTGGACTCGGCATGCAGCTGTCACCTCTGTCCACAAGGTTAAATACATATTGGCTGAAAAATATTAACAGCTTTTGTGTGAAGGCCAGCAGAACAGATGCTTCAACGAGGTTTTTGGCACAGCCATAGAGTTTCAGATGAGGCGCTTCTGTCCCCCTCTCCCTTTCCCTCTCCATGCTTTATTCATGCTCTCTCTCTATTAGAAGTGTGATTGTATATTCCTTCCTTGGCTTTACTGTCTTTTCCTCTGCCCGAGGGCAGGTTTGCATGTAAAAGTCAAACTCACCATGGCTGCCTTCACTGGAACAGGCTTCAGTTTTGCCCTTAAAATCACTCCAGGTGGGCACTTGAGCGGCCCAAGTGCACTTCGGGTCAGACCTTTCCACTTTTTTCTATCCTTCATCCGCTAGAGAGCCGGTCGATAGGAGGTTTATAAAGAAAACATTATTTATTGAATTTCAATGGTGGTGTTTATAGTTTTTGTGCTTTTAGCCATGCCAGTGGGATCCAGGGATGGCAGTGCTGGTTGTTTCAGTCGCTCTATCACTACTTTCTAGGCTGAAAGATCTGAAACTGTATACACATATTTAATGTCCCCAGAGGATGAATTCTTATGACTACAGCGATCCCTCAACTTTTCATCTAACATCAACACCAGGGCAAAGTTTTAATTATTAAGTGAAATAGCCCAACATCTACCAGATGGATTATCTTTGTACAGACAGTTATGGTTCCCAGATGATGTATCCCAATGACAGAACTGCCAGCACTGCTGTGGGCTCCTTTGTATTTATAGTTCATGGCTTTTTAAAAAAAAATATAATTGTGTGTATTGGATAGATTGAACCTTTGGGAGGCATTTTGGTTCTTCTATCCTTGAACCTCCAAAGTCCCTCTTTGGTTGTTTCAAATGTTAGTTTTTTTTCTGTTTTTCTGTCGCCCATTTTATTTGTGTCCCTTCAAATCACAGCTCTCTGCACCCATTTCTTCTCCCATGTGCTCAATGTGTCAATTATCTGGTCGACTGAATATATGCTGCTGTTCTGTCACCCACATACTGCCACCCCTTCTCCTTAAGCACACCTTTTAATCACCCTTCCATCATTTTCCCTCAAACCATGACATATATCTGTCACATTTTTTTTTTTTTTTTACATTTTCATGTCTCAATCCAACCATCGCATCAATCCATTTAATTCTTGTTCTGTGTCATCCGTCCCTGTCTCTTCATGTCCCCTCCAACTACAGGGTGCAGCACCACTCATTTGACCGTCTGTCCATCTCATCCGTCTGTCCTGACTACAGTCTGAAGATCAAAAAGATAGCCATGGATCAGTCCAAGTAACCAACTCTTTACTCTCCAAGCTCTTTCTTACTCTTTCCAACTTTTCCTGCCTGTTCTTCCTCTCCTCTGGTCTTGGTCTGATACCTTATTGATGCACGACTTTCCCCTTTACTTTGACTATTTAAAGTACCTGCTATCTATCTCTTCATATGAATGCATAACAACAACTCACAGGGGTTTTTAATTTAATCAGTTTGAAACATTTTAGGTTGGCAATATGTAGAAAGGAATGGAAGAAGGGAAATATGTATACATATCCTTCACTCTGTAGCATCATCAGGGCTGTTTTTCTCTCTGTATCATTCCTGTTCAGTCTGTTTTATATCCTCCTCTTTAGCATCTTCTGCTGCTCTCTCCTCTTTTTTTCTGCTGCTTGCTTCAATGTTCTTCAGCGTTCCTCCTCTGCTTTTCATGCATCGTTTCTTCCTTTTCAGTTTGTTTCTCTATTTCCCGCTGAATAACAGGCTAGTCTGAATGATGGCGGCTGTGCTTTTATCTATGCATGATTACTCCTCCCTTTATGTCGCTCTGTACACACGACTCTGAGCAGGGTTAATGTCATCAGAAAAACTGACAACCAAATTTCTTGTTAAATAAAGCTTTTGCACACCCATCGCGTAGTTAATAAGGCATTTAAATGTTGCAAATGTAACCTGCAACAAAAGACTGATGAGTTTATTCATCTCTAATCTATGAAGTGGGTAGATTTTTGTTGAATATGATTCGCCTGATTTAGGAACAATATCAGGCACTAAAATCATAGCCAGCAACTTTCAGCTTTAAGGGGTTTTTGAGGGTGTTCACATTGGAATTTGCTGAATTTTAGGGTTTTTTTTAAGTTCAAGTTAGTTTGACCCCTTTTTATATGTAGACCCACACGTTTAGCATAGAGCAGCAGAAATCATCCTAAACATTAGACAAGACAACCAAGGAATTTGTAGAGCTGAAAAGCAACATTTTCTCTTTTCTAATTTAATTTTAATCAAGCTGAGCATATTTTAAAGGCCAGACTGGAGGTAAAAAGGTACCTTACAAAGTTAATATGCCAGATATGCAAATAGTTCCTTTTTTTCACATCCAGAGGAACATTAGCATCAGTTTACTGGACAAATTTAAGTCCAACAATCACTCTCTTTTTTTTTGCTCTGTTTTGGTCACCACAAACTGAAGGAACTATCTAGCTTTTTATTTCAACCTTTTCACTCACTGTTACTCAGCCAGCCTGTCTGTCACAGTGGGTTTGTCAGGCATCTGTTCTTATTGAGACCAGCTGCCTGAATCTGACACTGATGACAAGCCGAGAGCAAACAAAAATAGTAAAGGCCTCCATAGAACTAAGGGGAACGGCATGGTTTGGTGATGATTGTCTGTGGCTTTGACAAGCTACTCCTTTCACATAACATGCAGTCATTTGATCATTTGAAGTCATAAAGATGATTAGAGCAGCTTTAAGTTCATGTTAACTTATCTATCTTTCTATTCATTAAAACTAGGGTACCATATACACAAGCATTCCTACACTGTTCATCTGATGTGGATGTAAATCCTAAATTAAAAATGGAAGTCAGCACAATAAACCCTCTGCTGGAGTACAGAAACAATGCAATATAAATCGTGTTACTGTCTGTGCCCAGTCATTATAAGTCACTGGGTAACTACATTAACTAAATGTCCCAAGTGTAACATTGGATGCCTCGAGGTCCCCATCCCAGTATGCTGTAAAATCTGGAATTCTTCTGAGACACACTGTTTTCTACTCTTCTTCTGGTCTTTATGAATTCTGAATACAGAGCGGGCCGTAACCCTGAACCAGACATATGTCTCTAATACTGGAAAACAATCTGACAGAAGACAGAATTTTCAATTGAACCTTTTACACTTTAAGACATGCAGGCAAATAAGCTCTAAGCTCTTATTGCATTTTTAAATAGCCTCTTATTTTGCTAACATAATTGCTTTTGCTCCCTGTCAGGTCCTTGGAGCTGTTCTTTGCCACCAATCAGAACAACAGAGGTTGTGAGCACATGAACGACAAATCTCCACGTCTCTGCCGGAAGTTCTCCTCTCCACCTCCTCTGTCCATCCCATCCCGCACCTCCTCCCCAGTCCGAACACGAAAGCTTTCCCTCCACTCCCCCATCACTGCCAGGGTCGGAGGCCTCGACCTAACCAGTCCTTTGTCAAACTCCGCCGTCAACCATAACACTTCCCAGTCTGCTACCAGTAGTCCCACATCTGCCCACACTCCCCAAACCCCGACTCCGACCACCTCCTCTCCTCCTCCTCCTCCCCCTTCCACCTCTCCCCCGCCCAACAACTCTAAGCCACCACAGGACCAAGTTCCTCCCATTCCCTCATCCCCAGACCTGAGTCCCTGTTTGACTGCAGAGGGGGAAGAGCTGCCCAAGATTGACCCATTTTGTGGCAAACTGAGACGGAGCATCCGCAGAGGTATGTGATAGTTTCCACACAAATACAGTGCAAAATAATTTATTCTGTATGGAACATTAGGGCTGGGTCTTGGTTGAAACATATCTACAGTATATTAGTGCCGTACAGCTTTGGTATGGTACCAAAACAACACCTTTTTAATACCTTACTCTCAGAAAACGTTTGACAAAGCACTCTTTCTCACTGTCTGAACAAAAGCAGCAATAATACAATAACTACAGTCTAATCATTAGAAACCACCATCTGATCAGAACGTAAGGAACATCTTAACAGCAGGTTGAAAAGCAGCATTTCACCACCTCCTCTGGTTGAAAGTTTCAGGTCTCTTTCACTTCACCACACCCGGTATCTGGTTACATGTGGTCAGAAGTGTGCCCAACAGTGATGTCACGGTGCACTGACACTGGTCTGAAGAAGGGCCTTAAACCCAGAATTTTACACATGACTCAATTTTTGTATTATGAGAGAAGTTAGACCACTGGAGGTTCAGGGGAAATTTTTTTTAATTATCCTTAATTCAGATTAAAAACATTTATACCAGTTCCCAGTATTTGAAAGGTTTGCCACTGACACTTTATTGGCCACCTGTTAATCAAAGATGATTGTTGCTCTTTTCAATCATGTAGTAATTATAAAAACAACAAAGATAGACTTAATTCAAAATTTTTCTGGGTGTGTAAATTAAACAAAAACTGAACAATTGTAATTATTTTGTAACAGCCGTTTGGAGAATTGCAAAGCACTGTTGCTGGTGATTTAAATTCTCATGCTGTGCTTCTATTTTGTGATTAGCTTATTGCCATGTGCACCTTGATAACGTGTGCAGCCTATTCTGTAAATATATTCTCTATAGAGCCTTATAGGCATATTGAAATGCTTATGAAGAGTTGGAGGTCACTCATCAAAGGACACACAGTGTGAAGTGTTCCCTGTAAGAGAAGAACTGGGAAACCTGGTGGGGACATCATTATCTGCCTGCATTTGTGTGCCTCCCACCACACATCCTTAGATCTTCTAATAGTGGCGCTGAACTGTGTTCTCTGACTGGAGAGACATAGTGTCAGGGCATCTGAAGCTGCAGACAAGCTACAGACCCTCATTAGTATGTGCACACATATACAGTAGGTGTGTGAGTGTGTGCACGAGCATGTGCACGTATGACAGCTGCTAACCTCTCACTAGGAGACAAAGAGCCATTAGTGCTCGTACCATCGAGCCACCTCTGTATACTGTCTGTGTTTATATATATTTATGTAAATACAGCCATTTGCATCTTGCAGTTTGCAGTGTGACATTCTCAGTATAGCTTGAGTTATATCCAAATTAAATTTTGGTTACAGCAGGAGTAGAGCAGCAACAGCAATGGCCATAGTCATCATCATCATCATCATCAGCAGCAGCAGCATCATCACTGATTCGCCACTCCTTTTGTCTTTCCTCCCCTCTAGCTGTGCTGGAGTCGGCGTCACTGGAGAAAATCAACCCAGAGTCTCCTCAGGGCAGCGAAGCAGGAGACATGTCTCCATGTCGCTCCCCTTCCACACCTCGACACCTCCGTTACAGACAGCCTGGAGGTAATAAATTGTGTGTGTTCGTGCGCTTTATGACTCACAACTAGGCCACAGTGCCTTAACCAGAGGTCCTCACAGTGGGCAGTGCTGTGCCCACTGGCAGCAGAGCCAGGCAAAGATCCCTGACCATAGAGACTGACATCTTTAGTGCAGCAGCACAATACAAATACAGCCAGAAATGATCCCGTCTGAGTGGTTGTGTATGACTGAATTTATCGTCTGCAATGTGCTTGTAACAAGAATGACAATGATAGGCCATTTCATAAGATGGTTAAGGTAATAAATGATGAATAGGTCTATTTTCAGATTTGTATTTGCATTACAAAGTATATTCCAAACATTCTCAAACACTAGTACAAATATATATTTGTCTTTTTCACATGTTAATGCCTAATAAGTACATGAGCTAAATAAACCTATTCATTGTCTACAAACAACATCTTTGTCATCATCTTTATGCAAATTACTGTTTTGAAAATTCACAGCCTCCATATTTGGTGCAGTGCCTACTAACACATGTAATTTTCAGATTATGTTTTTCAGTATTCTTGTATTGTTTTTTTATAGGCCATTTACATGAGCAACAAGGCAGACATAACATTTTTCTACATGAACTGTATATACTCACATGAATATTTCACAAAAATGTTACCAAGCAAATTGCCAACTATTTAGTTATTAATTAGGTTGAAACAGGAAAATTAATAAAATGGAGGTGACATAAAAAGTATTTAAATGAATATAATATGAGCCAATAGCAATTTAAAATTTTGTTTTATCATAATACAAAAAGTTATTTTAATTTGTGACCTTTGTAATCATGTTACATTATATTCAGATGAAATGAAAGTGAATTTTTGTTCACTTGTGGCCCCTCCCCCACTCGATGATGATAATTATGTGTTTGTGTGTCTGCAGTCCAGTCAGGGGAGAACTCGCGCTGCGCCGTCTCTCCTGCCTCAGCCTTTGCTATTGCCACAGCAGCAGCAGGACATGGTTCCCCACCAGGTACACACACACACACACACACACACACAGTCATGTTCCATAAAATTTAATCTGATTAGTTGAAATAAAATCTGAAAGCTACAAAATATAGCAGATTTACTAGAGTCTGCTTTAGAGTCTGAACACAATAAAATGTATCAGTTTGCATCAGTTATAATATTTTATCTACTTTATCGAAAGCAGTAATATTTTTTAAAAACTACGGTAGTTTCAGAGGTGTAGTATTTCATCATACTGTGAAGTTTAGGATTTTCCATGCAAAACATTTGACCAGCTGATGATATATATTGTGTGTCTATATAGTGCACTTTGTATTTAACTAGAAATCGCACCGCCTGGACCAATTAAAACAGTGAAAATATAAAAGTGTTAAAGAGTTAATTCACTCTGTCATCTTTAGTTGTACCAATCCAATCAGGTAGTTTTTATTTGCAACATTTTTGCATGTCTGTTCGTCCTGGGAGAGGGGGGTTCTTACTGGAATTGAGGGTGTGAGGATAGAGTGTGCTGTACGATGTGCAGATTGTAAAGCCCTCCGGAGGCATTGTGATTTATGATTTTGAGCTATAGAAATAAAATTGACTTGACTTGACTGTATGGCCAGATTTGAGCCCCCTGTGATTTCTTCTGCTACCCTGATACAATACAGTTTTATTGAGTTTTGTCCTCAAAACACTGAAGAATTTAAATTTCAACAGTAAGATCTTTTTTGCAGAAAAGGTTTCCTAGTTACTCTGTATACTCCAGAGATAATACACCAGACTGTGAACCGTTTTTATTGGAATTACTTTTTGTAGTATAACTACTCCATATATGAAAGTGCTTGTCATTAAGTTGACCCTTTAAAACACTGCTTACATAATGCTTTAATATATCAAAACTCTAGAAGGAAACGATTTTTACAAGTTAAATGCATTTCGCTGCAATGGATGAAATAATTAAGTATTTTTCCCTTACAATATTTTTATTTAAATACATTAAATACTTAAATACCAAGGTCATCCATGAAAGTTTTATATTATCACACAATAATAACAACTCCTCTTGCTCTTTTCCTTTTTGTTTTTTTCCTCCAGTTTTTACAAACTCTGAGAGAACTTGTGATAAAGATTTCATCATCCGCCGAGCTGCAACTAACCGAGTCCTCAACGTGCTGCGGCACTGGGTCTCCAAACACTCACAGGTCTGTCTGCACCCACCGCTGTCTGTTTGTGTCTGTGTGTATGTGTGGTCCTCTGTTTCTGCTGGCATGATCGAGTCTGCGGTCTCATTAAAGCAGGTGTCTGCTCCACTGCTCTTACTTGAGCATGTAAACAGCCATATGCACACAGACTCACACTGAATATTGTTGCTGTGTCAATTGGACAATCCGTTTCAGTCCACCTACCTACTCCTCCCCTAAACAGCCAGTGTTGCCTCTAATGAATTGAATATCACGGTAATTGCCTGGCTCCCTGCTTTGAGGTCTAAGTGCATCGATCCGTTTTATGTATTTTTGTTCAATAACACAAAATGCTGTGATGACAGGCCAGCTTTGGTCGGCTTATTAACACAGAGGCAAGCACAAACACACACATGTACGCCCACTCACATTTTTCTTTGGGAGGCCAAAGAACAAAGAGCTTGTTAAAGCTGACCTTTGAACAAGAGTTCATTTGGTGCGGGAGTGAAAAGGAAAATAAAGGAAAAAAAGAATGTGTAAAGTTTGAGAGGAATGAGGGCGTTCAGGGAGACGAATACATGGAGGATTATACAGCAGTGATTGATGATTGGCCATGTGGGGGGAGTAGAGAAAGTCATCAATGGAGAGACAGGAATAGAGAATCAGCAGTGTTTTAAACCTGGAGTGTGGGACATTTTTCGTATAAACAAACGTCTGTTACCTTCAAACCCTTGCTAATTGGCTAAAAGCTAATGATCAAGCTGATCACTGCCAGATAAATCCCTCTGTATGTCGCAGTATACTGGAGTTTTTTAAACCGGTGTCTGTGGCGACTTTCCCGCGCTGGCTCACCGGTAGTGATGCGTTAACTACATAGTCACTGCATTACAACTACGTTAGGATGTGGGTAAAGTACAAGTACGCAAACAGCTTTTGCCCTGTGGTCTACTTTAATGACCACCACAACAGTAAATAGACATAATTCATCCACTTGACTGTCTTATGGTGAACCAGTCCACCAACCTAAACAATTACTAAACCCACAGGTAATGTGCACAGAAACACACAGTTACTATAAAACTGTCAATTAAATTATGTCACATATCCTGATAAACATCAATAACATAATGTGACTAAAGAATTATCATCATCTTACATTACTAATTATCACATGAAATATCATATATCACAGAAAAATGAAGACATTTTGTTTGTTTTTACGGTTCTAGTTTAAAAGTTTAGATCAGAATTGCGTTCATGTTATTGTGAGCATAGTAGTTGAGGTCAGGCTTGTAGTGATGGGTGCTGGGGAACCTATGAAGGTCCAGACGTTCATTTGTGCTCGTGTTCAGGACTTTGAGATGAATGGGGAGCTGAAGCTGTCGGTGATCTGCCTCCTGGAGGAGGTGCTCAGAGATCCAGACCTTCTGCCTCAGGAGAGAAAAGCTACTGCCAACATCCTAAGGTACACACACACATACACAAATATGCACACACCAACACAGTGCACATGTATGTAGTAACAGAATATAACACTTTAGGGTTGAATGTCTTGAATTTATCATTAAAAGCTTTCCTTTATTCTATTTTACTCTATTCTGTTTTGTTCTATTCCACTCTATTCTTTTCCACTTTATTCTATTTTATTCTGTTTGTTTTATTCTACTGTGTTCTGTTTTTTTTTTATTATTGTATTCTGTTATTTTGTGGGGGGGGGGGTTCCATTCTGTTTTATTCTGTTCTGTTTTGTTCTATTCGGTTCCATTCTGTCCTGTTTGAATTATTCTATTCTACTCTAGTGCCCTTTCTCAAGATGAGCAGGATGATGCCCAGCTGAGGATAGAGGACATCTTACAGATGGTGAGAATTTTTTTTTTTTAGTGATTCATTGCAAACATCTTGTTATGATTACATGATATTTATGGATATTTATGTGGTTCTCCATGGGATGACCTGTTTTTATGAAGCTAGGACCCCTGAAGTGCTTACACATTAATATACATTTGCCCCAAATACTTAAGCTAGCGTCCTTTACCAGTTCCCAGAGATGAAATCAATCAGGAGTCATGAGTAAGATGTGAAAAGCCTCGATCAGAACACACTGTTCTATCCTACCGTATCCTATCGTAAATACACCCTCTCCTGAGCATGACGTTCTCCAGGGGGCTGGTAATATTCCTCACAGCTAGTCTCTTTATTAGATATTTATGTCTGTTTGTTACGGCAAGAGTATTTGTTTATGACTCTGTTTGTCTCTGCATGTGTGCGTCCATGTGTGTGTTTAGGCGGACTGTCCAAAGGCAGAGTGTTTCGAGTCTCTCTCAGCGATGGAGCTGGCTGAGCAGATCACTCTGCTGGATCACATCGTCTTCAGGAGCATTCCTTATGAGTCAGTCCACTTACAGTACTGTGATCAGGCCAAACAACCACATCACCTTTATGGATACTGCTTATTATGAGACCAGTTAATCACCACAGTTTCCCTCAGCAGCTCCATAGGAGAGTATGCTTTTAGAAGGAACACAATAAAAACTGATGGCATTTAAATTTTGACAACTCCAAATATCAGGTTTTTGTTTAAAAAGACTAGAGTTAGAGTTTAGAGGTAACCTCAGATCAGCTTCGTGAGACACTTGTAACGCATGCAATTATTATATTATCCATGCCATTACATCTACAGTAGAGTAAAACAGCACTTAAAAGCCTCATTGTATCCGCATCAAATGTGTTTTTACTGTGTTGCTCTCTCTCAAAAACCTGAGAAAAATGATTCAATTCTTGGGTTTGTAAAATTAAAAATCATTTAAAACAATAAGGAATTACAGCTAGCTTTTAAGGTAATTAAAACTAAAAGCAAACCTGTTTTTGTAGTTTCTCAAACCCTGATGAGAATACACGATTTTCATCAAACAATAATGTTAAACACACCTAGTTCAGTTCCTGATTTCTCAAGTCTTCACGAGACCTTTCTTTACTGATGGTGTTCAAGAAATCCTTTTTGACCTCTGCTTGGGACACAATGACATCCGTTAGTCACAGGCTTTAATTAAACTGCCTTGTTTACTGTTCGATATTTTAGTGTTTGTGATCTTTGGACTCATCACATGTCTCTGTGCTCCCTGTCTAAGAGAGTTCCTGGGCCAGGGCTGGATGAAGGTTGATAAAACAGAAAGGACGCCATACATAATGAAAACCAGTCAACACTTCAATGATGTAAGCCTTTTTAATTTTCTTGAAGCACCTTTCCCCCCCCCCCTGACCCTTCTGTAAATATCCAGTACATGTCCTTATATATTTTCCTTTTTGAAGATGAGTAACCTGGTGGCATCACAGATTATGACCCATACTGATGTGGGCTCGAGGGCCAGTTCCATAGAGAAGTGGGTCGCTGTGGCCGACATTTGCCGCTGTCTCAATAATTACAACGGAGTACTGGAGATCACATCTGCACTCAATCGCAGTGCCATCTACCGTTTGAAGAAGACCTGGGCTAAAGTCTGCAAACAGGTGGACTAATTAATTATTATTAATAATAATCAATCCTCTCTGTAAATAAAAAAGAGAAACAAGTGTATTATATAAAGTTTACCGAAGCATGGAGGATTAAAAGAAGGTTATTTTTCTCTGTAAAGTCTACAAATGTGTATCCTCCTGGTAGAATTGATGTCATTAGAGAGCGCAGAGAAACACAATGCGAGAGGCATTTACCCATAATGTTCAATATCTGCTCTTAGCTTTATTCTGATGAACGTTAAATTGATTAAAGGCATAATCGTCCAATCAGACAGTCTGTCTCTCCACCACGCCACGATGCCTATTCACAGCCGAGGCAAATGTGATTTTATCATTTTATTACGATCATCTTTTATTAAGACTAAGTGGATCTATGGTTAATGCCACTGTCTTGTACGTCCCATATTGTTCACAGCAATCTTTTTAAACAGTTCTAAATGTGTATTTGTGGCCTCTTCCAGACTAAAGCCCTGATGGACAAACTGCAGAAGACCGTGTCTTCCGAGGGAAGGTTTAAAAATCTCAGGGAGACCCTGAAAAAGTGAGACTTCAAAATGCACATATTATAAATAAGAAAATACAAATGCACTTTTATTGACTTTAAGACAAGTTGTTGCAGATTATTCCTTTACACTTCACACTTTCCTCCTCCAGCTGCAACCCTCCATGCGTGCCATATCTGGGAATGTATCTAACAGACCTGGCCTTTATCGAGGAGGGAACGCCCAATTTTACTGAGGAAGGTCTTGTTAACTTCTCCAAAATGAGGATGGTAGGCACATGCATGCATATACAACAGATGCACAAAGGGTGATGACAATAATTTGTACATTTACACTGTACTTTAAATGTCAAGTTAAATTCCACATTTTCTTTAGATATCACACATCATCAGAGAGATCCGACAGTTCCAGCAGACTCCGTACAGAATAGAGCATCAAGCCAAGGTACCTTTCTGTCCGACATGCTTTTGACATGACATGATTTTTTTTTTTAAATATACACTTCATTCGTATGGCGCTTTTAAAAAACAAAGTGCTTTACAAAACATTCAAACTGCCAGATAAAACTAAAGAAATAATGATATAAAATAAGATTAATTTAGAAGCTTGTTTGTAGAAGTGAGTTTATAGAAATATTTTGACAAACCAGATCCCTTATGGAAGTGCCGGTCTTGGCTGCTGTTGTTAAGGGGTTATTGAAAACCCCTTTGATATATGAGATCTTTGGAAACGTACATCTGTAATATGTTTAATATGCTTTTCAAACAACCACTGAGCATCAGTTTAACCGTCAGTTATTAACTGGACCAATCAGAGAACCATGGAGGGTAATTTAGACAAACTATGAGATCTAAAATAAATGAGTTAAGCACCATGTTTGGCTCACTTGCAAAGTCATTTTATTCCATATTGAGGCTTTCAAGACCATCTCAAAAAATGCCAAACATCTCGCCCTTTAATTGTAAAAATAACAAACAGAAATGGGAAACTTCTCTCGCCCCTTTTCTTGTTTTCTGTCCAGGTGACCCAGTACCTTCTGGATAAGACTCTGATCATGGATGAAGACACACTCTATGACCTCTCGCTGAAGATCGAGCCCAGGCTTCCTGCCTGAGATACAGCTGCTTGTGGCCAATGGGAGCCTGCTGAAACTGGACCCCCCCGACCCCCCCACCCCCGAAGGGCAACATGCCCATCTAATCTCATCAATCAAGAGAAAGGTTTTGAGAGCGGCATGGGAATGGAGATCCAGGCGATAAAGACTGAAGTGAGAGACAAGAGACTGAGAGAGCATGAGACAGAATTTATAAGGCGTTGGACTGATTGTCTTCAAGGAGAACAAGAGGAAGAGGTTTTGGTTGCATTGATTGTTCAGAGGAAATGACAAGCCTCTGTGTGCGCTCATCATTCCTCAGTCGAGAGTGTGGTGCATCTGATGTTACTCTTCCTCAGGCCAGCCTGAGAGGGCAGGAGGGGCTTAGAGCATGGAGTGAATGGATAAAATAGTGGACACAACAGAGATGTAGCATATACAGATAGTGTGGCAGAGAGATGTCTGCGCTCGTGTCTCTGTGCTGTTGTCTGTGTTGTTCTGTTGCTTGTGCATTTCCGTGCCATGTCCTGGAGCAAGAGCCCCCCCCCCCCAAAAAAAAATGCTTTCTGTCGCGATGATCACTGCATAAAGCTTGCATGATTTCAGCTTGGGATATAACTGTCTAAATGGCCTTCAACCTGCCCCGCCCCCCGACCCTCAGCTTAGCATGCTTCACTCTTTACCAGGGTGACTCTCTAAGCCACTATGCATTCTCAGTGGGCTGGGAACGGCACAACGCCTTTAGGCCTTCAGATATAATGTAAAGAGAAAGACATCAAAGATCATTTAAAATGGAAAATTTCATATATTTTGAACAAAGTGGCTTATTTTTCCATTGATAAAACAATTAATTCTGTATTTGACTTAGACTAAACTTAAGACTTTGCTGAAAGACTTCCAGTGAGAATAAACAGCTCTTAAAAAAAAAAAAGGCCACATGAATGATACAAAATTAAAAACAGTGCCTTCCACTAGCGTAGGTCGTTTTTCCCCTCAATTACCTATTTACATACATAAGGTTTTATATAGAAATCCTGCTTAGAAATCTTAATATTTCCTGTGAACAATGGACTGTAGTTTCACTCATAGTTTTTTCAGAAAATAGGTCATGTAGACTGAACAGTAGCATGTTAGTGTAAACACAGTAAAGTCTTTGCAGCATCTAATCGTCAGCCAATATTTCCACCTAGTGTTTAAACATTGTTATAACCTCTAATGACCCAAAGCTTTTGCTGTGTTTGTGTGCGGTTAGATTTTTTTTTTTTTTGGGCTTTTACAAATTGTCCTATACTGACGTGTGTAGTCAGGTCCCAGTGTGTAACTCTTGGATGTAGACTGGGACGGTTTTTGCACTCTCTGAGATGTAGCTTTGCTTGAGTGACAGTATGATCGTTATTTACCATGCTATTTATTTCGTCAGATACTGTATTTATCTTATTTTTGTATATAGTGACTCAAACATTTCATAGAATTGATGAAGAAATACTTTGAATTGTCATGCTGTGAATATAGATTTTTTAGTTTTGTCTTTCTTGGTTTTATGTTGAAGTCTAGTTTTGCATCCCAGGCTCCTGTATTGCAAAAAATCTGTTTAACTTATTCTTTTTTTTAAAAAAATGTCTCTTGAAGGTTATAAAATGTAGCATTCAAATTTGTTTTCTGTGTTGCTGATATGATAAAACATAGTTGTCCTGCACGTACACAACAGCTGCATGTTGTGCATGTCTGACTGGACGCTCCCTGTACGTTTTCCCTCTGCTTCTTGATATTGTCTGTGTAGCTGTCTGGAGGCTCCGTTAGAAGAAGATAGAAACAATACTTTGTCAATCAAATCTGGCACGTTCGTCTCTTAGTGTACCTCACAAAGTCACGCATAATCTTTAGGCTATGTCATCTGAAAAAACAGCCTTTGTTATGCAGTAGCAGTGTTAGAAGTGTAGGCCTCAGTGAAAACAGAGAACTTTCCTCATTGAACAATAACCTGGTTGCAGAGATAGGTTAGAGGAAATATTTTCAGGCTTTGCTTTTGTCCTTCGCACTGCGTCTGTAATTCGGAGCGTCTGTTTCACATACAATTTTGGGAATACAGGATGCTGTGTTTGTATTGTAATATTATTTTTGTGTATTTGTTTGCATTTTTCACGTGTGGGTGCAGGGGAAATAAAATCAACATGCCTTATGTGTTTGTGTGCATTTCCTGGACAGTGCAATAATTGCAATGATATTAAGATGCTTCTGCTTCTGTTTCCTCTTGCAGGCCTACAGCACCCAATAGCAGTAAAACAATGTGCATATGTTTACAAGAGAAAAAGTATCAGAACACATGTATAATCCAGGGATTTTATCTGCTGCCGAGGTCTAAGATTAGACTGTCGGGCTGAAAGTTGAATTCATTTTTTTCGATTCACTGAACAAGATGTAGACGAGCAGGAAAAAAAATGATAAATACTAGATTAAAATACTAAAATCTTAATCTGTTTTCCAGACAAGATCTGAAGATATTTCACAGAGAGTGACTTGGGACATTTGCAATGTTCCATCCTTGGATTTTATGAACAAAACTCCATAAAACCTGTGTATTTACAGATTCAAAATCTATTTCTGTTTTAGGTAGACAACATAATTCCACGCGCAATGAAAGAAGGCTTTTCTTCGGGCTGCATTGAAGAGTATTCCATTTTTGGGTTAGTGGTTTGAAAGGACAACCCCTTCATGCATATTTAAATAAAACTATACAGTAGACCACTCATATTTTGGCCTATAAAGACGGTTGTTACTGTGTCTTTCATGAAACGATTCCTGAACCAAAGAGATGATGCCACATTCAATTTTTTTATTTGTGGAAATAACTTATGTTTGTTCCCATAATAAAAGCACCAGCCCAGAATATGGATTTTATCATTATACCCTACATCAGAGGACAGAAGGGTTTTGTCAACCTCTGTTTGGAGGTTCTGGCTCTGAATGACACGACGGCCTCCTGTGACGGCGCTGTGGCCATCCTGCCACCTTGTGGTCATAAATGGCATAACCTGTTTTTGCACCACTACCACGAGGTGTGACACTTCAACAACCCGTGATCTAATCTGCACGGTCCGTTTTGACCGTTTGTGTTTTCGTTTGAACCAATAAACGGAAAAGCAGGTTGTATTCCTGTTTTTCGTTTTGAAACCAAAAACGAAAATACAGAGCCGTTTTTCCGTTTTTGTTGTCTGAATCCAAAAACGAAAAACGAGAAAACCAAATTCAAATAACGGTCCAATTTTGGTTTTTGAAAATTCAGTTTTTCATTTTCCCGTTGTGAATTGAAGAGTGAAGAGGGCGGAAGAAAGACAGATAGGTGACACCG
>JBBPCS010000386.1:14481645-14496992 GCA_037974645.1 Hollardia meadi
TTCTGAGCTTACAGTTTGAAGTAGTCCATCCATTTATGTTCCAGTGAACCAAAGACAAACAAGAAAAATCACTTATATTTTCTGGTTCGGGTTGGGCTGCAGCTTCTCAGCGTCTCCTTGCTGCAGCGGACCGCCGGTCACCTGTCGCACCTGCTGCTGCCTCAGGTGAACCCCGCTTGATGAGCCTCCCATTGCCCGATATGTAGAAATCCTTCCCAGCCGGTAAGTCCCGAAGTAGCGTTTTAAAGTTTGATTCCAGAATTCGATCCGTGTGAGACTTTGCTGCTCGGACATACACCTTTGTAAACTGCGGGTTGGATTTCAGGTTGTGTTTCCCACGCAGCACGTCCACCTTCTCCCTCACCGAAGCAAACGCGGCTCTCACCACTCCGGGGCCTGGGCCTCTGGCTCGCAGTCTCTGCATTGCGATCGGTATCGGGATCTGTTCGCAAGCACACCACACCTCCAACAACTTCCTTAATTTTTCGGCTAACTCTTCGTCTTCGTTATATGGTAACCCCATAATGACGATCGACACATCGGGATCAAACTTATTGGGGGAGCTTGAGCTGCTTAATTGAAGCTTTTCCTCCAGCTGGTCCAGGCGCGATTTTAGTGCACTTGTTCCTAAGTCAATGTTTTCTTGTATTTCTTTAACGCACTTCTTGAGCTCTCCTTTCAGAATCTTTTCCAATGATCCATACAATCCATCCACCTTACTGTTAAGCTGTTTTTCGATGTTGTCCATCTTCATCCGATTCACTTTCATCTCCTTCAGCAACACACTTGTTTCTTTATCCTCGTTTTTGTCCTGCGCTCAATTGCGCGTTTGAATTGATTTCTCAGCCATTGAGACTTTTTCTTTGACAATATCTTTCACAGATGGTTAAATAGTGTGCCTTCTTTTTTCTTTTCTTTTTTTTTTACAGTGTAAGGCTCAGTAAATAACAAAAGTTTGTCAGAGACATACGTCTACGTCGGACATCTGGCGGCCATCTTATTGTTATTATGGCATGTTCTCATTCTTCTTTTGTTAGGGTTTGTACTAACCCTAACCCCATGACAGTGTTCCAATCATGAATGGTCTGTAAATGCAGTATGTACATGATGATGAACATCATCATGAAATTTTTGACACTAGTTACCATGTTTCCGCAGGTGGAGCTGGTACAATTAGTGATTGACGGTGTAAACTATCTAATTGAATGCGAGAAGAGGCTGGAGAGGGGCCAGGACATCAAGATCCCCTCCCCCATCCCTCCGTTCAGGAAGTGAACATCACCTCTGCTGGGAATCCATAGCAGGCTTCCAACCTCTGGTTGCTAAAATATTAGTTTTACAAGATATTCATGACATGTATAGTGCTGTACTGACTTACATGCACCATAAATTTACTATATGTAAATGAATTCTAAGCACAATAAACTCTGAACTTTCAACTCTGATGAACTGAGTTGTATTATTGGCAGGTGTTTTGCAATTTTGGTGAAAGCAATAAAGTACCGGAAACCTTAAACATGTAAAGAACAAAGCTTGTCAACAGTGGTGGAAAGTAACTAAGTACATTTACTCAAGCACAGTACTTAAGTACACTTTTGAGGTACTTGTGCTTAACTTGCGTGTTTCTAGTTTATGCTACTTTAAACTTTTACTCCACTACATTTCACAGCAAAATATTGTATTGTCTACATATTGAGTGAATGCCTGTTAGTTCTTCTTGTTTTACCTCGGTGTCTATCACTCTCCTTCTTCGCCTTCTCCATCAGTGGGGGTATTTTTCTTTAGCAGGATAGTTTCCATTCCATTTGTTCCATTGTTACCTGAGGATAGTGACCGGGGATGAAAAAGCTTCTTCCTGGTTTTTGTTCCACAATGGCTGATGTGTGCCTTTGGTGCCGTGAAAATCCAACCTTAATTTTTCTGCAAAAAATCCAGCCCAGTGGGAGCAAGAATAGCATCATGAAAGCGAAGCTGGGAACAACCCTAAATGCGGATGGTCTCATTTTTCTTTAGCCATTATACTGTGCAGTTTAATATACTGTATATTTACTTCATATTATAAAATAAAGCAAAAAAAGTTGTCTATTTGCTTTTTAAATGTTGAAGCAGTGGTTAACAACCTTTGTGGCTTGTGGCAAAAGCAGTGTCTAGTTGGGGTCCCTTGTCACGTTTCAGATGTCTGTGAGTTGTTTGCAGTTCCACCAAAGAGACATTTCCACTTTAAAGTTCTCAAATTGTTTTATTAAAATAGCAGTTTGAGGCCAAATATACAATATTTCATTAAAAAGCAGAGATTAAAGGAAAATCCAAAAAATTATTATGAGGAAAATATTTTTTCTACCCCATTAATCAAGTAAAACCTAGCTCCACCTCTATGGAGGACAGAAACTGACAAAATCCTAAATAAATAAATAAATTACACAATAAATAAATTAATGTCATTAAATGCACCAAAAATAATATAAAAAATAAAAATAGTGATATAAATTGGTATTTCTGTTTTAATTTGCTTCTGTATTTATTTATCTTCGTATAATTATAATATAGTATAATTGTAATATAATACAGAAATAAATAAATAATTAAATAAGCATATTTAAAAATGAATAAATTAAATAGACAATTAAATGAGAAAATAAATAAATAGGGGAAATAATATGTAGATAAATAAATACAGAAGCAAATTAAAACACCAATACCAATTTATATCACAATTTATAAATTGATAAATGCCTACATTTATTTTTTATGTTATTTTTGGTGCATTTAATGATATATTAATTTATTTATTGTGTAATGTATTTATTTATTTTGGATTTTGGCAGTTTCAGTCCTCCGTATAGATGTGTTTTATTATCTTGTTTTGCATTGTTTGCTGATAGTATGATTTTATGCTGCCAATACTTTCTATCTAATCTAATCATTTGTTAGATTAATTTCCGTGTGCTTTTAAAGTAAATAAATACAACGTGGTTGGATTTGATTCAAAAGCAGTGGTGGAAGAAGTATTCAGATCTCAATTTCAGTCCTCCATACATCTAGGTCAAACAGAACAGAAAGCAAGAGCTCAAGTGCACACAGAGTACAGGACACATTCAGACCTGACCTCCCGCTGCACGGTTGGTTCAGTCTCTCTGGCCCAGACAGAGATGTTCTCAGGCCATGGCTGACTGCCAGACTAATGAGATGGAGCTATATTGGACAATAATGCCACGACCTTTGCAACTCTAGAATTTAAGTGCTTGCCGCTTGTCCTGCAGAAGTCTATATTCAATATTACTGCAGCAAGGAGGTTCATATTGTTCTGCTTATCAGTTTTTTTTCTCTGTCTAACAACTGTGAAAAAAAAACCCATCAGGAATTTTTTTAAAAAGCACTGAAAGGATGGATTAATCCTCAGCAGCTGCTGGTTAACCTGGCATTCAGACCTCACCTGCTTCCTGCAAGGCCTTTAATCCAGGCCAAGCTCATTACTGACAGACAGCAGACAGGCCACACAGGGGTGGCTGCTTAACACTATCACATAGCCAGCTTCATCTCATTTTCATGCTTAGGAGGAGAAGTGGGGCGATACTTTATAAATAAAGGCACCCTGCCATGAGAAATTAGTGTTCTAATTATTTCTGTGAATGGTCCCTTTAAATCCTGCTGCTCAGAGAGTCTTTCTGAGTCTCTCTTCCTTTTCTGGCAGCAGATTAATGACGTAGATCTAATAATACTATTAGAGATCTACACTAAAGAGCTCAGAAATTGTGTACCTATGAGTGTGTGTTAGTGAAGAATTGGTGCTGCAATTGCTACATACACTGAATGAGGCTAGGATACGTTTGATAGACACTAAAATTGGATTTTCTGAGCAGGAATAGTGAATAGCCAAATCGTGCTTTCCACAGAACCACTAATGGTGTTTAACTAGGTGTATCATCAGCATATATGCAGTACTTCATTGAAGCCCACAAGAAGCAATTTTCTATAAACTTTGTTGAGTTACACATTAACATCTCCAGGTGTGGCAGCTTCAGTCTCAGCTTCACTGGCTTAAGTGTTTTTGGTAAACGGACAGGACAAATATGTATGCCTGGTGTCCACACAGGTTAAGCAAACTCTTATTGACTGTTGAAAAAGGGAACAGTGATGAATTGGTGGAACTGTATAGAGCCATCAACATGTACAATAAATGATCAACTTTAAAGATTATAATAGCTGGTGGACACTCCCCACATGTGACCTGCCAGAATATAATTTGTTGCTGATACTACAGCAGTGTTATGAGGCTATAAAACATGCAGCAAAGTGGATAATGTTCATTTGACATTAGAGGTGTGAGAAGTTTTCAGTTCTCTGCACGTTCCTATTTGATCAAAGAGTCAAAATGAGACTGTGTGTATCTTTGGCATTCATCTGTTTGTTGCTGCCAGCAGGTAAGAACAATAAAGAAAACAGAAATTAATGCAGAAATAGCATTTATTTTTTGATGGCCTGTGTGAATATTTTGCGTTGTTCTTTGTGTGCAGTGTGTGGATTAAAGTGCTTCACCTGCTGGGGTGCAAATCCCGGTGCCTGTCATGAGGTATGGAATTGTCCTGCTCATTTCGACCGCTGTTCTACCACCATTGGTAAGTTGACTGCTACATGTGGCTTTATCACAACCCAGGTTCCAAGAAATTGTGACAGTGTGTAAAGCATAAAGAAAAAAACATGTCCTAATTTGCTAATCCCTTTCGATACTGTATAATATACTCAACTGAAAACTGAAACGATACAAAGACATTATTTCTGATGTTTAACCTCATCATCCCCATTTATTTTTGTAAATAAATGCTTATTCTGTCCCAACATATTTCAAAACAAGTTGGGACTTGGGCAAAGACTGGAGAGAAAGTGGGAAAGGAATGTTAAAAAACACCTGTTTGGAATATTCCACAGGTGAATGTATCATGATTGGGTATAAAGGGGGCAACGATCACATATTTTAGCTTATTTAATGGAACGTTTACTATCTCTCTCTCTCTGTTGCAGTTGCTGAAAATATGGTCACCAAAGAATGCATGAGAAGTGATATGTGCAATAGAGTTTATTCCAATGGTATCAGATGCTGTGGTGAAGACATGTGTAATGGAGCACAACACACTGGAGTCTTTGTCCCTCTCCTTCTGGCACCCTTAGCCATCATTACACTCTTCATTTGAAACTTCACATCCTTGTTTTTTTGTTTTTTTTACATTATGTTGTTTTGTGTGTTCTTAAGTAGGGGAAGCATACTAGTAATCTTTTGTGGCAGTGTTAATCTTTGAAATATATTTTGAAATCTAAAATCTGGGTGGATCACTGAAAAGATTATTCTGATACTTGTATATAATTCACTCTTTTTTCTTTTGTTTTACTCACATCCACAAACTGGTGTTTCAAAATAAACAATAATTTCTATGAAAACTTTTGCTCATATTTTAACAACAGCTAGTTTATTTATACCAGCTATATTTCAGAGAAAGGAGAAGAACAACTTGTTTGATGAAGATGTGATGCCTCATCCTGTGTGTAGTTAATAAAACTACACAGTAGAGGTCAGTATAGGAGAAATCACAAGGTGGCACACAAACTCTTTAGAATGGTGAGATTATCAGTAAATAAAATGTGTATCCTGTAACCAAGTCTATAACTATTTTTGTGTGTACAAGAGTTCTCACTTTTTTATGTCTAATGTCAGTTCTAAAGTTAACAAACTGATCAAATTTGGGCAATTTGTTGTATAAAATATGAGGAATAAGTTACTTAAATTCTCATTCTGAAGGATTTTCCTCTTGAGAATCTTCCATCATTGCCATATTATTATTATGTAGGTACTGTTTTCATTTAAGTGTGGTCCTGTGAGTAGGTACTTCAAAATTTGGCATTGTTTTAGGAACTTCTGCATGTAAAGTCAGGTAAATGTAATGTAATCATAGTTGAGTACAAAGTCTGATTGATGTAAAATAACAAAATGGTAAATGAAAAGGCAGTTGGTTAATGTTTAAAGCCCAATAATAGCCACGGGTCCCGGTTTGATCGACCGGGGTAATTACATTACAATTGTATAAATAATGGACATTTAGATTTTTCATTTGAAAGTGAAAACATAGTACGAATTGACCTGGTTTTGCACCTGTGAAAGAGCAGATCAAGACCACACCCAGCTGATTATCAGCTCTGAACTCTATTCAAAGAGGTTTATTACACAGTGGCTGTATATAAATAAAGTTACACTCCTTTTTTCGGTCACTCTTGAGGTATGTTGTCTACAAAATACAAGGAAAAACAACGGTGGTTTAATCATTATGCAACACTTCTATGCCTGTGTGTATCCATCACAGTTAACAGCATACTCTGAAGTTTGTGGTTAATATTAATTTATGTCATGATTTTAACAACATATTTTAAAGTCCTATACACCTACAGTTAATCTATACTGATAATTATGAATTTAAACATCACAAATTTACTTTGTATGCAAAAAACACACAAATAAAGAAACACAAAAAACCCCAATATAGATCAATCAGAGAATCTTTCAAACATAAACACATCACAACATGGATAAAAACAAAACAAGGTCAAAACCTAGTATATAAAGCTGAGCCGCGGAAGGACAATTTGTGAAAATGTGGCCAATTTGTTACAGGGGTCAGTGATTGTGTCTATAATGTGAATTCCTGGATATTAAATAGGCCACCTGCAATTGCCCGTTGTGACCCGAGTAATATGTGTTGTTAAACTGAAGTAGCAGATCACATGACATGGTTAAGCAATGTCTGAGTTAAGAAAAAAAAAAAAAGTTATAAATGCAGTTCCAAGAAAAGTAATTGTATCTTGGGATGTTTGAATTGAAAGAGATCATATTTAATTGTAACTATAACTTTAACTTTAAAATTATCTGTTAACCCCCCTGCTCTTTCATCTGTTTCTATCTTTTTTAAGAGTGACTCTGTATGTTTTGTCAGAGTGATTGTCTCTGGCTCTCAGCCATTGACTGTATCGGCACATGGAGAGCTGTTTTGTCTCCTACTCTGCTCTACACAGCACAAATGTGACCCTTAAATTAACATCCTTTACATATGAAACTGTACTGTGTTGTCAAAATCCTGGATTTGACTACATATAAAGTGGTAAATAAAATGTACAATAGAATGAAAAAAAATATTGACTTTGAGTTAGTGTTATAAGAATAATAAGAAAATAGAAAATATAAAGATATACAGTGCTGCCCTCTCCTGGCACACAATGTCTGCACCTAGTGGTGGCTGTATTTTCAAACCCATTGGGGATCTGAGTTTGAGAGGTTTGAACCTATGAGGTTGCTGTAGCTGGTTAGTGTAGTGCCAGATACACATGGGAGAAGTTAGCCTTGAAGGCTTTCTCCCAGAAAGGTTATTGTAATAACCCTAAGTTTTGTGCCTAAACCTAACCAAGTAGTTTTATTTGCACAACCCAAGTAAGTATTTGTGGTGCCTAAACCTAGCAAAACCAAAAATATAAAATGATTATTGAAAAGCAATAAATAAATAAATAAATAAAAAAAAGCCTACCACAGAGTACAAACCCTAGTCTCCTGGGTGAAAGCTCCAGATACCTCCTACAACCCACTTGAACATGACATCATAATGGCACCTTGGAATTTGTGACTCTTTATAATACATGCTTCCTGACAGAAGGGACAAAAGGCTACCTTCCCATCTGTGTAGCGCACTGGCAGACTGAGTTAGAAATGTGAGGTCCACAGCTATTAGTTTGTTTCCACAGAGCATAGGAAATATATGCCTGCAAGAACGAGCACACGTGCATTTTTATGTTGAGCATGTGAAGTCAAGTGGGTCATTTGACAGAATAACATTGCGGTCGCATTGCTAATTTCTGTTAACGCGTTAATCCTATTATGTGTTAATTAATTATTATATGCAGTTATTTATAAACATGTAAAATTTATTCAGGAATCTGTTGGCTACATGTACACATCCATGTATGGCAGTGGCATCACTTTCTGATCGTTATAAGTTTTATTACAGACCGCAGCACAAAGGTTTGCTGTGTTTAACCTTCAGAAATATTCTGGCACTACTTGATCAATAAAAGAGCTAAGTGACTAAAATGCTTTTTGATTTAGAAAGTGACGTTATCACCACTCTACTGACAAATGTAGTTACTGTAACGCCACTACTGCCCAACACTGTAGCCTATATAACATGTCCACATTGACAAAAGTTTAGAAATGTGAGCCGCTTAAACTAGGGGCCTAACTAAAAGGGTTGCTAGCGACATGGTTGGTCTGGTCAACGAAAGCACAGTCTAATGAAGCATTTCACTTACCTTGGACAGGCACACATAATGGTCTGGATAGAAGAAATGGTCTGGTTGATTAATTCAGAAGTGAATTAATTCTGGAGTTGTACTGTTCATGCCACTAAAAACACATAATCTTCACTGTAACTGGTTCTCTGTGCAGTAGATGGTGTTAGTTGATGTTCACTTTGGTAGCAGTCTTGACTTCGAGTGAAGAAGGAAGAAGAAGGAAGTCAGTGTCAGACCGTATGCAGTCCAGACCTGCCCTGGAAACACAGGAAATGAATTAGCTCTCCCTCTTTGATCAGAGGAATTTTGCCCAGTGCCAAAAATTCTAAAACCTCCAAGTAAACTCTTTGACAGCATTTCATTTTGTTAAACAAATGGCAACCAATGACTCCCACCTGCCGTATGGCATTCTCATTGTACAGGGTTGATATGTGAAGATAAGCAATAAATGCATCTCCGCCTTCCAGTAGAGAACACACACAATAATTCCCCTATTTATATATAATGTTACTAAAGTGAAACCTAAAGTAATTTATAAAAGCCCAAAAAAAACTATCATGGAAGATAGAGGATACTGATGGAATGGCTCTTCAGGAAAAGGGAAAGAATAAGGAATGGCTTAGCAATAGAATAGCAGTAACAGATTTTTCTCTCTGTGGTGTGTTCGCTAACCAGTCCAGTGTGAATAATATCTTAAATAAACATAATTTCCTATTTATGTTACTTCAATGTTTTAAATAAAGCAATCATGTCTGTTTCTGTACCGGGTCACATCTCATTCACAAGGACTTGTGACCTCTTTTGACTCGTCATGTGACAAACTCATTTCCAGTACACCATCACGGGCTGCTATAAATACATTACAGAGTACTCAAGACTGCTGCGCCCAGTGCTATAAACAAATAAAAAGACTTTATCCCTTTTGATGGCATCCAAAGTGCATTTCATTCTCTAATGAAAACTGAAAATTGCAACACATCGAGCGAAAAAGAAAAAAAGACATCCGCTGGTTAATTGAATCATCATGGTTGAGCAGGTTTGAAATTAATTCCACGTAAGGAGAAGATCAAAAGCGAGCCAGTTAGAAGGATGTCGAGGGGAATAAGAGCACTGAGGCTTGTGGGATAATCCCATTAAGAGCTGCACATTCATTCAGACTGAGGATCCACAACTGTACAGTATGTAAAAGATTAGGGCTAAACAGTCAGTGATGGAGAGTGGTCACAAGCAAACCTGTATTTTAGAACGTTGTGTCATATCATGTTCTCTCAGTACTAAACCTTTTTACTTACGATTTTGAGCAATGATCAACCACTATGAAAGCTATTTCAAGTTTGTCTCTGGAACAGATTGGATTACAAAAAATAAGAGAAATGCATGCGTCATCGCTTAATGCCGATTGCCAAGGACATATTTTAATACACTGGATTACACATACACATTTACATTGTACGTGTACACACATGTATCATTGCCGGGTACATCAATAATTTGTTCTCTGACTACACTGCGAGCATTTGATCTAAAATTAGATGTTATTCTTTCAAAGTCTTGGTTTAAGGTGTACAATGGGTTTTTACATGAATATTAGAGTTAATACTTAACATCTGCTACAGAAATAAACTTGTAAAGGTCATCCGCTCAATGATCAAATAGCATTATGACACTAGTGATTTTATCATACCACATAGTAGTTATCAAAACCATAAACCATTGATGAAGGGCAGCAAAAGACAGTGATTGAGACAAGATCAGGAGTCTGCAGCCATGCTAGTACAGCAGCTATGTGAGGCAGCTCTTAACCACAGTTGGGCTAAATGCAAATATTAGCACGCTTGCTAACATGCTCATAATGACAATGCTAATGTGCTGATGTTAAGCAGGTATGTGTACCATGTTCATCATCTTAGTTTTGTGTTTGCATGTTAACATTTTATGAATAACCCGAAACACAAAGTATGGTTGAAGTTGATGAGAACAGCATTAGTTTTGCAGGCATGTGGTCATAAATATTGGACGTATTGGACAAATAATCATAATAAAGACTTGATGATGTTGTAAGATGAATCGTTAAGGGATCAGCGGGGTTATTTAAATTTATCCTGAGGAGGACATGAAAGTGTGCACAAATTTTCATGGCAATCCAGGGCAATAACGCACGAACCGTCAAGGCTGAGTCCTTGCCACAGCGGCAAGCTCTTGGCAACTCATGGGTATGAAAATGTAATACAGGTTTGCTAAAACAATAAATCTTCTGCCTGAGAAGTAAACATTAAAACCCAGTACCACAGAAGCACATCATGTGTTGTATTTAGTGCTGGACTAGAGTAAAGAAGAAGTTTTTAAATGTAAAAAACAACAACAATGACAGTAAATGTCAAGTGAACATACAGTTCTATAATAAAATGGAATAAGATAAGGATCATCAAGAGATCATCAAGAGTGACTCAAAAAAAAGCAGAACATTAAAAATGTGCTTTATCATGCAAGTCATATTTATTTTAAAATTGTCAAGGCAATATAAACAGAAGAGACAGCAGCATAAACCTCCCAAAAATACTGAAACTGATACAAAGTCAGAACAGCAGAAGGAAGGTTTGCCAAGAAATAGGCTGTAAAGTACCACAAACCTTCTTGACAAACGACTAAGAAAACAAGTAAATCCACCATCATCCATAAATTTAAGATGAATTCAAATAATTCCTCAAATAAATACGTTAACATTAAAGCTTCCATGATCAGGACATTAAACAAAATATTCGGCAAAAACAATACAAAATATTTATGATGGCATTCGTCAAACTGGTGTATTTACAAAGAGATGGATGATTGTGTGATTGCGTGTGTGTGTGTGTGTGTGTGATCTCATTCCACAGTGCATAAGTTATCCAGACTGTTCTCTCGGGTCTTGGGGAGCTCGCGGTGTTCCAGTAGTCGGTACTGAAAGGAAACACGGTTGATATAGTTCCCACTGGACACCAGCCGCACCACCGAGTTATCACAACCAATCTTCATCTGGGCTGAAGGGCCAAAGAGAAAAACAGATTCTTTACACTGGAGCACATTCTTGTTGTCTGGCCAGCCCTTCTCAGCACTGAGTATGACAAGTGTAGGCTATGTGTCTTTGTTCTGTGTGTGAAGAGAATCAACCCAGATAAATAAAGATAGTATAGAGGTATAATAGTAGCATAATATAGTACAGTTAAAATGTATAGTATGTATGGAATATGGCAAATTAAAATTAAAATGTGTTAATTGGTCATTTCAATGTTAATAAAAGATTCTTTATCATACACATTTATGGACTGAGTGTACGGTCACTACCACAAACATTCATGGATTAATATAGGAATTTAACTGTGCTTATTTTTGCAATATTAAAATAAGGTGAAAATCAGACTTTAAAATAGAATGTGCATTGCAAATATTTGGTGAGCTCACCATGTGGGACGTTCTAATTTTTTGAAAGCACTCATCTGCAGCGTAATCTGTCAGAAATTCAATTACTGGGAAAATATTTTGCATTGTCGTCGCTGAGACTGATTGATATAATATAATAATATAATATGCAGCTAGAATTTAGTTTAAATGTTGTTTTTTGTCAATACAAAATGTGGCGAAATGTGTTTAAAAATCAGGGTCATTTTCAGTGAAAATTAGTAAAAAGTGATAGTAGAGCATAGTAGCCTATAGGCTTTCAGGATAGCATAGCATAACATAATATAGTATAGTATATTATATTATAGTCACTGTCCAGTATAGAAGTCAGATTTCCAGGTTGTGACTGCTCTGATCAAAATCTTACAATGAAAATCACAGATTCACACTGGAGATGAACTGGTGGGGCTAAGACTCACCAAGCCCACTGAGGGGGAAACACAGGTCAGCTACAGGGAACATCTTAGAGGTGTCCACGCCATTCCCCCCTAGCAGCTCCACGTAGTCACCTGACCCCGAACAGCCAGACCACAGCTGCCTCTGTAAAATATAAACAACAAAATATTCTGGTGCTGAAGTGCATCGAAAAGCAAGCAGCTAACTTATCCGCCTGTGCATGAAAGTGCCAAATGAAAGGTACCCTGTATAGCTTTTGACCACTAGTGGTGCTATGGAGCAATACTGTATGTTGACAAGCAGCATTTTGTTCATTTCATCTTGTATCTACGAGCACATGCACAGCGATGCACAGTATAAATTCCCAACATGCATCTTCAGATACTGCCGCTTTGTCATGTGCCCCTTCTCATCCAGACGCGCAAGGGCTCGCAATCCACGCGCTCCTCACGTCTCATCAACACACACAAAATATAGTTCACTTTGGTTAAGTTTAGGCCCCAAAACCACATGATTAGGTTTAGGAAAACATTGGTGACGTTTGGTTTCACTGGGGATGGAAAGTCCAGTTTTGTTGGTGAAAGTTGTGTGTGTGACCTGCCACTCAGCCCGAACTCATCCCCTCTTGGGACTTTGTCGCTTTGTAAACCACTTTGCATTGTGCATGGGCTGATATTCCTGCTGCCTGGAGAGGTTGGTATTGCATGCAAGCCATAAAATACAAGAAGGAATAAAATGGTGGAGAGGGGAAATATATGATGTCCCTGGGTTTCAAGCTATAGTTGGTGGCTGTAATGCACCAAAAAAAGCGTAACAATGCAAGCTAAAAAAATAGGATGCCAGTACAGTAAGTAAGAATAGACATAAGTTTGTTTATTAGCTAGAAAAATCTACAGGGTACCTTTAAATTCCAGCTTGATTTGCATACTGACAGTTATTGTGTAGTATTGATTAGAGACCTCTATGACATAGGCAGTAGTCTGATATTCTGTTAAAGCTAAAGGGTACCTCAAAATTCAATCCTTGATCCTTCATATTCTCTATCTCTGTTCCTCTTTTCATAACATCACAGTTTTTACATAAAATATGATTACATGCAGCTGTAGTTGCCTGTGAAACTGTGCATGCAAATAGTATTTGAAAGCAGCATGCACAATTTATTATAATGTCAGTGTACTGGCAGCCAGTGTCAGACCAGCTGCCAACATCTTCATTTTGTTTTGTTCAGACCTTTTATCAACGTGATTTACACCATCATGACTTTCTAACTTCTTAGAAACGATCTGGACTTCATGTGGTGTTATTTATTGAAAGTCTTTGGAAATGTAGCTGTGATTTGCATTTATTATTTATTTACTTTTCATACTTGAAATATTTATATTATTCTGTTCACCTTTCACTATGATTTTTTGATTTACATCACAGCTTTGTAAATATGATTAATCAGATTTAAAGTTTGACTTCCAGTTCAGCTTTTAACTACTACAGGTGATTGTAGTTGTTGTGGCAGAAATTGTAGCAGTTGTAATAATCAAGACTGTTAAAAGGTTTAATTTCCATTTGTTGCTTTAACTGTATTTTTGTACGGTATTTGGGAATGTGTTTATATTAAACAATATTTGGGAGTGTGTTTATATTCTCCAGTATTGTGATATTTTTTTAGGTCACTTGGAGGGAGCACAAACAAGTTGTGCACACAACACTGACATATCATCGCTTTTTAAGTTGATATGGTGAACTTGTTAGCAAACATGCTTATTTACACATCCTGCAGTTATGGAGCAACACAATTATTTGGTGTCATGTTTCTGTCCACCTGATGATCAGGTTTTGGTCTCCTCCAACTCTTGAGGGAAATATCTGGCTCTTCAGCTGCTAAATACTCCCCTATGTTCACTAGCGAGTTGCTGTCTGTCTGCTTTATGGTATTGGGCAGGTAGTGCTGAGTGGGTTTTCAGAAGTTTTCCCTGAAAACAGCTTCCTGCTGCAGCTGAAAATGATGCTATGAGAGCAGTGAGAGTGAACCAAAACAGTAAAGTTGTGGGCAGGACAGCGAAACGATGAGCTGAAACTTGCTATAAAGCTCTGTGACACTGATTCCATTACATGTTAGAAACTGAACATCTCTATTGAAAGTATGAAGGGTGAAGAATTTAACGTTTATTGCTCAATGTTGATTATGAGAGTAGATGATTGAAGCCGCTACATAGACATTGTACACCCACACAGGTGAGTCACTTTGCCTAATTACACCATGGAAGTCTAATTAGACTTCTTTACACCTGTTAGAGCAAAACACTGTGGGCCAAACAAAATATTGATTTGAGATGACTTAAAAACCCTGGATTATTTACAATGACAATATTTTTAGAAATTATTTGTTTTACAGTTGCTACATTATCCGTGTGTGACAAATACAATATGGATAAGGTCAAAATAGGGCAAATTGGTATTGACATTTTGGAAAATATGCTTATTTGCTTTCTTGCCAGCATAAGAAGATTTATATAACATTGAATATATAGTTGAGCCAGAAGCTGGTTTGCTTAGCTTAGCATGAAGACTGGAAACAGGGGGAAACAGCTAGCCTGACTCTATCCGGGGATGTCGTTCACTAATCAGGAGGTCTGTGGTTCAATTCCTGGCTCTGGCTGCATATCAAAGTGTCGTTGGGTAAGATGCTGAACCCCAAATTGCTTTCTGATGGCTGTTCCATTCATGTGTGAGTGTATGAGTGAATGGCTGAAAATGGCGCTTTGGATAAGAAGTGCAGTGTTACTCCTGATGAGCAGGTCGGCACCTTGCATGGCAGCCTCTGAATAGGTGAATGTAGCAGGAGTTGAGGAGGAGGAGTTGGTAAACTAGAAAAGTGCTATAAAAATGCAAGCCCATTTATCCAAAACTACTTATTGTCATTTCTACACTTAAGAATTTTAGTAAAGTGTGTGTGTGTGTCTCACCTGTGGGCTGAGCTCATTGCTTTTGGCCTGCCCCAGGCTGAGTTCTGTCAGTCGGACCTCCACAGGGTAGATGATGGAGAAGCTGCAGTTCCTGCGCTCATGTGGCATCACCATGGTAAAGCTGCCCTCTGGACTCTGAGACATGATGTTGCAGGCTTTACACACACACACACACACACACACACACACACACACACACACACACACACACACACACACACACACACACAC
>JBBPCS010000386.1:14543515-14553765 GCA_037974645.1 Hollardia meadi
CACACACACACACACACACACACACACACACACACACACACACACACACACACACACACACACACACACAGAATCATTCTGTCAAATCTGAATAAACACAAACACACATCGGTTGGATTGTGGCATGCAGCTTGGGGATTTGGGCCGAGCGTCTGGCATATTTGGCCATCTCAGATCTCCTGTCAGGGCCTGAATGCGGGATGACAGCAAGAGAGAGCCCGCAGCGCCTGGAGACCTGTCTCCATCTATGCATCTCTCACATAAACAAATTCTCCCATCGCTGTATTCAGACTAGCCTCTCTGCTCTATTACACACAACACACAGCTGCCACAAGCACTCAGACACCCAATCAACAACCAGTGAGAGAGGGAAGGGAAGGGGAAGAGAGAAGGGGAAGAAAGGGAAAAAAGGGGGGAGAAGAGGGCAGCAGAGGGAGATGGAGGAGAGGAGAAGGCGAGACGGGAGCAGCGTCGGGGGAGATGCCGAGATGAGAATGTTGAGAGGAGGGCCAGTGCACCGAAACAGTGCTTAGTGTTGTGTTTGGTTGAGCAGGGACCTCCTGAAAGCAGGAAGACAACCAGCATAGATAAAAGAGAATGGGGCTCTAGTGGGATGAGGAATAGACAAGGGCAGGAGTGGGGGGCTAAGGGTTGCAAACACACTGAATGTATGAAATATTAGTACCACCTGCTCTTTCCATGAAATAGGCTGAGCAGGAGAATGCAACGGCTGAGGCCAAATGTTAGGAGAGTGATCCCAGTGATTTGTGTAATCTGAGGAATTGGGCACAGCGCCTCAGTCAGCAGCTTTGCCACCTCTTAGCAGTAAAGGAGTCGGATGACAGATTCCAGTGATTTTTGTGTTCTATAAGCATGTTTACATGTTTGGGGTGTTTTTGTTCCTTCTGGGTGTTTTCATTTCTATTGACAGTTAAAATCCAGATCAGGTAGAATGGACAAAATCCAGGATACAATAATATTATAGAGTTAAGCTTTAATTTGTGAATTTCCAAAATCCTGGGCCTGTTCCATTTACAGAGTGATCGGTGTATGTTGTACAGAAAGCAAAGCTCTTATAAGACAATATCTAATTAGAAAACTCCGGGGTCAAAATAGCATTTCCCACATGATTTTCCTCGAATATAGAGCAAAGTTTATTTTGTTTTTTTTAAATAAAGTTTTAATTATGTAAGTCTTACATTCAAATAACGCTGTAATTAATAATTATTTTCATCTTGATTCATTTTTGATTATTTTTTTTGATTAGGCTAATAATCTACAAAATGTTAAAATAGTAAACATGCATGTTAATGTCAGAGAATCCATGTTAAAATAGCTTGTTTTTCCCAACCAGCAACTCAAAATCCAAACACTTAAAAGAAAGAAAATGGAAGCTGCATGTGTTTGGCATTTTAGCATGAAATTAAATTAGATTGGAGGGAAGTAAATTGTATTTTTACATCCCAAAACTACAAATCTACGCATAGTGCTTTACAATCTGTACAACATACACCCTGAAGCTGACCTCAGAAGAGCAACAGAGAGGGAATCCCTCAGGACAGACAAACCTGCAAGCGGCATCGTATAGTGCCAGTTGACAAACACAGAGTAATAATATTAAGTAAATAAAGATTGCTGTGAATGAACTTTCTGTGAATCGACTCATCTCTTAATTGACCAATCAGCACTACATCAAAAATTACTTTACTGAATGTAATATCTTGAAGAAAGATTTCATAGATCCTCCTTTAGTAACTGTGAAGAGTTGTTTACTTATAAGAGTTACCGCAAAAACAGACAAATTGTTGCAGTCAAGCTTCAGGAGGAAGTAGAAGTGACAGAAAACAACAGCTATTAAGTACCTGGCATGCCAGCTGATTGCTCATTTAAATCTGATCAATCAGCTGTTGTTTCCTGTCACTTGTACCTGCTCTTTTATGTTTTAAATATCTCCTGGTTTCTACCACGGCAGGTTTACTACTTTTCTAGCTGCGAAGTTTCGAAGATTGTTAACTTGCGGACGGCGTCACCGTGCCTTCTGGCGTTTGCCTCTTGTCAAAGTGTGTAAAAATTTGTATTGACCAAGCCCCCTTCTGAATCCAGATGTGTCGAAGGCAGGGGAACGCGGCACCTGAGAAAATAGCTTAGCAGCAAAGTTAAAATGGGTAGCACGGTGAATGTGATAGGTGAACTAGAACACACCCAGAAACTGTGCTGTTCAGCTAGATTTATCTGCCACATTACAAAACATCCCTCCTCCTTCCTCTGCATCCCTACTTTCTGCTGCCACCTCTTCTGATCAGAGTATCGATCCCCAGAACAGTCAATGGGTTGCTACTCTGTGATCTGGGCCGGGCCAATTACTTGAGTGAGTAATAGTGATTAGTTTGTGTCTAGATCAATCGACACCGCTACAGGCAGAGAGGCTGCGGACAGGGGCCAGGGAAACCACTGACTATTCACATCAACAGCAGATTTGTGAAACAACACCAGTGTTGTTGCAGTATCTTGAATGTAATTGTTTTATCTTACCTCCGCTGAATGCATATTTATGGGACTTGCAGGTCAACAGAGGGTTTCTAGGTTTGCAAATGTTGAGACTTTTCTTCACAAATAAACAGAAAAGGTGTGAACACACTGAAACAACACACACACATGCAAGTACACACACAAATCCATCACATACTGTTAGTGCTTAAATCTCAGCCTGTGGCATTGGTTTGACATTGTCCAGATCATTAAAGGAAAACAAGTACTTATGTCAAAGGCAAATCTATTTATGTTGATAGTATTCATGGGCAATCTTTCCATAACATTGATCAACACAGTTGGTCTAATAGGAAAATAATAAACAATTACTCCTGCAGACGAGAAGGGTAATTGATTTTCTTCTGTAAATTACTACCACCATCAGGCCTGCGTACACAGAAAGGTGATCATCTGCATAAAATCAATGGGATATGATCCTATCTGTATGATAATCATGGACTGTAACCAAGGAGCCTTCATTAGCTTTAGAGAAAGAGGAACATGGAGAGTAAAGCAAAGAGACAGACACAGCGGGCAGTAAGACTTCAAACACATGTAAAGACAGCTGTCCACTTCATAATCTAGTCTGTGTCATGGCTGGTGGAGAAACATTTAACATTTTTGCATATCAGAAGTTGCAGCATGATCTCATGCTGCATAGATTGTATGTGACATCTCGGAAACTGTGAGATGTTTTGGACCAAATTTGAGCACCGTACTGTATTTCTCCAGTTTCTCATCATATTGAAAACTCAAGTCAAACAACATGATGCCGTATATGTGAGAACATACGAACTCCTGAAACAGTAGAGATGAAGGCGGTATTAAATTTACCTGATTAATTTCTGATGGGTGCTCACACCACCCCTGGTGTTCGCAGCCAGACACTGACTTATGGTGATCGGTAAGCCCACCACCAGACAGCTGTATGTATGACTCTGTGCAGGCCTCCAAATCAATATCGCCACCAATATTAATATCACCACATACGTCAACAGGCGAGAACCTGCCAGCAACAAGGACAAAAAAAATAGAATGGATGTGACTTACTGATATCAGTTACTTAAAACCAAACAGACATATTATGTGACTATTCTCCCTCTTCTATAAAAAATGACGACACTGGTCATTTCTTAAAACACTTAAAATGACCCATATTTATGTTTTACTGACAAACACCCATAATAACTGTTCTCTCTCAGAAGTAAGAGAATTTGGGGGTTTTATAAACCTGGAGTGACTTCTACAATTAGAAAACATTAACATGGGAGGTATTTTATGAGCTCATTTTACAATTTTCAGACTCGAGTTGTTTAAATTAGACAAGTAATGAATCAATAATGGCTTCATCATTTTCACCCTGAAAATGTTATACTAGGTAGTGCGGAGAAGGCTTTTAGACTGTCATAATTTTAAATTAAATTTACAAAAAGTATACTTGAAAAGTTAACTGGATAAATATAAATAAAATTTATAATATTAAAATGTATGGTTAAGAAATTGGTGATTTGGGTGCTTTGGGGGACTTGGGTGGGTATTTTGAAAGTCTTGGCTACCGTACGGTTATAGTGTCAGATTTTGACATTGGAGGCTGCATTCTTCTACTAAAAGTCTATATACTGTATATATACTGTATATATATATATTTTCCAACCATGACCACAATCTTTACTTAACCTTGAACAACTAGCTTTATTTGCCTAAACTTAACCATATCTTAATCATAAAAATGGCAGATAAAAACCCTTGTATGAACCGAACCTTTTTGTAGCAGTCACACAGGCCATTTAGAAGCGACAAATAAAATGACAAACAACAACTTAGTCTTTTGGTGTGAGGTTATAGACAGTCTTGGATTTTGCAGACTAAACATGATACCATTATCCAAAGAACAAAAGATACACCGTGCACAGCACTGCTGCTCTGCTGGGTGCCAGCTATTGCAGGGTAAGTAGATGTAGTAAAAAAAGATTGATATTCCAGCACACATCAGGATGCGACTGACACCGTTTTATTTCAATGGTTTACATTAAAAACAAGGAGTGAACTAGGCGTTTTGCATGTTGCTTCATCAGATTCACTCACGAATATGTCAGACCCAGTGAACAACCAGTAGAACCTACCTATTAATTAAAATACTTTTTTTTTCTTTTTAAAGAATATGCTTCATGTAAACAACATACCACCTAATAAAAACTGTTTGAAACTTGATTTAGTTGTTTGTCAGTTGCCAGCTTCACCCTGTTGGCAATCCAGCCTTGGGCCACAATGAGGTCTGAAACTATAGTTTGAAAAACCTCTGAGAATTGAGTGGGTTCTACATTGGAGCACACCCTGCAGCAAGACAGAGAGCTTTAAGTTTGATTACTTTACTGTGCCTCCATATTTCTTTGCATCACCTTCTTTTCTTTCCTTTCAGTTTACAAGCCAAATACAGACATACGGTATAATGAACCTATTTTGGGCGCCGACGGTACTCAAACCCTTTTCATTCGGTGCTCAGAAGAAAATGTGGTACACAATTTTGTTAGACCCTAAAACCAAATAGAGGCCTTTTCAATAATAAAGGCGTTGGGCTTTTAAAACTGAGAGAATGAGTGCTGGAGACAAACAGCAAGAAGAGGCTTTCAGTATATTAGCTTCTCAAATCAAATCACTGTGAAGTGAAGACAGAACCAGCATTTAACATTAGGAGCCCTGGACACAGATGAATAAAGTGAATGCTCTGTTTGAATCGGTCCTCCCTTCATAGATTTTAATGGCCTATGGTAAAGTAAAGTGCGTGAACACTTGATAACTACATTAGCCTCCGACTATTTTTTGCCATAGACTATTTACAGAGAGTCCATTTACCATCTCCATTTGCATTACTGTTGAAAATTGCACAGAATGAAATCAAAACCTCTGGCACACTAAGTCCATATAGTATTAACAAATTATAATGATTTATTAAAACTAGTTAATTTGAGATACTTAAGTGCAATTAAAGGCACAGACTTATTGGCCACTATGCATATAGCCAAAACGTCACCTCGCGCTGAATGTATGCAATTGAATAGCGAATGCGTGGCTGAATTATAGTTGTTGAAGAAGTAGCTTTGTCTAGAATGATGTCCTGCTTCCGTCATGACTGGCTGGAAGGCTGGGATCACTCAATACTAATCAACAGGCTGGACACGAGCTGGTCTTTATCACTTTGTCCCCTTTATATGACTCCCAACCTTGGCTGCGCAACCAGTTGCCTGATTTCTCATTTTGTTGCACTGCGACTGACAGTGAGCGGCTCTGATTGAGGAGATCCATTAGGGATCAGCCTGAGGAAAGCCTGTTTGATGGATGAGACCAGCAGTCACCTTCAGAGCTTTCTAACAACACCTGTATCCTCCCTATCACACACACGCAGCACACTTTTGCTGACACATAACAATTCACATGTAGTATACTGTGTAGACAGTGAGAGACAGAAATTTAAAAAGATGAAACTCCATACCGTCTTATCAACACTGACTGCTCAGTTCAACCTGGAGCCAAAATTGGTAACTGGTGAAACTACACTTGTAAAAATAAAGCAAAACCTCTTTAGTTAAAGCCTGATTTCCATTTTAGATACTGACATGAAGAGGTTTTAAAACACACATAAAAGTCAAGCAAGAAAAGTTTTTAATTAATTATTTATTTATTATTATTTTTTTACATTTTAATTTAATTATTTAAAGGCAGGAATTCAAGAAGAAAGTTTTCTATTTTCACATGTAATTATGAAACATATTTCATAGACATGGCCAAAAAATAAACACTAGACACAGAGTTAGCTGCCGATTTGACAAAAAAATTGCATGTGAAAGATACGTTGGCATGGCCAGCTGAGGGACCAGAGAGAATACACTTTAATCAACTATTCCAATGACGACTCTCATCCCCCTAACGATGCTGTACCTCTGACAAAGAAACTTAAATAATACCTCAAAGCTATTATATCATCCAGTACAGAACAAACCAAAAATATTATAATACTGCTAAACTACAATGCTGTAACTCTTAATGTTAGAACCTTTATCCATTCTTCTTGGATGGATAGATTTTTTTTTTAAAACTACTATGATTATGTTTAAACAACAAGCATAAATGTGTCACGCTGCAACTGTCTCGTGTCATTTCTTTGGGCCTAATTTGGTGTGATTTAAGATTTTCCAGCACCAGCAAGAAACAGGCCAATTTGTAAGGAAAAAGTTTTTATTTCCCCATTTTAAAAGGGGATTTTTGCACCCAGGACAAAACATGCACAGGTAGTCACAGACATTTGTGCGCGGAAGAACAATGAATAAGAAACCAGTTGTTCTAGTTTCTGCGGTGGTGCGAGCAGCATGTAACAGCTCTGAGTTGGTATAAGAGTTCTGTGTTACCTGTTTAAACAATGGTTACATAGTGTTTTGGGTTGTTTTAACATCGTTCCAACATTTTAAGATGAGCTAAAGTGCTGTGTGGGACTAAACTCACAAAGTATTCGTGCAGTAACAACATACTGAATCAGGTTGGCCTTCTTGAATAAATCAAGTTATACATTTAAAGCAATCTTTTATTTCCCCTTCAAGTGGCAGTTGTTTTCTCCACTCAGCAATATGCAGTATGTATATGAGTATACAATGGTATGTACACACCTACTGTATGTGTGTGAGTGTACTGGTGTTGATGTGAATAGTCTTTCTGTGTCTAGCAGGCTAATTGCTCTCAGCAGTATTATCTCATTAGGGCCCATCAGCATTTGACATTTAAATACAGAGCTACTAAAAGCCTCTCTGCTTATTTAATATTAACATTACCATCCATCACATCCTCCAGAGAGGCAGGGCAGGCACAGGGCCTTGGTCTTGTTAGCTCCTTGTCTCTTGACTCCCAGCTCTTGAAGCTTCTGGGTAATTTTTTTTCTTAAATTACTTGATGCATTTAATAAGAATAATGTCGTTAATAGCTATAGTGCGTGGCAATAGAAAGAGCGCAATCATATCACATGTACAGTCAATGAATACAGTGTAAAAAGAAAAAAAAGGGAGAATGCTGTGATGAGTGAAGGTAAGCAAGGAGGTGAAATGGAGGAAGAGAGATGGAAGACAGACGAGGAATGGGAGCGGGTGAGAAAGAGAGGGAGGAAGGTCAGCAGAGCGGTGTTAGAGAGGGAAGATAGAGCCTGATGGGCACCAAATGAACAAATTATGACGGGCTCCATTTTGCAGGATGGGGTCAACCCCCCCCACCCGCCCCTCCTCTCTCCTCCACTCCTCCTCTCTTCTCTTCTCCCTCTGACAGTTCAATTTCCCCCTCTCGCCTCCCTGCTCCTGCCTGCTAATTGTGAGTGAAGCCTTATCATTGGGCCCCCCACTCGCCTTCGGTCCGAGGTATCGCAGTGTCTGAGAGAGGAGACTGGAATGTCAAAATGTTATCTGAGACAGCAAACAGCCAGAGAGACGGAGGTCACACACAATAAGACCGGACGTTCATCTGAATGTACAAGCACGGCACCTCTCACAGCACACACAGAGAAAAAGGCAAGGAAACGGTGCAGACACAAAATATCATTCATAAATACAAGGTTTAATTTCTTTTTTTAAATCCCTTCTGTAAATGTGTGAAAGAAACGATCTCCACATGCTTTTTAGCTTCTCGTCAGTGGTCCGAAACATTGGCTGCAGTGAAGGATAATTGAGTGCCAGCTGTCAATCAAATACAATCATTAGAAAACACCTCCGTTACACCGGGGGTAATAAAACTGTGGTTGCAATGGATTCTGTTCTAAAACATATTGGATTTGAGACTAAGAAATCAAACTCTCACATTCATGGCAGGAGCGAATTCTCAGAGCTGGATTGATTCACATGCTTTATAAATATGCCTGATGGTGGATGTACTGGTGTCTTATTGGGTAAAACCCACACAATCACATACACACACTCCTCCACTCCAATCTTGGCTGAGAGCACTTGACTCTTGTGTGCAAAGTGGAGCTAAGGCATGTTATTTACAGACCAGAGGAGGCCATGCAGGTTTAAATGACACCTGAGGATAAAGCTCATCTCACATCAGTGCTCAGCTTTGTCTCTACTTTTTCATTTGAAATTGAAGCAATGCTGAGGAGCATTTGCTCATGGCTTCCTTTTTAGCTGTACTGTTCCCTCTGTTCATACAAGCTGAGAGATATGAGGCAATTTTTACTTTGTAGGGAGCAGCTGGCGGTTGGATAGGTTGGGCTTTAAAGTGCTTTAGTGGTCAGCTGATAGGGCTGATCTAAGGTCAGAATAATCTGAATGCAGGAGGAACTATCAGGGGTGCACAGGACAGAATCACTGACCCCAGACGTCCCCCATCACTGAAAGCTAAATGGAGGGTAAGGAAGGGATAGAGGGGAGACAATTCAGAGCAAGAGTGGGAGAGAGAACGCTCATCTATATTCCAACACTAGTAATGAAGGTTAATTCATTGGTTAAGGATTAACAAGGTGCAAGAGTATGATAGGCAAGCAGTTGCCTTCTCCAATATAGGTTTAAATCAACCCCATTATGCGTGATGTAATTTCAGCTCCAGAGCCACGCCTAGTGAGAAAGTAATTATGCCATGACTTCAGGGAGTCTACTTAAAGTAAAACTACAAACCTGTGGTACACTGACAAAAATGAAAGGTGCACCATTCATAAGTGAGTCATTTTCTTTGTCTCCTTACTTAAGACAATCACAACATCTCCCATGTTGCATTGAAGTCAATGTCAAAACTGTTAAACCCTATGAAGTTTTCAGAGTAAATTGTGTCATAGGATAAGATGCACTCTTTACAAAGTAAATATTTTATGTGTGCAACATTCAAGGGTGAACATTTTACCAGCATCACTTCTGTAATTTCATTGCATCAAATATTTATTGCTTCTACTGTATTCAAACCTCTATATGCAGGGTGTAGAAGATCCAGGAGGGCATGCTTGTTATATACAGGCTATGGTTTAGTAATGACAGATGAGTGTGCAGTGTTTTTTCAGCTCTTTGGTTTTCTAATATTAAGATACATAAATATAAGGGATTTTTTTATGTTTAAGTTAGATTTTTAGATGTAACTGACACAGATCATTAGTATTTAAACTAGTTTTAGACATCTGTTAAAGTAACAAATGTAAAATTCAGATTTTAAATTTAAAGTAAAAATAGTAAAGTTTTCTCAACATTTAAAATCATCTATGAAATTATGTGTCTAAAAACCTGCATCTTTTTCACACCAGAGATAATCTAGTAGGGATGCACGATGATATCAGCACGACATCAGTATCGGCCGATATAAGCTTATAAAGTTAATTATCAGCATCTGCAGATATAAAAAAATTCTGCCGATGTGCCTGGCCGATAATTTGACGTGTTAATTAAGTGCACGCGATGAAGCTAAATGTTTATTATGAGCGCCAGCATGTCAGCTGTATGGAGCTACTTCGAAATATGGATTAGGGTCAGTCGAGTGTAGGACTCTCGCCTCGCGCAGCACTGATGGCGTGTGTGTCTGAGTTCAGTGCGACTGAGCAGCCGGTTGTTTCTGTCCACTCTCTCCTCGCTATATGTCTGTACGTTCACAAAGTAAAGGACATTGGATCCGAACAGAATCTGATCTGACTCGTGTTTATTCTTCGAGAAGCTCCGCTCTGCCCCCGCCCCTCTGTCCAAAAGCTCCCCGGAGCTCAGCAGCTGTCTGCG
>JBBPCS010000386.1:14564392-14581410 GCA_037974645.1 Hollardia meadi
ATGTATAACTGTGTGTCGTCTGCATATGAATGGTAGGATATATTATGTTTGCTTATTATATTACCAAGCGGGAGCATGTATAAGTTAAAGAGCAGTGGACCAAGGACTGACCCTTGTGGAATACCAGAGGAAATTTTTGTTTCTGCAGATTTAAAACTACCTATTGAAACACAGAAACTCCTATCCTTTAAGTAGGATGAAAACCAGTCGAGGACAGGACCCGCTAAGCCGACTGATACACGAAGTATTTTGATTAAAATGTTGTGATCAACCGTGTCGAAAGCAGCAGTGAGATCAAGTAATACTAAAACGGAAGTTCTCTGTGAGTCAGTGTTGATCTTGAGGTCATTTATTACTCTTATGAGGGCTGTTTCAGTGCTATGATTGGCTCTGAAACTGGATTGGTATGTATCATATATATTATGAATTGAGAGATATTCATCTAATTGTTTGTATTCAACTTTTTCTATTATTTTACTAAGGAAGGGAAGGTTGGAAATTGGTCTGTAGTTATTAATTATGGATGGATCCAGGATGTTTTTCTTCAATAGAGGAGTGATTACAGCATGCTTAAGAGAAGCAGGGAAAATGCCAGTCTGCAGGGAGCTATTGATAATATTGCCTATGTCATTACTTTACTAAGTAAAGACATGGATAAAGACTTTTTACAGACTGAGGAACGTGGAGAGGAATTCATTTTTAATGGAGGATTCATTAGTGATGGATTTGAATTTCATTGCCTCCACATTGCCGTCTCACTACCTCGTTCTCTGTCTCCATTACAGGAGTGACAGTTCATTCCGCTTCTTTGTCTTCTTCTTCGTCTATATCTGTCAGTTTGGCGTTCACGTCCTACAGACTATTGGCATCACTGGCTGGGGAACATGGTGAGTATTTTGTGCTTTTACTCATTCTGTACCTCTATGAGTGTGTATTGAAGTTCACTCACATTGTCACCGTTCTGTTTTGCCAGTGGCTGGATCTCAGCTTTAATTGGTCTGAACACCAGTATCCCAGTGGGCATCATCATGTTATTGATCGCAGCTCTGTTCACTGCTCTGTCTGTGGGCTCGCTCATTATGTTTAAAAAGGTAACGCAATCACAAAGAAGTCCAGCATGTCAGCACCAGTCGCTATGTTTAATAGCCCTGAGATGTGCCAAACCAAGTGTCAGTAGTTAGCCCATGACAGTAAGGTTAAAAACAGGTTAATGTTGCAAATGTACATGCACACTAAATGTTTTTCATGTTTAAATATTGGAGAGTGGACAGATTTATTCTAAGTGTGAGTCCAAGCAGGCACTAGCAAGCTGTCTGTAATGATACTGTGTGTCAATAGGGGAGGAAGTGAAAACATTCAACTAAATCATTCAGCGCTGTGCTAAAGGCCTTGTGGTTAATTTAAATCACTCGACTTGATTCCAGCTAATTTCCCTCTCTGCTCTTTCCAGGTGCACGCACTGTATCGTACCACTGGAGCTAGTTTTGAGAAGGCTCAGCAGGAGTTTGCAACTGGGGTCATGTCCAACAAGACTGTTCAGACTGCAGCTGCCAACGCTGCGGCTAATGCTGCATCCAATGCTGCTCGTGGGGCCTTCAAACCTCAGCCATAAACTGACACACATACGAACATGCACACATACTCACACACACAAACATATACACATACACTCAAAAGTTGGAGGTGCACAACTCTGGCCCTGCAGTCTCTCAAGTCAAATTGATTCTATTTATGAATGCTGTTGTGCTAAGATTGTCCTGCACACTTTGTGTAAAAAAGGGCCAGAAGAGTCAGAGGCCAGAAATTACAGAGAAATTAGTCAGATCAAGTGTCCAGAGTTGTCCACCTTCTCTTAAAATCAAGTTTCAAGTAAAACTTCTCCTACTTCCCTCCTGTCTGCTTTTCAGTCAGATGATTGTCTGCTCACATCCTCAGAAACATCCACCAAGTTGACTCAAGGTGTGCGAAGAGCGTGTGGGATTTCACCTTACCCCTTCTCTTTCCCCAGTCCTCTGTGACCTTCAGGCGATCCGAGGTCAGTCAGAGGTCACAATTCTAGCATACCTTATTTATGTCATCCAAACCGCTTCCTGCCTGGTTAGTACAGTATAGAATCATGAAAAGTGAGAACCTGATCATGGTGTTTTGCACATAGTTCTGTTTTCTTGGTCACATGCCGAAAGTACAATGTATGTTTAAGTGGCTGGGTCTGTGTGTGAATGTGTACTTCACTTTAGGAAAATTGACTTTTTTGATAATCCAGTGCTTGGTCATTGAGATCTGAAAGGTAAATTGTACCTTGTATTATATCTGTGCTTCTATTCTGAGATTCTTAATGAATACCATCCTGGTAATCTATATAGATAAAAAAAATATGTCAGTATGCTCTTATTTAGGGACCTGCCCACAGCCCCCAGCAGTGCTCCAGTGACACCTGTCAGTTGAACAATTATTCCGACTTTGTGTGCTACATTGTTAAAGTGGGCTGGGTCAGCATCTCTGTCGGTTACTAAGATCTGACAGCATGATAATGACATGCATGTTAAGCACACTTGAGGCAGCTTTTTTTTGGATGGGGGGGCTAAGTCATTCTGTCCACTATCAGCCTTTTCTCTGGCTACATGTGGTAGCTGGTTTTGGGGGGATGTCTGCCTTCTTATCTTCCCCTTGGTTTCTGTGCGAAGTGAGCTGTGTAAAGTTATTGCATGTCCTCGTGGCTGTTCGACTGATACTGTTTGGATCTTTTTGCGAAGATTCACTGAACACCCAGGTCACCAGTAGGTCACAAGTTCTCACGACGAAAGGTTTAGTCAGATTCTTTCGTGGCCTGGTGCACTAAAAGGAGAACAAATGTGAGAATTATTCACATTTTCCTTTCTGTATGTATAACTCAGACTACTATGTGGCTCTCCCTCAGTTGTTTTTGTAGTCCTTTACACTTGCTGACAAACTAACGCTGCTATGAATCTGAGAGCCGCTTGGTCTTGGCTTGAAAGGACATGTACCATTCATCGGGAGAACAGAGAGACGTTTACCTGCCTTTTCTCATAACAGATTACCCGAACAGCGATAAAGCTATGATTTTTCTTGAGATTAACCTGCATACATAAAATAGTAAAAACACGTACACTACGTAGACGAACAGTCCATTTGTATTTTTACAAAAAAAAGACAGTCCAGTGATTTTTCACAGTCAAAATGAACATTAAGATAAAAAAAGGGTTGAACTTGATGCACATTCATTGATATCACTAAGATACATTAATTTCTATACGATAATACCAGTGTTATTCAGCGCTAAGTTGTACAGACTATTGTCACTGGAGTGAAATATGGACATGGGTTACATTTGTGTCGTGCTTTAGCACCTCTTTTAGTGGTGGTAAGTGTCTGAAGGTGTGCATGAGATGACTGGTAATGCTGTTATTACAAATGTATGGACTGAACTTTATCAGTGGGAAAATACTCCTGTGAGAAGTTGAAGGTCAGTAATTAGTCACAGAATAATAAGCCTACATCTCAGAAGTGTTGTTTTTTGTTTGGAAATATTTTGTTTTGAATTCTTTGCACTTTTTTTCCCTTTATGTTGAATTTAGTGCAAAAGACAAACATATTTTTATTTATGGTGTAATTTAAGTTGTTTGCATTTAAACCTTGTTTAGTTTGATTTCATATTATGTTTTATGTTTTTTGTGTTTGTTTTTTTTGTAATGACATGATCATAGCATCAGCTAGATTTAAAAGTGTTCAATGACTTTGCACTTGACCCTGCAAGAGGTGTGCTTGTGTGGATGCGGATGTGTGCATAATTGGTATGAAAGGAAAATAAAATCTCCCTCAAGTGTTATTCTATGTCCTGAAAAGCTGTGAGAAATCTACCAAATGTCCATATGGAATCGTTTTTAAATCTTGGTTTGTGATGTGTTCCCTTGCCATGTTTTACTTTAAGATTCACAGCACTTTTCTTTGCTACAGACACCCACATGATTCCCATGTGTCTATAGTTTAAAACAGCTGTTACATGAAGCGATGCCACAGTGGGTAATTTCTTGATGTATTTGGCAAGCTGATCCACAGTACATAACGGCGTGTCTATGGTTTGCTGACAGAAGACTGTGTTTTTGAACCTGTAACCATGTTATTTCACTGAATCCGAAAAGAAACTCATTCAAAAGGGACACTTGTATATTATGTAAAGTTGAAAATTTGATCCCCATTATCAATCACATGTAAAAAGAAATCGTAATGCACTCTTGTCTGGCCTTTGTTGCATGTGAAATAGTTTGAGTTTTGTATATTTATGGTATTAACATGAAATAAAATTTGAAAGAAACATTTGTGGATTGTCAGAAAAACATTATGCACATTTTTATCAGCTGTATTTCACTGTAAAAGAAATACTTGAATCATGTAAAGGCTTGTGATTTTTACTTAAAGCCATTTTTCTTTTACCAGATATTTGCTTAGGATCAGTGGTATAGGCCAGTGATTGGACATTTCTGTATGTGACCCTTTAAAATAAGTCTACTCATGACTCCTTGTCACAAAAGTGTTATAAAGGAGCCGTGAGCGGTCAAACTCTTGAATTTAAACAGCTCCAAGAGGATTTATAAAGTAAAACCTTGGAGTATTTAACAAAAAAAGATAAACTCAAATTTATCTTGAAGCCCTCTGCAGGGAAGCACTGCCTTACTGTTCTGTGGTGTCTACTTTCCACCTCTAGGTGTCAGTGTTTCCTCAGGAAGTTTGGGTTAACAGGAAATGAACACAAAACTTATAAAATAAAGGTTTTCCAAATTTATCACAGATTTACTAAAGAAGGCCTGTTATTATTTGAGTAAGTACAGATCGTATGTCTCCTCACACATATCAACCTCTCATATATGCAACATCATACAATGTGCCACAGATGCTGTTACTCTTGTTAATGTAACAAAAACAGCTGGACAGCCAACATATTCATTTAAGCACAGACAGATTAAAAATGCTTTTTCTAATATACAGACTATGATTTCACTCTTCAGTCCACTCACTCTCACAGCAAACACACTATAGTTGAATTATTGCACATCTCATCTACAATGAATAAAAGCAATCACACAATGTTACATTTCTGGCAACTTAATGTAGCATTGTTGGAAAAAGTCAAAACGATCGAGCAAAACATGTAACAATGTGAAATGAATTTAAGGACCAAGTGCAAAACACAGTGTTAGGTGATGTTGGGAGGAATACTCCAAATGTACCAAACAAAGAAAATGGTTGTAAAAAACGGTGGGAAGCTTCACAACACTTTTTTTGTGTCGTGAACATCTCTACAAAGCCAGATCTTGTCTGTATGGTGTGCCATAAGGTAACCTGCTTTATCTCGCTGGATGCAAACATCCCCTCCTTTTCTGCACACCCTCTGCCAGTTAATAAACTGCAATAGACCCACAAACAATCCATTTAATAGGAGAAACTCCTTTTAAAGTGATAATTTCCTTAAGTGGAACATTTAAAACATAGTTGGAGAGTCTTACTGTCCTGCTGTGCCACAGAATCAGAGCATATGGACATTTAGAAACCTCGACAGGCAATGTCTATCACACACACACACACACACACTCTCTCTCGCTGTTGTTGGGTGTTTTAGTCAACACATCTGCTAGTATAAAGTGGTTTGTTGAGGTTTGCAGGTGAACCATGTCAATGGACATTATAAACCTCACACACTGGCAGTGTTTAACCTGTCCACAATAACACTAATTACATATCTATTACAATTTTTCAGTCATGTATCACCTGCTATTTTAACACAGTGGTTTAAGGCAAGAATAATTACAAAAATAAACAGTATCTTGGTCAGAAGTGGATTAAATGTACAGGTAACGTTCCTTAGCCTACTGCTGTACCAGAGGCTTTCTGGCAATTTAACATGAAACTAGAAGGGAGTACGACATTTATTTTCCTTGTTTTGGTATCATCAGTTAGGTGTAAGCAAATTTCAGACCACCATGCCGAACAGTTTCAAACATGTTACCAAGGCTTCTATCTTTTCAACACTCCATATGTCCATGTGCCCATATATTTCCTGGAGTTTCCCCAGGTTTCTGGAGGCTCAGAGCAGACAGATCAGACTCTTCCCCTCTTCAATCTCCTCCTGAACCTTATCGCTGGAGGTGGCAATCTCAGCCTGTGCAGACAGAACAGCACACAGGAAGCTTGCCAGCGTTCCTCCTATCGCTGCGTAGAACGCCCAGCCAAGTGAACACAGAGCTGGCCTGAAGGGCGAGGCCTCAGGCCCACAGTAACTGATCACCTTCTCTGAACCCCAACCGGCAGGGTACAGCATGAGGCCCACCATCAGCAACAGGCCTGGAGGAAGAGCACACGATGAGACGAGGGGGTTTAGTCACGTACATGTAAACATCTGGGCTGAAAGCACAAACAGATCGCAGTGCAGCTGGGAACATGGTGACTCAACTCTGGTGTAAAAAAAACGTCTATTTGACAAGCATTTGATTTGTGTTGAGAGGAAAGACCCCATTTGACCGCCCCTACAGTGTCACATAATGACAGATTACCACCTCTGCAGACATGTCTATTCAAACACACCTGTGGGAGACCAGTGTTGAAAGAAACGTGCAAAAAGAGAAGTTGGAATATCCCACCTCCAACTCAAATCGTCCAATTCAAATTGTGTGCTCAATAAAACACTGAAATGAATGATTATTAAACGTACAGTAAAATGCCAGCATAAACATGTAACCACTATAGATGATGTGTCACATATTCCAGATTAGAAGTATTAGCTTCGGTAGCTCTGAACATACCCATATATACAGTACGTATTAAAACTTTGCATACTGTGCATACATTTACATTTAATTTGCATCAATACAGGATTAAAACATTTCCAATTACCTTCCTTTTTAAATAGGAACTTTGAATGTGTGAACCCACAGGAAGCAAGCCAATGAAAAAAATAGTGTAAATTAGTGTATATGTTTGTTTTTTTAAGGGTGAAATCATTGTATATACTTTGTATGTAATAAATTAGCACATTTCATGATCAACACTGAATATTTTTTTCCAAACAAAATTTGATTTTTACTTTTACTTTACTTCAGACCTCTATTTTGCAGAAATCAGAGTAGATTTCATATTGTTTGTGTTAGGTTAGCAAGAAAGTTTTGTTGTTTAGTTTCCGTTAGTTATAAAACATATAGGAGTTTGTTAGGGATAAAACAATAGGGATCGGATATTTCCATTGTTGAGTGTGTTCCACCAGCCTTTATTAAGACAGAGACAGACATTCAATGTCTAAAATAAGATACATTTGGAAATAAGAACTAAAGAACTTTTTAAACTTCAAAAAGTATTATGAGTAAGTTGTATAGTGCATATGAATAATATATGCTACTGTACTTTGGGGTGTCCTCCTAACCTAGGAGTCGGTTTGATCCAGCTGTGGATATATCACTCAGTTTTCTGTCTATTTCTACTTGAATAAACGCATGAATAAATGTGTGGAAGATCAGTACTCAGGACTACTTTTTTCTGTGTCAGACATCCATACGCCCTTATCCACCGGCTGTCTCACCTGCGATAGCCTGGAGCAGTCCACAGATGTTGAATAAGCTCTTCTTCAGGATGCTCTGGAAGCACAGGCTGAAGATGGAGATGCAGGCCACTCCTCCGAGCACTAAAGTCCCTGCTGCCAGAAACAACATGGCAGCCTGCCAGAAGCCACTGGCCACTTCTCCAAATGTCCCAGCGTAGGGCCCGCAGCTCACCCCTACTCCCCGGGTCCCAATACGAAGGCAGCGGCTATACAGGCCAAGAGACGGCCAGTACTCTCTGGAGTCTGCTCCTGCCCTGCTCGCACTGGAGTCCGACCGAGGGAATCCCAGCAGCCAATCAGGGCTCATAAAGGCAATGACCTCGGCAAAAGCCACTACAATACTGAGCAGTGTCCAGAGCATGGAACGACACGTTACAATAACATGGCACATGGTGACTTTCTGGAATGGTAACAACCAATGATATAAAAAAAAAAAAAAGTAACAATCCTTGAAGCCCTTTAAAGCACCTCCAAGTGACAGAGCACTGGTATTAGGCTGTTTAAATTCCTTTCCTTACAGAGAAAAAGGTCCAGTAGGTTCCCTGTTCAGATCCAGATGTGCTGCTGATCTTATCCTCTCTGAGCAGAAGTTTTCCCCTCCCCTCACGATTCCTTCTTCTTTACTTTCGCCGCTTCTTCTCTAAGGAAAGGTCTGGCTCGGGTCATCCCAAACAGCTACAACGCACCAAAGCAGCTTCCCTCAGCCATGGTAATGTCTTAAAAGCACACCTACAGACACAGAGACACAGAAACTATATGAAGTGGGAGTAACTGAAGTGCACAAGGGTGGAGGGGAAGAAAAATGGGACAGAGTGTAACAAGGATGAAAAGGGACTGTTTTCCACTCCTCTATGAATCATCAGAATCCCCCCCCCCCCACACACACCCCCCCAGGCTGTGCAGTTTGTAACACTGTCATCAAATTGAACCATCTTCCCACAGAGTGCTACTTCAGATTCACTATCAGCACAGCTGTGAGTGTAGCATGAACAACACTTCCAGATGGAAGAGTCAAGATGAATCACACACACATAACAGAGTTTACACTGTCATCGCTAAACCCTTGAATACTTGGCCGTTGTGTGTTTGATTTTTATCTGCACAGTGACTGGAGCCTTGTGTGTCCTGCCACAGAGCAGCTGTCAGCACAGATCAACGCTGAGCTCTGTTACAGCATGACGCATTTGACAGTAACACATGCCAGATCCTCACTGCTGCGGCAAGCACACACGACATGAACTGGAGCGCCACCATTCAGTTCACCATTTACATTACAGCCTGAATAAATGCAATACATTAGATGGAGCTGTTGTTGTGTTTTATTATGATGTTTTGATAATTTTTTTCTTGTCAAATCAAGTCTTTGTTCTTTATTCAACAGCAATCAAAACTTGAGTACACACAACTTCTCACCTGTAATAGAACCTTTGGTGTTATTTCTGTGTGTGTGCATGAGAGTGAACGTACAATTGCGTGTTTGAGTGCGTATAGGTCCCGATCAAAGCACTTGTGATACTGTTGCTATGTTATGACTTAGTTGCTGTGACCACACTGGCCTCATGGGAGCACTGAGGTTTCTCAGAAGCCGTCTGATGTCATGATCCGGCATTATGATACACACAGGAAAATATGTGCGATCTGGTTTAAACACAGGATGGTGGACTCTCGCTGTCTTCTTGTACCTCGCTGGTGGAGTCCGGAGGAGAACCTTGATATTTCTAAGTCTGGGTGCCCTCCCCCCAAAAAACGTTTAAAGGGTCCATTCCCCCAAACTACAAAAAATATTTTTAACTTATCTCTAGAGGTATCTAGCTCTGATGATAGTCTCCAACGAACTAACTCCAATAATGGAGGTGAACCGAATTTAAATTGCAGCATCAATCAGACTGAATTGCCTGTTTTTCAGTTAATTCTTTCTGTTTCTGTTTAGCGGGAGGGTTTTTTGTTTTGCCCTAACAAATCAGCAGCAAGAGACAAACCAATCACATTTTTCCATTCCAGTTGCCATTTTTGTGTCCAGTTTGGTTACTAATTTTTTCATTCATTTATCTATCGGTATGGCTCTAGCATAAGAAGACGACGACCCCGTTCCAAATCCTGCCTACTAAGGCTGCAACTAACAATTATTTTCATTAGTGATTAATCTGCTGATTATTTTCATGATTAATTGATTGTTCTGTCCAAAAGATGTCAAAAAAAAATAAGTTGCTTCTTTTGTCCAATCAACAGTCCAAAACCCACAGAGTTACTATCATAAATGACAAAGAAAAGCAGCAAATCCTTACATGTAAGAAGCGGGAGCCAGTAAATGTTCGATATTTTTGCTTAAAAAATGTCTGAAACTATTATTTGATTATCAAAATAGATGGCAAATAATTTTCTTTTCGATCGTGCAATTTCAATTAATTGTGTTACAGCTCTACGGCCTACAAAGCTCTGTTTGGTTGATTGTTTATCAAACTGGGGGAAACAGCCGTCAATGAGCACAACACCGGAGCGGTATTCAGTCATTCCAGTTTCTTACATTCGTCTTTAGAGCTGCTTTTTCTGAAGAAATAATCCCTTCTGACAGCAAGGTTTGTGGGTTATTAATAGAGTCTGGTAATTTTCTAGACAGACAAGCTACTGTTGAATTATTTAAATCAAACTATTTAATTCCGAGAGTACCATCAAGAAAGTCTTATTCGCCGCCATTTTATTAGGGTAGGGACACAAATCTCAAAGGCTATATCAAATTCTGGGAACATAAAACCATTTAAAAACATTTTTTTGCATGGCTTGATGAGGAGAACTTTTATTTTGGACTCTTTAAAACTGTCTCCCATCTGTCTCACTTATGGGATGAACTATAAATAAGGCTCTAACTTAATGTTATTGCTCTAATTCTTACTGAATAAGTCACTCTGTGGGTGATGAAAAGTTCAGCGCACAAGCATTCTTTAAGAGCTAGAAGTCACTCTAAAGCCCTGAGGGGAATAAGTGTGGAATAAGGTTACACACATCCTCCACGCCAGCCTCCATTTAGGATGGTAAAATATCCCACCACATTTCTCGGGAATGAACACTCATGTTGTATATTGTCTGATATGATCTAAGTCCGTTCAAGGCAGAACACTTCAGACATTTCCTAGGCCACAAAATAAGAGAATTATCTCATGCAGCTAAAAAGGCTGACTGATTCATCTGAAGTTGGTGTCGACTCCAGCAGAACTGGGTCATGATAACAAAGTCGCAGGCATGACAACATCTGAGGAGCAGGTATGAGATTTGAAACACTTCAGATGCGGGTGTGATTCAGTTCAGCAGTTCGCGGTTGTGTTTTCAAGTAGTTCTGCTGTAGTTGTGACTGGTGTGAAGAATTGTGACGGTGATGCCTATCTGTAATGTTTCCTGTCATGTTAATTTCATTCCATCTACTGTATATACAGTATCTTTTTCGGGGGCACAGCTCCGCTTAAAATTAGCTTTATTCTGTTTCTAAAATTTTGCATCCTAATTAGAGATTACATGAACCCTCTGTCTACGTGTAATTACCCAGCTTGAAGATGGACTGAGGGAGTGCATTTCAGTTACAACTGAGCTAAGTGAAATAATAGCAACAGGACCATTCATTATCAGCCAAAAAAGAAAAGGCAGAAATAAACAGAAAGCAAACAGGAAGCGTCAGTGTGCCTCTGAGGCACAGTCATGCATTGTAAAGATCTGTCACCCTATCTTCCTTCAGTCCAAACCATCGACCCTCACACAGGTTTCTGCCAAAAGGTATAAAATGAACGTCTGGAGAAACGTGTGTGTGTGTTTGAATTAGCTTTTCTTGGTGCATCCAAGGTATGGTTTTGTTTTCAATCAGCTGTTTATAGTCCATCCAGACCGGGTATGCTGTGCTGTCTGTAAGGCCTACATACTATACAACGCCCTCAAATTAGAAGCTCTGCCTCTTTAAACTACAGGGATGGAGCCTAAACCTCACTTATTGAGGCAGTCAGCAGGCACCTCGTGTGATCTCCCCCAGTTCTTACCGGAAACCTCTTCACTCAACCTCATTATGGATCTACTGTAGTCTCACTGGGAACTGCTTTCAGAAGAGATGTGTACATGCTGAAGTGCAGGGAGGTCACTACATCCTGAAACTGTTTGCTGGTTGTTGGGCAGATCTCTGGGAACGTGCTCGAGCAGCACTTCCTTGGCAAGGGTCAAGATTTCCTGTGTGTTTACGCGAGTGCTGGGTGAGGAGTATTTTACACTTCACGGCACATGAGACAAACAGAATTATGACTTATTCATAACCCTGTGATCAAGGCGCTGTGGGTGAGAGGTCTCTGCCTCCCAGTTGCTTTTAGATGTGTATCTTCAGACTGTCAGAACTTTGTTACTGCAGCTCTCCATGTGCCTGTGGAGTCACTGTCATTGATATGCATCATCACCAACAAGAACAGATCATGGAGTCTTATGTTCTTTCATTAGTCCTCCATGATGCTGCTGAGTTTGACTGATGATACATCAGATATGCTGCATTCCCACACTGGTGTGCTGTCCTGACACAAACCAAGCTTGCCACACAGGAACATGTGCATGCATTGAGGGCCTGAAACCAGCTTACACACAGTTTTTCCAATCCTTCATTCAGCGTGCCAACATGAACAGTCTCCTTGCTGCTATGAGACAAACGTTCTTAAAAGTAATTAACAATAAAATACAATCCACAGGCCTACAGCCAGCCAAGTGGACTACGATTGTGGCTGCAAAAACCTGTTGGCCGGGCAGCCTGTATGCTCAGTAAAAATTTCTACTAATGAAGCATAACACCAGACAAAGCAGTGGATGCAAGGCATATGTGGGTCAGTCAGTTGGCCGTTAGTTAGAGGAGGTTGCCGGGTAGTAAATCTAGAGTAATTGGTCTGAGATATCAGCAAAGGCTCTGGTAGCATGCCAAGGTGCTGAGGTAATGAGTGCTGGCCATTGTAGTCTGTTCAAGAGGGTGAAAGTGAATGAGGACTAAAGGTGGGTGGTTGAGCAATCTAAAGCACAGTTGACCCAGATTGGTCTACTAAGGGGAGCTGAGACGCAGTCATTAAGAGTTTGCAAAAAAACAAAAACAATTCCATTCATGGACATGAATTTAAAAATTGTGAGAGAGGATTGAAATGCTTGTTTCTCTGTAAGGGGCATGAGCTCATCCCTGTTTAGAAAAGCCTATTGTGGATGGATCACCCACCCAGATCAGATGACTCCCCACCCCCACCCCCTCGTTGATCTGGGCTGGGAGGACTCCATTACCTCATTTTTCTTAACTCACAGATCCTGAACCAGAAACCTCAAACCAAGGCAATCTGTTCCCTGCGCTGCTGCGCCTGCTCTGGCCATGCATCTGGATCAGCCAGGAGGAAGGCCCTCAAACCAAAACCACATGAGAGCCTATTTCACCCTCATCAGGGCTACACAACCACTCAAACAAAATGTGGACAGTGAGGAAATCACAGGCCACTGATGAGGGTCTAATTTCCCTCTAAGAATCAGTAATATTCAAAGCTCAAAGAGATATGAAACTAGTATGATACCAGTCAGAGTAAGGCAGGACCAAACATATCCCTCTTTCATGAAAGAATGCAAGAAGCTAAGCTCGAGCTGAAGTGAGAGAGAATGAACCAACTGAACATACTGTTCACCACCCATAAACTGGGAAAATATCACACCTTCAACTCTATATTTCCCAATCAATGTCCCATTGATTTTCAAGGAAAGGCATCATCAGTGCTTCATCAAGTTGTGGCATGGTGGAGTGGATGAGGTAAGAACAGCAGGCAAGCCATAACATTAGCCTGAATAGAGACACCCATGCCCTGCAGTGATGGCTTGTAAATTTTCATCACAGCTCGTTTGTATCTGCTGAACAGCAACAGATCCCACACCAAGCCCTCTTTTCCCCAGGAGTTAAAAAGGCGGATTGGGAAACCTGTGAAACCAAAAGCAAGTCTGCCATCAGAGGCAGACAGAGAACAAAGTCTTTCAAACCAAACAGACATGAGAGAACTTACACACAACACTAATGAGCTGTTCATTATGGCTCCCTTTGATTGTCACACCTAAAGGTGTAGCCTCAGGGAAGCAAACTTCCACCCTCTTTCACAGCATGCTTCATGCTGCAGAGGACAGATAGCGAAAAAATGAGTCATGGAAAACATACAAAGCACCTAAGAGAGCAAGTACAAGGATGAGTTCAGTTTCCTTGGTTTACATGAAGCTTTCTCAATCCTTCCAGACATTAGGAAACAACCCGAGCTGTTCTCATCAACAACTCTTTCTTGCTAACAATAACCATGTGAGACATTGCTTTTGTAGCCCTCCACAATCAGCGAATGAGAGAGTTGCAAGAGGGGAAAATTTCCCAGGGATAGATATTTCACACAGCTTGTGTCTCATAACTTCAGCCAGTGAGTGATGACGGCCATCAAATACATGTTTAGTGCTCCAGAGTTAGTTTAGATTTATTTTAGAGACCCAGAGTAAACACCACAAAGCAATTCAAGTTATAAAAAGCCATTAAACGTTTTGCTCCGACTGTGTATCAGCGGTGAAGAAATGCCAGCACTTCTAGCTTTCAAATACAACTAGGGGGTCTGAGGTTTCGATGACAATAAGAGGCCCCAAGATGTCAACAGCAAGTCAACAGTGAGAAGAACCTCCAACAGTGTGCAGAAACAATACTGCCCACTCTCCTGACGCACAAACACAAAAACAAACACACACCCATAAATTGTAAAAGGTACCAGCCTGTGCTCACTCGTGTGGGGTGTAATTGCATCAAAACGCATGACTTCCTCAGAGAGAAGTGTCGGCTGAGCTTGTTTGAGTGCATGTGTTTGTGTGTGCATGTGCCAAAAAAGCCTGAATAAAATCAGCCTTCTCTTCATCTGGTGCGACTCAACTCAACAAAGGCTGCACAAAGACGTGCCGACACCGGCCCCCTCACTCACTCTCCAGCTCTCAAAGACATGCCACTGTTGGCCCAGAATGCACTCCCTCATTCTTGAAGAAAGGCCGCTGTGGCCCCTAACCTATTCAATCTGTGCAATACTCAGCCCCTCACTGCACATGCTGACTCCGTAATGGCCCCACAGTTTCTGACGCACAAAACCCCTCAGCGACCCTCACATTTCACTTGCACAAAGACAGGCATGACACGGCCTCGCTCCGCTCCCTCCTCACTTCTTCAGCTGCCTCATTTGTTTCTAAAAAGATGACGAATGCACAAACTTTTCTTTTCTTCTTTTTCTCAAGAACTCTACACTTTCCCTTTTCCAGTGGTGTTTGAAGGACCTCATTGGTGTTTTATGCATGTTAACCAATTGCTTATATTCTATGTTAGATCCGTTTTTAGACTGGTTTAGATTTCCTCCGGGCAGCTGCTGGTTTCGATTAAATCCCCTACATTATGAAAACCTGCTAGTGATATAGGTAGTTCAGCAGAAACATTTTTCAACATTATGTTACCATAGAGGGGTAATACAATTGTGAACAAGAACAAAATCTTTTCGAAGGTGTTCCTCTATCCGAGATGAGAGTCAGTTGCATTTACAAGCTAAAATAAAGATGAAAAATAGGAACTTTTTTGCAGTAAAGGGGCACTTCACTGATTTCACATCAGAAGATCATTTTACTTGTCATGGAAAATGCTGCTTAGCCAGTGAAAACAGTTGCATAAAGAACTTTAGGATCCAGCTGTGCAGTGGTTACCTTTTGCATGCCAGAGCATCCGTGAGGGATCTTTTACAATTTGCAAGTTGATTTTAGCACTCTGGTGACTTCAAAGAAGAACAGCAGCCTTCTAGAAGGTAGAGAATCCATTTTTTTTTAAAAAGGACTAAAAACCTATGGTGGTAAGCAACAATGTAAAGAACTGGCAATGAGTAGATAACCGTTACATTATTTATTATTTGTATATGCACGGGATGAAATTAATCACAGAAGAGGCAGAGTTACTAATGTCTCTACTGTCTGGTATAAACCTCAACAGATCAATTAGACATACAGTTTACTGAAGTAATTCTGCCTTAGCACTACTGTCACATTGACTCATTTGCACTTGTCACCTGAGAGTTGTCAAAACTCATTCTGGTAAGAGGTTATGGCAATCAAAAAGTTTTTGATTTAAGTTTTATTTATTTGTTTCGCCTATTGCTGAAAGATAGTGGTGATTCCCTCCTCCCATCATTTCACTTTAGTTTGTCCTTGAACTCAGCTAGAGTAAACACTGCGAGCGTTTTCCTGGTTTTGTTTAGTTTATGATGTAGCACCACTTCCCCGCTCAGTGCAGTGTGTATCAGGCTGAGAGCTCAATGGGTGGCTCTCACAACAGTTGGACCTCCTCCCTGCACTTCAAGGACATGGGGTTATGGTGGAAAGAGAAGGGGGAGAGCTATGTGGACATGTGTGAGAGACAGATTGAGAAATAAAAATAATATTTAAAAAAATTGTAATAAGTAGCTTGGCTTCTCCGGGATGTGATTTCTCTAATCGGCAGCATGCTGTGATGTCCATCCGCTACCAGATGTTGTACCTGAACACATCAAATATATGGACAACTGCACATCCCTGCACAGATACATTATGTTATATTATTAGTAGTAACATCATGTCTATGGATGAAGAATCAATGGAGCAGGCAAATTGCACAAGCTGCAAATAAACACTGTTATGCATACAAGATGAGAAACATTAACTTCTTTCAGTGTGTGTGTGTGTGTGTGTGTGTGTGTGTGTGTGTGCGTGCGTGTGCGTGCGTGTGTGTGTGTGGCTGTGAATCAATCCAAGAACAACAGTTTAATTAATGACACTTACCAGAGCATGGAGTTGTGTGGAACTAGTGCCTACTGCAGCTATATGATGTCTCTTCGTTGAATTGTCATCTACTTCCGGAAAGTCTTTACAGGCGCACGTAAAGACGCCGTCCTTTGTTGTTGAAATGTTGCTTCTTTTCCCGGAGCAGTCCGGCTTCAAACGCTCATTCACAAAAGAGTCTCCTCTCTTCGGGACGTTATCCTCTTCCCTTCTCCTTTGCGTAAAGCCATCCCACTGCCGTCTGACGTCGTCCTTTCTCCTGTTTTCTCTCTCCTCCCTCCCCCTTTTCCCTTCCCCCACTACGTTTTTTTTCAATGAGAAAGAAGAAGAAAAAGTTGCAGAGATGATGAGAAAGATGATGACGGGTTCCTGGATTCGGCGAACTGATTTATCAGCCTCTTCGTCGTCTGTGTAATTTGCAATTCAGCGCTCGGACGTTTGGTTGATAAATTACAAGTTCCCCTTTTTCTTTTTCTTTTGAACGCTCCTTATGAGCCACCGCTATTCAAATGTTTTCTCATGATCCTTGAGCATAAATAGGATACACTCAGAGATATTAATATTTTATATATAT
>JBBPCS010000386.1:14581888-14607981 GCA_037974645.1 Hollardia meadi
TAAGGGTGGCCCAACCAGTTATTAGGTTTAGGGGGCAATCACTTTTTCACACAGGGCCATGTAGGTTTGGATTTTTTCTCCCTTAATAATAAAAACCTTCATTTAAAAACTGCATTTTGTGTTTACTTATGTTGTCTTTGACTAATATTTAAATTTGTTTGATGATCTTAAACATTTAAGTGTGACAAACATGCAAAAAAATAAGAAATCAGGAAGGGGGCAAACAATTTTTCACACCACTGTATATACATATATATCTATACATATATATATCTATCTATATATATATAGATATATATATATAATTTAGACAATCTAATCAACATTTTCCTACCCTAACTCCCAATTGAAGACTTCTCGGTGAGGTTCTTTTTAAGTACGAGTCGAAAAGAAGCACGTGAACGCAGCACGAGAGGCGCGTCTCGGCGCACAACTGAGGTGAGAAGAGAACAGCAGGAGCTGATGAAGTCCGAGCGCGCGGCCTCGAAAATGTGGACGGAGGTGAAAAACGAGAGCAGGACTGTCCTCAGCAGCGGGAACAGCTCGAAGGTAAGAAGCAACAAAACAGACGCTGGTTTGTTTCCCCTTTTTGAAGAGTAAAAACAAGAGTGTTCGAGAGTGAGACTCGGCAAAGTTCTACGCACCGTGTAACTGATTTACTTGTTTACAAGCTGCACTGAGTAAATTACCATTTCATTAAGGTTCTAACATGGACCAGAAGCTGGTTTATCACCCTATCAAGTGTTGTCTCGACACAAATGTTTTGGAAAAAATGTGGGTTACTTCCATTTCCTTATCTTGCATGTTTTCCTTCTCTTTGCTCCTGTCGTTGACCGCTCTGATGTTCCACATTGCTGGACTTCCTGCAGAAAGTTTCCCACTGCTGCAGTAAGCTGCACGACTTGTTGCTCATCTAGCCTGCACCTCGGTTTATTCATCTCTTTCTTTTTGTGCGTTTCTCGTTCACTTTGCTTTCTTGTATCAAGTGGACGATTTCAACCTGCACAAGACAAGTATCCGAGCTGGGGTGGTAATGTATTCTGTGCTGTCGGTGCCCTATGCTCTACTTCTTTTTTTTTTGGTTAAAAAAATGTTTTGCTGCACTTTCAGATGGTTGACCCAGATCTGCTTACAAGGCAGGTTTTACACACAGTTCAAGAGCAAAATGGTGAGCTTTATCTCTTCTATGTTCTCCTGTTGGAGTCATAATCTGGGTCATAATGCATACTGTATCTTGTGCTTTTTAATTCTCATAAGAAGCCTAAGATTGTCATTTTTTATTACTACCACAAAAAATGGCCTCAACTGTCAAAATGAAGGTGCAGTCAAGAGGAAAGGCATGAAAACATACTGTATGAAAGACTGTAAGTTGCTGCTCTCGGACTAAACTAAAGGGAGAGAAGAGGGGGGTTACTTAATGAAAAGGAGAGTTCTTCAGAGGACCATAACAAACGCCTGCAGACAAAGAAGTGGCTGTAGTGCACTTCTGTCTGTCTGATAATCAAAAACCACAACTCTGACGCATTGTCAACAAACGCACTGCACATCATGAGCTAAAGCTGGGCTGCATCCTTGTCTCAGGATGTATCATTCACATACTATTTAGTTGCATTCCTCACCCACCCGCGTATAGTGAAGCACTCAACTGCTAGATCGGTACCTTTTAGACTCGCATGCAAGTTTTGAATTTAATTTAAATACACGTACAATAAAATCCTTGTTAACACACAGACACACAGAGTCTTTTATATTTGCATTGTTGTTAAGTGTTACTATTTTTTCCCTCCCGCGAAGGCTCAACTGCAGCTGCCACGCGGCCTTCTTGCACAGAGGACTCTTTAGGCAGTGGAATCATCCCTGGTAAGTCCTGCTGTGACCAATCCCGCGACCAAGATCTGACCTGTTTCAGAGAAAAACCCGATTAGTCTGATGCGCCACCCTGAGCTCACAAAGACTGCCTTTGTCACTCAGAGAGCCAAGTCCCACATGAAGGGGAATCAAGTTACACCAGCAGCAGCCGAGCAAACTTAAAAAAAAAAAAAAAATCAGAAACATTTTATTTGGCAGTCCTTTTTTGGAGTATGTCTGCAAAGCAACGGGCATCTTATCATACTGATCAAATTGCTTGTGGTTATATTCATTGGCTGCATCAGAAACCCAAGAATTTCCAAAACTACTCTGTTCTGTGACATTTAGTTACACATTCAGAAATATAACTTCCATAGCTCACACTTGTCTCTTTGCATTTTTGTATGCAGTGTTTTGATGACTTCCTTGTTCTGCTTCCTGCTTTGAACCCTGTTCAAATGACCTTTGGTGAACTCTCATGTTGCCCTGCCTCCGTTTGCTTGGAGAGGGTATTCAGATGTCTGAGCGAGCTGGAGGCAGCATTTACCTCAAAATGGTGCCTCTACACAACCCTGTAGTACCCCTTAAAAAGTTTTGAATGGACTTTATGATCACAACAAAATCTCAGTAAACTGCGCACTTCTTTGAGGTTCAACCATCTACCACTCAATTGTGACACACAATTTGTCGCTGGTAGGGATAAAATTCCTGACCAGACTCGACATTTAGAAAGGGCAGTGAAATTTTTTAGCAATTTTTTAGCAATTGCTAAGTTTTTAGCAATGGTCGGTAGTATTAAAGCAGGACAGGAGTCTGCAGAGCTCCGAAAGATGACATTTACAAATGCAGCCTCCAAAGCACTAAAAAGATACACAAATAGATTTTTTTCTTGCAGAGTGGGGAATGATTTTGGTACCAGTGCAGTGAAGATGTATAGGAAACTTAAATCATAAAATACATCGGTCAATAAGATACAAAGTGCAGTGAATCGTGATACTCTCTGGTGCATGCACGTGTCCTCATGTGTTGACATATGTGCAATTGTGTTTTCAACATGTGCAAATAAACATATTTATGTTTGCTTTTAGGTGCAATTGCTGCCACAGTGTTCATTGCCTTTTTACTCGTTCTCTACACGGTCCTCTGGAAGTGCATGGTGTCGCCGCCGCAACGGTAAAGAACAGACACAAACCCTAACCTGATTTTGCTGGCGCTTCAATTTGATTTAGTTGACACGGCGATCTCGCAAACTGCCGTTCGTTCGCCTGCCTTTTGCCGTCACATGGCTGGACCTTAAATTGTGTTACTGTTTTATTGTCATTATAAACACACTCATTTTGTGTTTCCCTTTCAGAAAGAAGAGAAAGGTGAGGGTAAGAGTGCATCAGAAGACTTCTGTGTAAAGACTGGCTCCTGCACAGCTGGTCATTTTGGATTTTAATGGTGCAAACATAAAACCTGGGAGCAGACTTTGCTCCCAGACAGAAAAGCACCAGAATGACACATATAATAAGCCATAGTAGAAGACCCTTCTAATAGATCCAAAGATCAAATCACACAAAAACTAACTCAACTGAGTGGAAGCGTCCGTTTCCTTCAGTTTTACTGTCTGCTGGAGGCTCCTGTTGGCTCAAACGTCCATGTTGTTGTGAAACACGTTTTTGGCAGGTCAGATTGTGCTGCTTTTTCTTTTTTCCCCCCCTGTGACCTCTGCACTACTGAGGGACGAGGCGGCTCGGGCCACAACTCGTTCCATTGACCAATAAGCTGTGTGTACATATGTCTGAGAGAGAGAGAGTTTGTGGTTTATTTAGTATATGTCTATTTTGCATGTTTTTTGCATTGCTGTGTGCCTGCCCCAAATGGACAGTTGTGTCTTAAACATGTCCTCCAGTTCAAGCGTAGTATTTCTTCATAATGGTTTTGAAATTACGTAATGGCCTCAGTGGGTTCCATTACATCCATTTTAATCTCTCCTCGTTTCTTAAAGGGGTTTTAGAGTGTTTAGACAGCACTTAGTGTGAAAGTCTAGAAATGGATTTTCCTCTGGGCTTCTTTGAAATCCACTCGGTTTGTTCACCTCACTCAGGTTGTTGTAACTACTGTATGACCTTCGACTCTCTGTAATAAACTGTGACTTGTGTTTTTTGTATGTGGACTGAATATAAATAAATGTTGTCAAATGAGACTCAAATCACTTGTTTTTCTTTTATTTCAGAGCATATTTCTAAGTTAAGCGTGCAATGAAGAAAAGTACTGTGGATGGATTTATGCAGAAACTTTAATGACACCAATCAGTTAACGGATTGTGTGTGTGTCATGACAGAATAGTGGACCTCATAACAAAGGACATATCAAACCATTTTCCACCCTCAGTGAGAATGTACAAGCATTCATGTGTCAAACCTTCCATGTTTCATCTCTGTAACAGTAACCCGGGTACTTTTTCACATCTGTCTGCCAACACACCAGATGTTGTGGTAAAGGAAGAATCCAAAAAAGTGTTTGTTTTAGAGGGAGCCTGCACCTTTGGCTCCAGCCTAGAGGAAGCCTTTATGACTAAGGTCATTAAATGCCAGCCACTCTTAAACACCATCTCAGAGCTGGGTTATAGGTGCAGGCTACTAGTCTTCATATTTGGCAGCCTAGGACACACTCACAGATTGGTCGTTAGAGGGCTTCAACAACTTGGGATGCCCCAAAAGGGAGCAAAACGGCTCGCAAAGTACTGTGCTGTCTCTGCCATCATTGGCAGCCGCCATATATGGCGGAGACGCTGCTGCTTATATCCGTAAGGACGAAGTGTTATGCTTTATATGTTGTGTGTTTCGTGTGAAGACCTGTTGTCTGTCACTGGTCCATGATGTTGTGAATGTACTTTACTGCACCTTATAATATTTGTGTCCTTGTACTTGTTTTTCTCTATGTGGACATAAATAAATCAGTAAAATGTGCGCAGCCACTGAGCCACCATGTTTAATATGCTGTTTGTTACATGCTACTTTAGCACGGCCACATCACAGCAGAGGTATGAGAACCAGTTCTTCAACTTACGAACTAGAATTACCGCCTCAGTTGTATGACTACGTGCACCAGTCAAGTTTCAGTTAACATTCACGTCTGTCCAGACCCCTATAATATATGCAGTGACTGATGGAGAGCTTCATCAAATGGTGCAACAACAATCGCCTGAAGCTCAATATCAGCAGAACCAAACAGCTTGTGGTGGACGATGCTTCAAATATGGATGTTGCTGTAAAGAAGCTACAAATTCTAAAACATGGATGCTTCACACACTTTTCTTTACCCCGGCAGCACTGAAGATCCATACAATCATCCATAGTCTCACCCAAGATTAGTGTCACCAATTCAGTATCCTATCAAATGTGAAATATGGTCACAATCTCCCCTTCTGTTCCTGTGTTATGGTGTTGAATAATGGCCAGACAAGTGTTGAAGCAGAACATTATGATGCCACAGTACAGTTGACCTTTATATAAAATGTCATAACTTCATCGTTTTATCCTGTCAGACATTTGTGTACAATTTTATCATAATTAGCTTATTCATTTTTGAGTTAGGACAAAAAATTTGTTTAATAGGTCACAGCTATCGCTGGTGCGGATACTTAAAAACACAGAGTGGAGTTAACTGAACCAAGTAATTAGCCAGGAATGTGGGTTGCCGGAGTAACTTCTGCTTAATTCATTAGAGCAGAGATAGTGTCACTGTTGATCAATTCAAAACTGATTATTATTTGAACTGTGCAATCCATTAATATCTTCGGCTTTAATGAAACTAAGTGCATCTGTATTTTTCAAAACATTTAGGGCAGATGTTTGTGGACAGTTCAGATTAAACTAAAAAGGTGAATGCTAGCTGCATTGAGCCAAAGAGTGTCCCACAAATGGTGCAGTAAGTCTAAATTAAGTCACTGAAGATGTACTTGAAGTACAGACGATACTTCATTTCGTTTGCTTTTTATACTTAAACTTTCAAAATATCTCAACAGCTCTGGGGATTGTATAAAATGTCATTGAGTCATTTGGCCTTCAAAAACAAAACGTGTATAGCAAAAACATATACTGTGTATTCCACAGTCTGACGTTTGCATGACCTCTGACCTCTGTCCTGTGGTGGTCCTTCACCACCACACTGACATTGTATTCTTTCAACCGTGTGATGGCCGGAAAAGTACAAGACGATTGCTCGCAGCTGATGGGAGCCTGGTCGAGTTCCTGTGTTTCCATCAACAAAGAAGGGACATCCAGTAATAAGTCTGTTTTGGAAGAACAAATAACCTTTTCTTCCCCGCAACCCTGTTTGGTCAAAGAATCATCAAGCTTAGTGTGGCATACTTTTGTAGTCTGGTTTGATGAACATGGAGGCAGTTCCAAATGAATTCAACACAAATTTTTATAATTTAAATCTCATTGTTTACCTTTATTAAACAAATATCAATATGCTGCATCAAAGAAATCTCATTCAAGCCTGTGAAACGCTGAGAAGCTTATTATGATTGATTTAATATTAAACTTCATAGCAGCGTTAATATAGAAGGGTGCTGTTCTACCTGAGAGAAGCCCCAACATTTGACAACATTTTTGTATTATGACAGAATCACAAAGGGAGCTGGAAGTACATTTATCAAAGCATACATAATGCTGTACATAATGGACCAGTATGTACAAAAACACCGCCATCTACGCCTGACATTCTGAATGTTTGGTAATGTGTGTGCTTACTCTACATAAAGTGTTTGCTTGTTGCGATCGTGTGGGGGTGTGGTCTTCTGCCTGAATCCCAGGTGCAAGTGACAGTTGTCATGTCTGAGTTCGCACAGTGGAGGTTTCTGGGCCTCTAGGGAGGAACAACAGCACGCATGAACAAATAAGTAGTTTAGAAAAATATTAAAAGAATACAAATTAAAAAAAACAATAATTCAAACTTAAGACTGACATACTTCTAGACTGATCAACTCATCTTACCTGTTGCATCTTTGCAGCTGAGTGAAAGCTTCATTTAAATTTGTTGGGACGGTCAGCTATAAAATTATTTGAATGCAGCTATATAGAACACATGAAATCCAGACAGCAAATCCTTCAATACTCGCATTGTAAATAACTGTGGTTTCTCATAAAAGTCGCACAAGCCACTGTGACCAGCCAGCTCACCAAGAGGGTTTGTTTTTCTCTGATAGCCTCCAGGTGACTGATGCTGCCAAATTGCCACACAATGCAACTCAATGTATGTGAAGTTACAGACATGTTTGAGTGAGTTTTAAAAAGGGAAAATGAGAGAATTTAAATGAGTCAAACTCACCAGTGTCCAAGCCGAATCCACCATGATGACCCTCAGGAAATATTAGATAACGTAAGATTGGAACATACTGACGTTGGAAAAATACAATAAAGAAAACACAAATGTTTGCCATGATAATTTTATATACAGCACAATATTATTAAGGCACGTCACAGTTCAGATTACAGAGATTACAAGAGAACACATATCAAACAAAAATATTAATAATGTTCACAGTGCACGAAGCAACTTTGCACACAATAAATTATCAGAGGAGGTGGTGAACAGAAAACACACACTCATTCTTGACAGAAATCACTTACAGTATCATATAACAGAAGATTTTTGGCACTTGTGAGAAAAATATTAATAGGAATATATGTTCCTCTTCCAACCTAGTGTGCATAGGTAGCCTTTCCATAAAACTATACATATATTTAATATCATACAATAATGCCAGTATTTTTTTTAATGTCTTTTAGATGCTCACAATTCCTTATAAATATTATTAAAGATCACGTGGAGAAATAAAAGCACTCTGTACATAACTCGAGGGAAGGGCTTAATTGTCTTCTCAAATATTTCCATTTTCTTTTAAGTGCTCATGGGGAAATAACTTCTGTCCTGATTTTTGGTACTTGAGGTCCCAGTGATTCGGGCAAAAAGGTACCTCTGCCATCAAAAAAGTGCAACAGATACTAAAGAGAATCATAGTAGAAGTAAAAACATGGGGAGTACAAGTATAAAAGCTGATTTACAAAGAATTTGTTTGGTTTCATTAAGCAGGAAGAGAATGATTAATGGCCGCCTCATACACTGATAAAGGCACATATACTGTAACAGTGTATATTACCTTCCTGCAACTATTCCCTTTTCAGCTTTCTTTTTAAATCAACTTATGTCCATCACATTAAGATGGGTGCAAATGCACACACAAACACATACAAGCGACAGACAGATTATTGTCGGTCCAGTTCTACGTCAGGCAGCTTACTCGTTTGTCTCTAATGATTCTCAGAGATACACAATGTTCTCCTCCCCTGCCTCCTCCCCATTCTGTCCTTCAAGGGAGAGGTAAGCCTGCGGGGGTAGGAGTGGGGTAAGAGAGGGAGACGAGGAGTAGTCATCCTCAGTAAGTCCGTGGCCTGTGACCTCTGATCTCCAGGGATCCAGGGATCGCCTGTCCAACGGTGGGCTGAAGTCTGAAGGAGAACAGCAGAAACGCTTAAGAAAAAGAATATGTTTTTTCCTGTATGCACAATATAGAATCAAATATTTCAGTTTTCACTTAAAATATATATGATGGACATATACAGTACACTATATGTGGGCTCGACAAATATCTGCATGTCTTGTTTGTTTGCTGTCCAGAACTATACACAGGGATCACTTACTCTTGTTGGTTCTTTGTGGCTGTGTAGTGACCCTGCTGCTGAAGGGCTGGATGGAGTCATTCAGAGGGCAGGGGCAGCCGTGGTTGTTGCTGTAGTTTGGGTATGTGAGACCATCTGGGGACTGTTTGTTGTGCGCCTGGCTCAGCAAGGTGTTGAGACTATTGTAGAGGCTGGCACTGAGGCCGACGTTAGCGGTGTAGCTGGAGCTGTGCAGAGGGCTGTCGTGGTTCTTCTTCGGTGCAGAGAGCAAGCACTGGTGCTGGTTGTTGTTGGCGGGCTGGTGGAGGTGACTTTGCTGCAGGGAGGCGAGCAAAGCCGCCTCGTTTTTGTACACTGAGCAGTTACCATCTAGGCTGCCTGAGCGGCTGTGGCTGGACACCTGGGACAGTGACACCACAAAAAGAGCAGAGGTGACATTTTCATCCCCAGAGCACTCATCACTGTACCTTCACCTTCCTGTCTCTGCTCCACCCTCCCTTTTCTTACCTTGTATCCATCCAGTGGTATCGTAACAGGCAGGCTGCTCTGGCGGTTGTGTCTCCAGCTCTGCAGTAGCCTCTGCTGGGCTTCCACCTTTTCCTTCTCCCTCTCTACAGTCCTCTGGCCCTCCCTCAGTCTGTCCAGATTTTGCTGATACTCCAGCAGCTGGGCCTTGAGCTCTTCTCGCTCGCAGCGCAGACGCTCAGCCTCCAGGAGGCATTGCTGCTCTCGCTGCTCCAGCACACTCTCCTGCTCACTCTGGAAACACATACAGTACTTGTACATTAGAGAGTGCAGCCACTTGAAGACTTTGCGACTTTAACACTGTGTCCAACCTGTCAGCCAAACAATCAACCTTGAAACAATTTAAAGTCCCCCTAAAGTCCAAAATGTGTTTTTCTTCTTATTCCTACAGTTGAATGTTTGAGCTTCACTGTGTTGACTGATGTATGTTGATAGTGATAGTGCCAGACTATGATGAGTCTGACACTATCAGGCTGTTTTCACATTAACTGCTGAAAGTGTAAATTTTCTCTGTGCTCATTGAAACTCTGATTTTAAGAGGCGGGTCTACAAGCATGATTTGTGACATCACAAATAGTTTTGAAGCCAATCCTGATTCAATATTCAGCATACACGTGTGTGATGAGGTATGAGACATATTGTGTCCAACAGTTTAACGAGTGAAATTAAAAATATCTGCATATACATACAGTATATTCTGGAATTTTTAATGAGAGAGAAGGAATAAGTGACATTTTTAAGATTTTAACAGATGCCTTAATATGTGTGTGGAGTGGATATTTAGCAGCTTTTGGTAATCTGCAAAAGTAGTAAAATGTTTGATAGCAGAAAATGTTGCAGCTTTTAGTGTTGTAATCAAACAACAAGTGCAAATTGGTGCAGTTCTACATATTTGAATTGTTTGGTGTTGCAAGATTTTGTGAGGTCTCTTCCACTGTGATCTTCACAATGGAAAACCTCATGCTTTATCAAAAATACAAGTAAAAGTACTAATATTTTTCTCATACTTGCTATGGTAATATCAGTAATGTATGCACTTCACAAAATGGACGGGATTTAGAGAATGGGGGCTAGCTGTGTTGAAGGGAGGTAGAGTACAAGTAGAAACTCCCACCTGTGGTTAATAATGGCACAAATAAAAGATATTGGTGAGGCCTCAGTTAACCACAACACTGTTAGTGGTGTGTGTGAAGGAAATGTTGTGAGCCAGAGCAATGAGGTCTCTGGAGACAGGAGATGTTTTACGCAGAAATATTTATTGCAGCTCGATTCATCAAGGAGAATCAAAGATGACAAACGGTTCAACGAGTGATACAGTATAGCGTCATCCCCAAGTCTAAAGCTATATAAGGCCCAAGTTCACATGTTAAGGGCATAATCAACATGTGCGATTATTCTATAGGTTAGTCAATCCATGCATTTCTTTAGCTGCTCATATTGCTTGTTAGCAAGGACATATTCCCTATGTCCCAGACTGTGAGGCACCAGTTTAACTTCTCTCCACACTTTGTTAATTCTTGGTCTGAATAGTGGTCTTAGTCTGAGGGACTGAGGATGAGAATGCAAACAATCACTGAGTGAGGACACAAACTATGTAAGTGTGAAAAGGATGAAGGGAAATTGCATCACAGTGTCAATCATCCATGGTGAGAGCACATGCAACTCAGAGCATCAGCATGAGGCTCACCTGTTGTTTCTCTCTGGCCAGACACTCTTTGTCCCAGCGCTGCTGCTCCTGTTTTAGCTTCACATGGAGTTTCTGCACCTCATCCACCTCTTCTTTCTTCCTCTCTAAACTCTTCTTTTCGACTTCCTCTTTCTTCTTGTCAATACTCCTCTGCTTCTCCTGCTCCTGGGTAACAGTAACCGGTTTAATCTTTCATCTCTCATTATTTCAAAAAGAGGCAACTGATACAATGGTTTGCCTAAATGTAATAGAGATATCTATTCTAACATGAGTATCATGTGACTCTTACCAGACTCATTTGGAGGGAAGAGAGGGTTCGGAGCTGAGGTCTTTCTCCCTCCTGGAGAAGGAGTTTCTGGACTTCATGGCAGCTGTCCTGGAGGGTTATAGCAGCCTGCAACACAAGGAGAAGACACCTGATCAAACTCTAGTTACTACCTGTACAACATAACCATTGTCAATTTAGAGCTGGGAGAAATTTTGATTAACCAGTATCTTGTTTACTAAATCTGAATCCTTTTGAATCCCTGATAAAATCTATTGAAATGTATCTTTCTAAACTATTTTAAGTCATAAATAAAGAACTTAAAATAGACATTCTATGGACTATTACAGAATTTCAAAGATAGATTACACATTTGCTATTGAGCTAAGTGACAACCTAAGTGTTTTGTTCTTTAATGCATTTTAAATGTAATTTAAAAAAAAACAAAGATAAAAGATTCAACAAGAGACTCGAACAAGACTTTTTCTAGGATCCAAAATGGAAGCATCAGAAACCAACCAGAGTCATGAAGTCATATTTATTATCATTTTGTATTTACGTTTAAATGAATGCTAAGTTTTAAATGTTAATCCTGTTCTTTCACAAAGCCAAATATTAATTCTTGCATTCAGTCACAAATACTGAAACTTGTGTCTTCTGTGACTTCTCTTACCTGCAGACTATAGAGGAGCTGAGTCAGACTCTGGACGCTCTCTGCCACCTACAGAAAACTGTTATTGCAGGGGAACAGTGATGCACGTTTATTTTATTTACAAATATTGGGAAACTAAAAGGGGTTGAACCTTTAACAGCGTCCCTTTGGCTTCTCCTCTTCTCAGCTCGACAGCAGAGCTCCACAACACGCTGTCCGGCCCGGTCAGCTCGCTGTCTGAACCAAGAGAGGTGGAGCTCATACTGAGCGTGCTCAGATAATCTGCTGCAGCAACAAGAACAGACAACAGGCCCAAGTAAACGTCACCGCCTCTACATTTCAGGCCAGGCGGTTCAATCGTATTGGTCAAGTAGGAAGTGGGCTACAATGTCAACTTAAGGACAAACATCCCAAAAAGACAGAATGTCGGTGTATATCTGCCACTCACGTTCAGAGGGAGACTCCTGCATGCTGCTGCCATGGCTGTTGTAGCTGCAGCCCTCTGGTCCTCGAACAGGAGAGCTTTGAGTTTGTACAGAAAGGCCATCACGAGCCTGCAGAATGGTGATCAGGTTCTCTGCTGCAGAAGAAGCAAATATTTGTCAAAACTCAGGATTATTCTGTGAACAAGAACATAAACCCACAGTATTCCATGTCTATTTTAATAATTTGCCCTTTTGTTTCCTATGATATTGTAGGCAGGTCTTTTTCATATTGATAGTTTGTAAGTTCAATAAACATTTCTAATTAAAACAAATTTTTAATATCTATTTGTTATACACTGCTGATTGTTCTTTAAGGCTGCATCTTAGTTGACTAAAAGGAGTTTTGTCTCATTTTGGCCGATTAGAGTTCAGGTTGAGTTTGGGCTGAGCTATGCAAGGAAGTCACCAAACTCAATATCCTGACAGGAATGAAAAAGGTGAAAGTTGTCCAGCCCCAGAAGACCTTTTTTATAGCAGACATCTTGACTTTGTTATCTCGGGAAAAACCTAATAAAATTATCTAATAAAATGTATTTAAATCCATTTAAAGGCATAACATGTAACATTTCCACATTAAAATGCCTAAAAAGGAGTAGACCTATTTTATATATTTTGTTGAGTTGTGTACTTACATTATCCATTATTATATTATCACTTACATTATTATATTTCCCACAATGGTTATACCCAGATACATTTGTAATTTTATTCAAGGTAACGGCTTTTCATTTGGTCACCTTTCAGTGGCGTCATATCCTCTAGTTGCTATAACTTCCAGTTAAACAAAGGAAACAACAGATGATACGTCAGAGAATGAGGAAGTCAACAAACTAGCTAGTCATTCTATTCTTTACTATTGTTTGTATCGTTTACTCATGATGGAGCACGATTATTCATAGCCGTTTGCTGCACTCTCCATGATCCAACGCTACTTCATGACATCATCACACTCTGTCTTTTGTGAGTGTTTTGATTGAGTGACCCCAAGTGGCAGAAATTACATATTGTGTAATTAACTGAAGTGTCCCCAGAAGCCATAAACAGTTAGTATCAACATGGTACCTGAAAATGGCCAAACTAAATGGGATGCAGCCATTATGGATGTTTCTAATTATTTAGTGCTTTTTCTGCTGTGACATGTCAAAATGTCTGCTGTTTAAAGTGGCTGTAGGTAAAAACAAAACTAACAGGAGATGTCAATAAGGCATGGTCTGCACACGCCAACACAGTCCTGAAAAGTAACATAAGCTAAAGAATAAAGTAAAAACGGGGATTACTTCTAAAGAATCTTGTTTAAAGTCTCCCTCTCCTGTGTATAAAATGTTATAGTGTTAGATGAAGTGTTTGATGCAGTGTTTCACATATACAGATTTTATTCAGGATGCAAAAACAGATTAGCCCCTACCCAAAAAAAACTACTTTTAACTATGCAAATGCAGTTTAAAGTGATGACTTTAAAGTCTGCCAGAATGGTGCATTCGTGCTCATTTTATGTAGGTTAGTCACTAGTCAGAATCATTAGCAATCATTAGGTTTGTGAAACGTGTTCTCGTCCTGATGCATGACTGCAGCAGCCACCATTTAGTAGCCACACAGCAGCTTTTTTTTTTTAACCTTCTCTGAGAGCAGCTGTGAGCAGCGAGGAAGCCTGTCCTGGAATTTCACTGTCGGTGTCTGGTTGCACCAGCAGACGGCGATGTGGCACAGGTTCGGGAGAGTGGAGGGTTAACTCTGTAAGCTCGGCATAAAGCTGCAACTTCTCCTCCAGACTGTTGCAGATTTGCTGGTCCTGACCCAATAGTGTCTCTACACAAAACAATGATTAGAACATGTTGTTGTTGTTTTGTTTTGTTTTATCAGAGAGTGCTGATGATGAACAGATCAAATGTGCAGGTGGGCACACAAATGTTTTCTTACCTTGGAACTTGGTGATCTTCTGCACTCTCACTTCTGCTGCTCGCCTGGCCTCCTCTGTCTCAGCACATCGCTCCTCCTCCTCCTCTTCCTCAGGACAACTGCCAGATAGATCAGCAGGTAAGATAATGAGTAACACACGCACACATTAACCAAAAACACACACACATATGCACACAGATTCTGAATAGAGGCTCTGGCATATGGATACCCGGCACACCACAAACACTGTAGACTTGATACACATGCGCATATACTGTATATACACACACACCTCTCTACAGCTTGCCGTATGTGTCTCATCCAAGCATTCCTCTCATCTCTGGTGGTGGTGTGAACTTCATACATCTCTGGTCCCACTGAGGAGGCGGAGATAAGGAACATCCCTCTCTCCTCATTGGCTACTTCTCTCACGATGAGCTTCTGCAGAGGGATTACAGGAGGCTTCTGGTCCTGAAAAAGCAGATAAGCCATGAATTAGCCATGAAGATGGGTTAAAGGATGGAGAGAACTGGACAGAGAGCTTGACATGGTGCCTCTGATTTCAAAGCACTCTTCAGGTTGAGGCTTACCACAGCAGCAAATATAAAGCGTTGGTCTTTCTCTTGTAGGAAAACCAGAACATCTGTGAGCAGGAGAGCCAAAGTATCTGTAGTAGAAATAGTAGAAGAGTAGAAATACATGTAAATTGCTTGTCTGTTAACTTCTTTGTTAAAATCTTGTGGCACAAATGATCTTATACACACCTTTAAGACGTCCCGTGGCAGTCTTCCAGTAGACCAACCCTTTATGCTGCAGATCCCTGTGTTTGCTGTGCAGGTCCTGTTTGCGAAACACCTTGCCATTCTTAAGCTTGGCTAAGCTCTTGTTCTCCAACCGAGCCAGCACTTCCTGCAGCTCCTGACACTTCTCATACTTACTTACTGTCAGGTCCACTGCAGCGATGATGTCGCGGATCTGTGCCAAGGCACTTGACAAGTTAGAGTGTTCCTGACTTCCCTCTGTGGGAGAAAAGAGGTAACAGACAGGTCGCCAAATTAAAAACATCATCTAGCCCTAAAAATGAAGGATGTATACTTGATATACATTATTAATAATATTCTTTCACTTTGCAAAAAAATACATTTCTGACTGAACTGAACACTTGAGAAGAGAAATAACCTCAATATTTCTCGTCAATGTCGTATCCATTGACTGTATATAAAGATGGACGACATGAGAGCTCCTCAAAAGTGAAGCCAAAATGTCGATCGCCCCCTGGTGGTGGGCTGCAGTATAGGTTATAAACTCCTCCCCCTCAATAATATCAAGAAGGACGTGGGCCAAACAACAAAATTCAAAGTACACCTCAAATACATTTTTCCTAAAGATGGTTTCTGTCGTTTAAGGTAGTTCATATCATATCATCATTTTTTCTGATCAGTTTGGTTTTAATTAGTTATTTAATGCTATAAAAACGGGGTGAAACGTCATGATTGACAGCTGAACCATGCTTGCGATTGGGCGGTCGGGTGTATGGGCAGGAACTCTAGACCGTGGCTCCGCTGCCCGGTCGCTACTGCGCAGCCTCTGGCTCCATATGCGCAAGATGGCAGCGCCCGTATCCAGGATATTTTGGCTTCATTTTTGTACAATGGGAGGAAGTGGAGACGCATCATCCATCTTTATTTATGTCAATGGTCGTATATAGTTGCATAGTAGTACATATAATAGTCTGACCTGAAACATGCAATATTACAGCCAATATATGGATCATGTAATAAAAACATTTTTGCTATGCATGATCATGGAAATGTCCCTCGACTTGTCCTTTGTGTTGATGCTTCCACAGAATATGTAACAGACTTAAGAGTTGCATATATTTCTGGTTTTGTTTAGGACACAGTAGAGCTGACGTACCCTGAGTGTACTGTAATATCCTCTCTAGCAGCACCGGGTACTTTGTGATGCGCTGAGTGACCAACAGGATGAATTCTGGCACCTCTCTCCGTCTGACCAGAGAGTTATTGCTCTGTTGCTGTGAGCAGAGAGGTAAACACCAAAAATGAGCACCTCTTCAATTGACATACAGTATGTTACTGTAAAACCCTCATTGAAAAAGCACAAGAGGTCTGGTTTCAGGAGCTTACTTTGACAAAGTTTTGGAGTTTTTTGTTTTGTTGCTGCAGCTCTTTGAAGACATTTACGGCCTCGGTGTGATGGCTGCAGAACTCTCCATACACCTGCTTCATCTTCTCTGCATTTTCATCTGAAAACTGAGGGAAAAGGCCATAAGAGACTGACTATAGACATGTATCTGTGTGTGGTTAATGTGCACAAATGCATGTTTTACAAACCTGCTGAAGCAGTACATCTCCAATCTGACGGATGAGGTAATTTCGGGGGTTGTCAGGTTGGGTTGCAGCTTGTCGGCGTTCCTGCAGAGCTCCGAAGAGGTTTCTGTGAAAGAGCAGCAGGGGGTCCAGGCAAGGGAAGATCCTGGCCACACAGTCCTGTTCAAGCTGCAGCTCCTCCAGCATGCCTCTCCTGAACACCTCCGACATGACCGTCAGGGTTTGGATGTGGTGCAGCTCTGTCTGCATCAGCTCTATAGGGGGGGGGGCAGTGATTATGGGTACTGAAATAAATGTGCATGTTTACTGGTGCTGAAATAATCTCACTCATTAAAATAAACCACCATGGACAGTGGGATTACTCTGGCAACCTAATGTTTGGATGAATCCAGGTGGAACCGCAAGGGGTAAAAGTGGTTACATAAGTGTTTCAGTAACTAATTTCAACAAATTCCTTCAAAAAAAGGACATTTGTGTAATAAATCTGTTTTTCCAACTTGGCAGTTTGTATGGTGTATATCATTATTTACACCACATCTTACATCTCTGCCAACAAGCTAGTAGCTTTACAAAAGTGATTCTTTAGTTGTACCCTCTGAGGTTTGACTCAACCAAAAAGACAGACACAGACACAGTATGCATACCATATAATGCTCATATATAATATTGTATTTAGAAGTGTTGGCCCACCATAAATAACATCCTGTCGTTTAACAGTGCGCCTGTCGTGCTGCTTGCAAAACTCTGGACTGACTGCCAGACTCCATGACTCCACCTCAAGTCCCAGCAGGTCAGCTGACAGATCGCTGAGTAGAGAAGCATCAACAGCATCTGCAGAAACAAAAACACAATCCACTCGACACTAATTCTCAATGTCATGTGTGTGTAGGTGTGACAGATTATGATGTAGGCTTGTCTTTCTCACCCTGTGCGGTGATTGGCGGCTCGTTTGACGGGGGAGTGGCTGTGACCGGTGTTCCCTCATCAGACAAAGAGCTGTTAGTGCAAGCTGTCCCACTGCACTCACTGTCCACTCCTGCAGGATCACTTAGCTGTCTATGGAGAAACAAAATAATTTAGATCTAAACATGGAGGTAAGTGAGTGTTTGCATGGGGGTGCACGACAGTGAACTGAGGTTTTATTTACTTAAGGATTTTAAAACAGATTCCAGTGTTTTGGAGACTGAAGTCACATTTATTCATATTTTGTGACTTATTTACAAATATAAAAGGTCATTGAAATCCACATTAGTTAAATTAGCTTTGGTGGACAGTGGCCCTTAAGGTGAGTTGGCCTACCCCACCTGTGTTGATTGGTTTATAGTAGTAAGACTGCCATCCTACCTGCTGTCTATAGAGATGGAGAGGCTTTTAGTGAGAGGGATGACTGTTTCTCTTTTCTCTCTGGTCATCGTGGGAAGTGAAGCGGAAGAGGAGAAAATGGAGGCTGGAGAGTTGTCTTTCACAGAGTCTGAAGGAGAGACGAGGACGAGCAGGAAAAGAATCATTCGCACCTTCAAGTGTCTGTTTTCTGTTCAGATGTTTTTATATCTAGGTAGCCCCTGACCATAATAGTAACTGTATTATAAAGCTGTGAAGACTGCATTTTTTTTATCATTCATTGTTTGAAGCTGACCGTGTTTCACCTTGACATATGTCAGACATCAAATACTCAGTGAAGACACAGAGCCTCACATCAAAAATGAACCTATCCATGCAGGAGAAACACTCAACCTCTGTGCTCATGCAGAAACATGCACATAAACAGATCTCCCACTGAGACAGATTAAAATTTAACTTTTACTTGACTTATTTTTTTTTTTTTTTTACCAGGGAAAGAACAACAGGGAAGAATGGGAGTTGGGGGATGAGGGGCATGGCTTTCTTAATCTACTACAGTAAAAACAAGGGAGGACAGGTAACTTAATCAAAGACCAAGGGAGGACAGCATGAAGGGGGGGGGGGGGGCATGCTGTAATTTGTGACTCACTCTGCGGGAGAGACAAGGTCTTGCTTTTCATCAGCAATGCATTCCTCTCCTGTGGCTTCTGAGAAAAAAAACATCAAAAGCTGTAAATCATAGTGTTGATGCTGTTGTGGTTGTGACAGAACAAATTCAAGTCATACTGGAATCACGTTATACATAGACAAGAACATTCAAGAGACGTTCGAATGTTCGAAAACACATTCCATTCCTTTGTCACCAAGAGTTGGAATTTAGTCTTCCTGTTGTATCAACTTCCTCTCAACCTGCCTCTGCCTCAGTAACTGATTTCTTTCTTTCTTTGGCATTTTGCCTATTAGTTAGCATGGCAGTGTGACAGGAAACCCAGGGAGAGACAGAGGGGATGGCCTGCAACAAAATTTGGATTTAAACTGGTGATGTTGCTGCCACACAGCACGGCATCTCAGACCACTGGACATGGTCAGCTGACACTTATAGATTTCTAACATTTCCCAAGAAGGATACTGACCGATAGCCTCAAGAGATCCCGTGTGAACTTACTGGATTCATAACATGAGTGGAAGGTTTAACATAAGTAATAGCTGTAGCATGCATAGGGACAACATCAGTGACCGATTTTCAGTTCAGAGTGTTAACTGTGTATTTAAAGGCAACCTGTGGAGTTTGTGTTTCCACTAGCAGCCCTATGAAGCAATGTCTGTCCAAGTGGGCCTCCATTTTGTTTATATCACACAATGTAAGCCTAACTTTTGTGTTCACACATAAACTCCACAGGGCACTTTTAATTCAGAATACATTACATTTCTATCTATAGCATCTTTCTGTTAGACCATTTCTGTTCCAAATTTGTAGTCTCCAAGCTCAGGCAGCTCTGACATATCTCTTCCAGAATCACAGAAGACATTACTCACCTGCTTTCACAGGCTGTGTAGTGCTAACAATGACATTGTCCTATAAAATGAAAATTTGGTGGAATGGCCCTTTAATGGTGGATAAAGACTCTCTCCTTAAATGCAAAATTTAAATAGAAGCCGGATCTGACTCTTGCCATTCTTGCCTTGGCTTTAATCCATGAGAAATAGTAGGTCCAGACATGCACTGTCCTTCACCAGCAGCTGTTTGTAAAGTCATTTAGAATATTTTCATTAAGCTATCATTTGAAATCATTCATTAATCTTTCTTGTTGGTTTTGAGACCAAATGAGGTGTGTGGTGTTGGTGTTTACCTTTCCACAGGCGGTCACAGACTCTCGACAGTTTTTATGGACATTCAGCAAACAGCCTACAGGCAAAGGCAGATGAAATCCCAGTTAATTTCGCCATTTAACTGATAATAAACAAAATTCACACATCTCTGGATTCAGTGTCCAGATGGCTATAAAACTGCCCTGCTCCCTATGATCGATGTTGACTTTATGAGAGCAAGAAAATTGCCTTCATGTCCTCTGCTAAACAAAACATCAAGGCAGCATGTGCAAAAAGATTTACACAAACCCTAAACAGTTCAGCAACCACAGACATAAAACAACAGCAGTACTGACAGTGCAGCACTTACTGGAGCACTGCAACAGCTCCTTCCCAGAAACAGACTTATCACAGGCCACACAGAGAGCGGGACCAGACGGAGAGACAGGAACAAACTGGTGTCCATTAGCGGCTCCTGACTTCTCCTTTCCCTCCTTCACCTCTTTTCCCTTCACCTGAAACGCAAGTCGTAAATATTTTAAACTCACTCACTCATGCGACATTTAGCGCGATGAATGCCAAAATATCATGTAAACCACCGAAGAAGAAATGACATGACTCCGAGCGGCAGGCAAAAAGAGGCATATGGCAGTCGTCTTCTTGCCGACACACACCTGTTAAAGTAGAGCCAGTTGAGATAAAGGGGCCTCTGAGTGAGCTTGTCTGTTTACTTTGTTAAGGTCCATGGAGACTGGCTGCTGTTGTGATGCTTCATCCTTAGGGGGGTATTAGGGGGATCCCTCTGTGCAAGTGTGTGATAGTGCAATGTTTATTTTCTTATGGAACTTTACAAGGAAGTCTGAGGGTGCATGTTTGTTTTTTGACCGTTCATGTGCATCATGTGTCTGTACGTACATGGAAACACGTTCTCAAACACATGCACACGTTTATGAGATTGAGCGTATACCATGGAATGTGTTTTGGTTCCTCATGCTGTGTGGAGGGGGGTCTACGCATTATGTAAGAGGATATTTTCACTGTGTCCCGTTGCTAAGACCTGAGGAGAGGGAATTTTCTCCCTTGCCAAATAAAGGCACTGTGCACAGACAATGGCTCCCCAGCACAGGAATCCTGACCTGGCCTGTCTGAGAGGTGGTAAACCTTTTACTGCACTGCTTTTTGGAGGCCTTTCAGCTCTGGCTTTTTTTTTTTTTTTTTTTACAAACAGTTCAACTAGAAGGATTCAACCATGTAGGTGAAATCTTAGCCAGCAGGAATCATATTTTCCACTGGAATGTCTCTACTGTGCTGCCTCACCTTAGTTTTGTTGCGAGTGCTGGACATTCTGCTCTTGAGGAAGCTGAAGGTCCGGCTGACTTTGTACTTCTCCGACTCGACCTTCGAAGGGATTATGTATTTGTCCCACTCCTCATCCTCGATCCTGTTTCAGTGTGAACATTTCAGTCAACAGACATCACTTCAATGTCTCCCATTATTTTTGGCCTGTGGAAAACTGCAGCATTCAAGCCCAACATGCACACAATTAATAAAACTTATTATTTGACTACTTTTAATATACTAAGAAGAGTTGGATAATCAGCTGCATTGGTGTCATGCTGGAATGAAAGAATGTCCAGACAGCCTTCTAAGACCCCTGGTCTACAGACTATTACTCTTAACCACATGCTTGGCATGCTTGGAAGTCACTATGAACTTGAGTGGATTCTATTTATAGTGTGACCTTGGCAAGATGCAGTTAATAATGTGTCAAGTATCGACAGCAACTTATGCTAGTTACATTACATATTCTAGGTGAAAGGCAAAAATGAGAACGCAAAGAAAGAGAAACATGCTGACCTGACATAAAAAGCGTTAATATAATCAACTGCTGAGGGTTGACCAAATACAGCTGCAAAGAATCCATGTGGTTAATGGATAAGTTGGGGAATGGTTTTACGACAGGGTTAGGATGAGTTAAGCCACACATGCATGGCTGTGAGGCCATTTTGGTGAAAACATACTCTTTGAGGAACTCTGTGAGGGTGAGATGTTGCAGTGATGCGCTGCTCTCCTCCTCTGCTGACTGGGCCCGTTTACGGAAACCCAAAACCCTGCATGGATATAGCACACCTCAGACCAGGATGTTGCGTTTCGGATCATCATGAGACTCAAAATTTTAATAATATGATTAAAGATCATCAAAGATTAAAGTCTACAAACATTTCTGGGCCTAATGTAGTATGTATGGAAAAGAAAAATGACTGATTACGGGGTTTACATATGGATAGTCAGATGGATGTTTGTGTTACAGACTGTTTTAGTAAACCATATTAATGCTAAACTAATGCTTAAGGCAGAGTCAACATCCACATTCTGTTAACACTGGATGGGTGCTAATATTGTGAGGGACAAAAATGACTGCTGAGTCTGATCAGGTTGGTGTTGTAATATTAAAATGATCTGATGTTCTAATATGATAATCTCATTGCCTAACATTAGCTTTTCTGTTAGCAATGCATGGTTATTAGTAAACAAAATGTATTAGCACATGATAAATTTATGAGGTGAAACAGGAGATGAAATCAGCTATAAAACGAATATGGGTCATGGCATTTATGAAATGACAACAAAATACGCAAAATTTGTGACATGGGAGAATTGTAAAGCAAATGTTAATTTCCAGAGTACATACTACAATATGTACAAACAGCAAGCTAAGTGTTATTGATGTGGTCAAGACATTAGCTCGATGTTTTTGAGGTCTGAAGTCCAGGAAAGTCCTGAGTTTTGCTGTTTACAAAGGGTTATTTTGAGGTTGAAATCAGAGCGTATTCTGGCCCCGTTCCTTGCAACAGGAAGTATGTCACATCCTGCCCACTCCCCAACCACAGCTTTTATACAGGAGACACACAAATGAGTGAATACATCTCAGCCAATCTCTAACTGCTGGTCAAAATTTGTTTCCTAAAAAAGGGAGGAACATGTGAGCAATGGGTGCAAAGCACAATTGAGCGTATTACTCCTGAGCTCATGAATTGACAGACTGGTTTTTACCTCTTTTCTCTGGAACTCTCAGTCAGGCTGAATGCTCTCTGCTCTGTAAGGTAGAGTAACAGGCAAATAAGTAAGCCAGAAATACATGTCAGTAAAAGTTAATACATTATTACCGATTATAAGCGAATCAGCCGAGGGCATTAAAAACCACCATCCCCAATCAGAATTCAATTAGAAGCAAATACAAGAATGGCTTAAACCATCTGGATCAAGCAGAGGTCCACAGAAAGAACAAAGCACACAAGTTTTGCCTTGAAAAACCAGATGACACTGAAGATGAAAACTCAAGAGGGAAACAAAATATGTGTGCAAATCGAAACAAAACAGAACCCTCAAAGTCCACGTCCTCCTTCAAGATGATCTATGAGAGTTAAATAGAGAGTATTTTTCCAAAGCCTCGCAATATTAAAAACACGTTCTTAAAGATTGAGAACTCTAAATGTCAGTCATTATATAAATAAGTGTTTGGATGACTATAGCTTTATTACTTAGAAAAAAAGTTTTGACATTAAGCTTTGGAGAAGGTCCGCTCTTAATCTCTCAGCAATTCCAAAATAATAATGTTCTTTTCTAAGACAGTGGTTTGTACATTGCACATTATGATCATTGAGCACCACACTCACCACCAAAAAACTATCTTAGAACAGATATAGAGCTGCACAATTTGGGCCACAATGACAAACACATCATTGTTTTGCAAAATTGTGTGATATCAAAATATCTGGGGAAATCATTTTATGGTAAAATGATTTGGTTTCGCCCTACAACAAGGCATTTTCAATCATTTTACTCCAGTTTTTTCTATTATGTACAAATATACTTTTAAATTACACTGGGTGATTAAAAATGTTTAAATATACCAGATATGCCCTTTAATTGTGATAGTCACCAATTTATCCCACAGTTCACCAGAAAGAGCAAAAAGACACACTGAAATGTGGTCACAGGCCAACAATCAGTGTATACGTTGCTGTGTTTTATGTTCTTCTCGTACTTACTAACTTGGTTGAGACGAGAGAGGGATTTAGAGAGAGATAAAGCTTGTAGTAGAGAACGACTGCTGCTGCTGAATGCACCATCTACACAGGACAAAGCATGACCTTAATGCTGTGCATGTACTCATAAATACACGTGAGTAGCAGAACCATATCAAAGCAGAGCTGACGCTAACCATGCATACACTTGTATAGAAGTTTAGTTGATTTATGACACCTGTCTGGTCTCCCCCCTGTTAGACATGTGGCACATGTGTCCATTCTGCTGGCTCCTGGGAACAGAAAGGTCGCTGGGCTAAGGGGTCAAAGTTCACTCACCTTCTGCCAGGTCACTGATGGTGGCGTCTCGGTTTAGCAGCGGCCGTGACGGCTTCGCCTTGGGGGAGGAGTAGGAGTAGGAGCGCAGACGAACCTCGGCCTCCTCTGGTCCCTGGATGAGAAAGCAGATGAAAAGGAATGGATACAGCAGAGCAGTATGTTGACAGTCTGGGCTTATCAACTGATGTCTGTGAGGCCGGCTGATACAACGATACATCAGGTCCATTTAGCACATCAAGTCACAGTGGAATCAGACTCGAAGACACAGCTGACCTGCTCATCTGTCAAGTTTAAAGTCAAACTGTGTCTATTTATAGATGTAGGCAATCAATAACCATGATCAAAAAGTTTCAAATCTCTTGTCTGAAGGGCAATATAGTCATAAAATAGTGTTTTATTGATTGTTCGGAATAAGAAAGTGAGAGAACCAGGCTGTCTCTGCCCACATGAGATTCCACATGCATGGAGGAAAACACTGTTGCTGGATATTTAATACAACACATTTAATGGGGGTGTACCTTGGTGGACTGGTGTGTGCTGTCAGAGAGTGTGCGGTTTAAGTCTGGTGACGTGTCGAAAGAGTCCCTCTCCTCTCCTGAGCTGGACTGAAGGATGGACCTCTGCTTTAAAGATGAGTAGGGGTACGAATGCCCCAGTATGTCCTCTTCTCCGCTGTCACACTCAAGACTGGGACTATTTACACGCACAAACACACACACAAATACAGATGCAAACAGGATTAAAAAACCTGACTGTCACAAGTAGTACGTACGTGTGATCTTGACACCTGCAATTGGCCCATTGTGGAGGCGTCTGATTCAAATCATAAACACACGTACGCTACAAGATAATGTGCTGACTCTGCGTGCATGATGACCTCCACCATTTTGCACAGATGAGTGCAGAAGATCTTGATCTTGAAAATCCCCATGGGCAATCATCATGCCTAGATCCAGACTATAATCAGGCTTTAAACTGTGCAGCATTTTGCCGGCTTCAGTGCTCACAGAGGAGATCCTGCAGCACTGAGGAAACTGGCAGGAATGTTCAGCAACTAGCAGCTCAATTGTGTCCTGGCTTCCTGTCACTTTTTGCACCTTCACTGACTACAATCACTGCAAAAAAAACAGTCAAGCAATGCTGCTGCTAAAATCCCAAACAATGATGCTTGGTTGTCTTAGTCTGGGTTAGTTACAGGAATGTTTTGGGTTCAACAAGATTACACAAGTTTCTCAATTGCTGCACTGTTGTTGCGTGTTAATTTTCACTATAACACAAAACACAACCACTTTTAAGGCCGTCACATTAAAAGTTGTGCAATAAAGTATAATAGTTCACACTTTGAGTGCCTTTGATTTTTTTATTCAATAATTAACAGCAATAGCGTCCTACCTCAGGCCCCGGCTCGCCTCTGTCAAGCTGCATCCTCTGCGATTCAAAGCAGGAGAAACTGGCAGACACGACTGCGCCTGACGCCTCTGTGCTCCCTCGAACAAACGGAAGGGGGAAGCCAGCGGGGAGGAAGGAAAAAACGGCGATGAAGGAAAGGGAGAGGGGGGACCGAAGCGAGGGGATGGCCCCCTGTGATTCTCCTCGAGGCCGGGGCCTTGTATTCCCCTCTCGCCATTACGCGGTGAGGATGGGTGCCAGTTCTGAGAGCAGTTCCTTGAGTCAGGGGAAGTCATGGAGAAGCTGTCCCAGCGTGAGCTGCCAGCATGGGGTGCAGGGCTCGCCTCCTCCTCCCCTGGAGAGCGGTATTTAATGTCAGCACCATCCACCTGAAACAGAAAATGAGAAGGCAGTCAGGAGAAACCATTCCACAGGCTCATTTGTAGCTCCTCTAATGGAGGATTTTACTTCAGTTCAGCCAAGTCTGTTTTTAACTTGATTTTTACAAACTATATAACTGGTGTACATAATACATTTTACTTACACTGCATATAGGAAGAAACACTTATTTAAGCCCGACTCACCTGGTCCACCAGCATGGTGTTGGTGTACACTCTGTCTTTGCCATGTATCATTGCTGACAGTCTGGCAGCTGCAGCTAGAGTTGGGGATGAGGCCTGGCTCGCCCGTATAGACTGGCTTTTCTCTACAGGGAGGTGGGGGGAGCCACAGAGAGAGAGAGACAGAGAGAGAGAGAGAGAGAGAGAGAGAGAGAGAGAGAGAGAGAGAGAGAGAGAGAGAGAG
>JBBPCS010000386.1:14625161-14641103 GCA_037974645.1 Hollardia meadi
CACACACACACACACACACACACACACACACACACACACACACACACACACACACACACACACACACACCATACAGTAAATGCATGGTCTTTTGTCACAGAGTGTGTTTTCAGTCACGCCGAGTTAAAACACCAGAGTGAGATCATGGGCTTGTCAGTCTATTAAAACCGGTACCAAAAATGCGTCTGTTCGGTGAAGTCTGTGACATGTAGTCATGTCATGAAATATGCATTGGATGTTTCAAAAAGCGGTTTTAGAGTTGTAAAGGCACCCTAACCCGGTCTAAAAGCAGTTTTTTCCTCCAGGCCTCAGGTGACCTGAAGTTGTGGTCTTGAGGTACTTTCTTCTCCCCGAGCCAGGCCATTAGACCTGCTGATCCCAGAGCATGGCACCTCCTTCCTCGGGAGAGAGGAGGCGAACATTGTGTCCAACATGCCCAGCACCTCCAGGAGCTCCTGCTGGTAGTCGATCTCTCTCTCAACCAGCTCCTGCAGACGCAGCAGCTGTCGGTCCGCGACTGGTGACTGGCCGATTACAGACTGATAGATGTCCAGGATCATTTCAGCCGCTGTTACGAGGACAGGAGCAAACCTGGGGTCAACCAAGTTCCTGGAGAAGGGCAAAAAAAAGTTTAAGTATTCATGTGGGAAAATATTAACTGCGTGATTTGATGTACAAGCTAACGCACTATGCCATTTGGTTAACATAAGTAATCTACATAAGTAATGAGGTTTTAGCTGTATCTTACCCTATGAGGAAGTTGAGCAACTGAGACAGTCCCTGTTCATCCCTTCCTGCCAGAGCGTTCTTCAACGTTCCTCTTCGATCCAGCTCCTTTATAACAGCAACTGTGATCTCTGGCTTTCTCCATCTTGTCCATGTCTATAAATGATGCAATATTTTTGAATATTAATAAAAAGTAAAATACCTTTTTTTATGTTTTTGTGTCACTGCTTTACACTGACTTTTGAAACTAGAAGGAAGCTAACAGATTTAACATTGTTGCTAATGTTGTATGTGCATGTAATGTAATACCTCCAGAGCAGTATCCAAAGCCTTCGATACATTAAATTTCTTGAGTTGCTTGTCGTATTTGGCCAAATGCTGTTTCACTGGCTTACTGACGAGATAATCATCCTGTAAACAAAAGGAGAACCAAAAAATGATTTAACAATCGTGAGAAAGAAAGAACATGTCTCATAAGCCTTATACAATAACTGTGCAGAATACAAGGCTTTAGCCACTGTCAGACAGTTTGATCTCGTTGTTTTGTAGATATTTAGTCAATGGTAATAATCACTCAACAGCCCACATCATGTCACAGACAGCTGACCTCAGCTACTGTTGGCTACTAAATGTAAAGTTACCTGTTTAGGGACGTAGTTCTTTCCCTTCACAAAAACACGGTACGATGGCCGTCGCCTCTGTTGGCCAGAGACTTCTTTTGACTCGTCAAGGCTTTTCCTGTGTTTGATACTCAGAATGCCATTGGTCATACCCACAACGATGGACTCATCATCCGGCTGATGAGAAAGACATATTCCTAGTTTTTAGTGTCAAGAATTCAGGCTCTCTTTTGTCACATCTCTATTTTAGGAGCAGTGAGCAGGCCCGACAATATCCATTTAAAAAAAAAAAAAAAAAAAAAGGTCTGGTGTGTAGGATTAAGGGACAGAAATGGAATAAAATATTCATTATGTTTTCATTAGTGTATAATCACCTAAAACTAAGAATCTTTGTGTTTTTGTTACCTTAACTAATGTGTAATGATGAGTTGTTATTCTCCTTCAAACATGAAAAACTAACAACAAAACGTTACGAAAGGTTGAATGTAAGTTCTTACAGCCAAAGCCAGACTGAGGATGGAGGCAGCATAGTCAAAGTTGTGGACCACTTTATAGTTGGTTGTGTTGTACACCTTTACATGCCTGAAAGAAAGAACGTTCAATAAGGTTCATATAAAAACAACTTAAGTATGTAACTGTCATAATCAATAAAGCAGCCTCTGATTTCAACAGTTTAGAACATTTTTTCAGACGTGCATGCTGTCCATAAACTGTCCCTGTACCTGTCAAGAGACGCTGACAGCAGCCTCTGTCCGTTGCTGCTGAGACACAAACAGGTGACAGTTTTGTGATGGTTCTTCAGTGACACAAGAGGCTGGCCGCCTTTTAGTAGATCCCACACTTTCACATAGCGCCCACCTACAGAAAGTGGTCAGAGAGAATTTTTAATGCCCTGGATAAACATCGGTAAATTTCATGTACCATCCACTGTAAGAGTGCAGTCATTTGCAGGGAGGTGATAGTGTAAGAAACCCATTTTAGGTTGTTCTCGTCCCTACTGCAGTCACATCTGTTTATAAGATGGACTAAATGGCCCAACCCATCCAATTTTGGACATTTTCTTACTGCCGGTATGTCCTGCACAGCCACAATGTTTCAACATGAACAAGGCCGATGGATTCAAATCTTAACAAACACTGTTAACAGGATTTATGTTTGGTCTGACAACAACTAGGCTAATTTTCTACCTGCAGAGACGAGGAGGCCCTCGGAAGGATAGAGAAGCAGACTCTCCACTGGCTGGCCGTGGTTCATGGTCATCACACTCTTATCCACTCTGGCATCAAACAGTTTCACTGTGTGGTCATAAGAGCCTAGGGGTGAAAAAATAAAAAAATTCAATGTCACAAAAACAGACTAAACTCCTTCATCCTGGTCTTTCTTCTACCTACAGCAGCAACAACTGAAGAGCAGCATCTAGAGTTTGCTTACTCTGATTATTTCTTCTGCAGTTACTACTTACTTTGCATATTAATTAATTATTCTAGGAATACAAGCTAGTTGATATGATGAAAATTAGACAGTTATTTTGTTTATTTATCTTTTGTAATAGTTTCTTCTTTTTGCACGAAGAAGAAAAAGAACAAGAATTTTAAAAGATAGAAATCTGGCAATATGTAGTGCAAAAAACATACTTATGGTAAATGAAAGACAGGTCAAAAGCCAAATGTTGGAAACTTGGGTGTTTCTCTTAAGTTGGTTTAATCTAAAAGCCACTGTGACGGATGAGGTATATCATATAGTGGTTCTTTTCAAAAACTCTACAGGCTACAAAAAGTGTCACAACTTATGGATAATTTTCAATTGACGCACCAAACACGGATACTAATGGAGCAAAAAGTTCATTTTCTGACCTCCCTTTAACTTTTTTTTTTTTTTTTTTAAAAGCTTCCATCTCACCAGTAATAAAGAGATCTCTGTTGAGTTTGCTTGTGACACCACAGCGAATGTAATCTGTGTGTTCTTGGTAGGTGGTGAGTTCAGTAGCATTCGGGATGTCCCAAAGTCGACAGGTGTAGTCGTCTGACCCTGTGAGAATCTGGTAACGGTCTGAAGTGAAGTCTGTTATGTGGACAGCCCTGGGCAGAAAAATAAAAAGAGTGACGAAATTTCCATCAATTCACTTCCACGACCAGATGTTTATAAGCCTTTTAAATGGTTTACAGGTTGTCAGAATTCTTGAGATCATCATTAAATTCAGTCGATGGATCACTCAAGAAATCATCATTCAACAATTTCATAATACACAAGAACTCTAGAAGACACAAGCAGATAGTCACAACCTCCTGTGTCCCTGGAGAACAGCTTAGAATAATTAGTCTTATTTATTTGATATTTTATTTTAATCCAGTATCATGAAAACAATATTGTTAATGCTTCTAGTGACCTATGCAGTGTGGTTCTACTATTTGACTGAAGATGCGGAAACTCAAGTTGAACTTTGCAGTAGGAATTAGGCCGTTGAAAACTACATTCCAGTATGCTCAATTAAAAATGTCACATTTTTATCATATCACATTGATCTGCCTTGATTACTGTAAGCATTCTGTATTCCTTCAATTATGTTGAAATTAGGAGAATAGCAGTGAGAAAAACTGAAAAAACACTTAGAAAAATATAAAAAAGTTTTCCAATATAACCTCTGCAGGGACTGCCAAAACATGGTAAGTATGTAGCAGGATGTTGAAATCAAGCCTATTCTGCGAAACTCAGACTGCAGGCTAGGATAGCACATCTACAACATTATCATACAGTGATATGGGATACCTACTTTGTGTGCCCTTTGAACATCCTGAGTGCCACCTTGCCACTGACATCAAACAGCCGGACCACTGAGTCCTCACATCCTGCCACGAGCAGCTGACCGTCTGACCTGAACCTCCCACTGTATGCAGTGTCCTTAAACCGTGTAAATGTCTTCACGGGCTCCTGGGAGAATGGCCCATAAATGTGGACCTGTACAGAAACCATTGTTAGAATGACAAGAGATTCCTTAATACTTGACTATTCAGAGGACTAAGTGGGACCACAATTGTTTTGTGAGGTGAACACTGATCAAAACACAACTAAGCTGAATTCATACAACAGAAGCCAACATACTCTTGTGAATGCTGTCACAGCAAAGTTATGTGGGGCCACTGGGGAGAAGTCTATGTTTGTGATTGCTCCAAATTCTTTTATCTGGACCGGAGCCTGTGAGGAGAGAAACAAAGATGCGTTGTCAAGATTGAAGAAAAAAAAAAGTTAAAGATGCACTATTCTTGCTCACAATATTACAGCAGTATACAGTAGAAAAAAACTCACCTTGTAGTTTTTCCAGTACAGGGTGTCTTGTGTGACTTTCTCTCCAAGTTTAGGATAGACTTGGATTTTCGTAGGTTTAAATGAAGCCATTTCTGCCCCGATAGTCTCTGAAATCTCTTTCGTCTGGTAAGATACATAATGACACCTGGGTTAGTTATGTAGCTTGGCTAATATTGTCTTGATCCACAAGAAGACAATAGGAAAAAAGAAGGCATCAAACTCAACAACATGGAATGAATGGCAACAGAGTTCACATTCAGACGTTTCATTAAACAGCATTACAACCCACAAACTATGCAGTTCGTGAAGGCTAAGCTAACGAATTCACGGATGTAATTTCTTCAGAGGTCTATGACTGTGCCGAGCTAGATACAATTTTAAAATGTTTACAGTCTACCTTTTCTTGATGGCTAAAATCGCACTGAATGTTACTGGTCTGAAAACAAAAGCGCCTTATTTGACACATATCTGACCCAACGTGTTCAGTACTCGCACAAGTTAACGTTATTAAGTTAGCACACTGCGCTTTAGCCGGTTAGCATTTTCTAAACTAACCTGCATTCTAGTAATTCTCACCTTTGAACGAAACGGTCCAGGAGTGCAGACTTGTTTTTTTAAATATGATGTTTTGAAATTAGATGATACTTATATTGGTTGTCCAAATAAAGCAAATATTTTTTCATTTTAAAGAGTTATCACGTTGCCTCTGGTTGCACTAGGGGACGCCATGATTACAAACGTGACTACTTCCGTTACGAATGGCATATCTTTATTGTTCACTGTATGATTTACAATGTACAAGCCCCACTTTTTTATATTTGATTCTTTTAAAATGGCACGGACGATTGACCTCATAGATATTTTCAATTCAAACTTTATTTCAGACTCACAAGAAGGTCCATAAATATCGATGGTGGACTTTTATGGTATTGTATTTTTATAAGCCTACCTATTAATTAGCTTGATTATTAAATCTAGTTTTGGTGGCATCTGACAGGACTATTGTACTGAGTTGAGTTACATATGTTTTAATGACTTAAATCGTAATTTATTACTAATATTTTGAGTAGTTGTTAAAAATATATATAGTTACTACCGTAAAAATAATAATAATAATAAAATGATAATAAAATTCACTACTTTTAGTCAGTTTGAGAAAGAATGTTATTTCAACATAATATCTGTAACTACAAAAACAAAAAAGATTTAACGATCTACCGGGCACATCCGGCAGATTATCGAACTACGTACGTCACTTCCGAACTTCTCTCCTTTCTCCGAGTCTCCATCGACTGTGTGGCCCGCGTGTTTACACACTCCCAGGTCAGTTCACGTCTCTGCAGCATTTTAAGCTGCCTCAGCGTCATATAATTTTTACGTTAAGCAGACGGAACAGTTCCCAGTGTCACATTACGCATTAGAGTGCGAGGAAAAAGCAACTTATACTTGAATGCTAGCATCAGTTTGAAGAGGCCTAAGCTAGCTGTTTAGCTTGGCTTGCTAACTAGCCGGCAGTTCAGTTGTCATAAATTCTCAGAACCCGAGTTAAAAAATAAACTTCCCAGTTTCGGGGTATGAAAGGTCAAGCATGAGCCCATAGCATATCTTCTCGCTGGGGAACACTTGGGGAAAATAAACTATTTAAGTTATTAGTTGACTGATTTCTCTTCGATTTGGAGAACGGTCCGAGCCAAACCTAGGCACTAGTTTTAGCTGACCACCTCTGTCTGATTCATGCACAACTTTAGTCGAGACTAAAAAGCGTGCTGCTATTTTGGGGCTTCTGGCAGCTGTGCATTCTTGCTAGTATGCAGTTCAAAAAGAAAAAAAAAAACGACGGGGGGATTTGGGAAGTTTCAGCATGACACTTCATTGAAATTACAAACCTCGTGTTTCCAGTGAACTCACAGTGAAATCAGTGAAATCACACATTGGGTGCTTACAGTTTCATTAACTGACAATTTGTTATTCATGAAATTTAAACCTGTAGACCATTTTGTATATTTCTCTATTATTGATCCTCATAACAAGATCAAACTAATAGTGTGCAGTGACATTAGTGGAATGACTAGTGTCTACATGTGTCTTCCAGTTGTGTCAAGTGAGAAATTTATTTTCAAATGATTAAGATTTGTGAGCAAATATTAAATTTGATAAAGTGTACGTGCTGTGTCCTATGTCAGATGAAGGAGTCAATAATGAACCAGGAGAAGCTCGCCAAACTGCAGGCGCAGGTCCGCATTGGCGGCAAGGTGAGCTGTCATACATGCAGGCAAATTACTTTAAGAAAATGTTTTTGTTTCTATTAGTCTTTTCGTTGGGGTTAAGGTTTGTATTATAGCCATTGTTGTCCTCTGTAGGGGTCAGCCCGCAGAAAGAAGAAGGTGGTGCACAGAACAGCTACAGCAGATGACAAGAAGCTGCAGTTCTCCCTCAAGAAACTGGGAGTCAACAACATCTCTGGCATTGAGGAGGTACAGCAACTACTTTCTGAAATGCACAGAAAGAAGTAGGTAGACAGGTTTTCTTCTGACATCGATGTTCTTAGGTCGGGGCTCCACATAATAGAGTAATAAACACAACATGATACAAGAGGCCAAATTTGACAAAAATCAGACTGGAAAAATAACGTGATTCTCATCAAATGACACTTCTTAATTGCTGTATTTTAGTGCTGAAACAATTAGTTAACAGTCCAGACTACAAATGAAGTCATCCCTTTGCTCACATACAATGAAATTGTCCAAAATATATAATTTTATTTCTAAAAGAACATGAATGCTAAAAGTGTTGTTTTTTTAAGCATGGTGGTGTATCATTGATTGGAGACCAGTTTATGTCAGCGTCAACAAAAAATAACAAGAATAGACAAGAAGAATTTAGTTTTTAACGAGTCTTTAAATCTATCCATTATTTAAAAGGGTTTTTGGCAAGGACAGAGTCTTTCAAGAAGTTCATTCCATCCTGTCTAACACTGACCATAAACCCCCTCCCTCTCTTGATTCCTTTTGTGTTCCCCTGTAGGTGAATATGTTCACAAACCAGGGGACAGTGATCCACTTTAATAACCCAAAAGTTCAGGCCTCCTTGGCTGCCAACACCTTTACGATCACTGGGCATGCTGAGAACAAGCAGCTCACAGAGATGCTCCCAGGAATCCTAAACCAGCTGGGAGCCGACAGTCTTACCAGTCTCAGGAGATTAGCAGAGACCCTGCCCAAACCAGGTACCCACAACACTCTTTAGTGAGCTGTTTGTATCCGTAGTTTTGTGTACTGTCCATCAACAATTTGCTATGTGTTCTTCTTTCCCTTCGTAGCTGGAGACAACAAAGCCCCAATGGTTGCTGCTGAAGAGGAGGATGATGAGGTTCCAGGTCAGCACATTTACACATTCCCTTTTCTTTAATGTACTGTAGCATTAAAATAACCACATTATTAACAGTCCTATAGCGTGGAACGTATGTGATCTTATTAGGTCTAATAAGTTTAGTCAATATATCTGAATGTGTATATAAGAATATAAGGGTCTCTGTCACGGACAGAATTCATAGATCAGTTCAGAAGGATAATGCTTTTCGTTATAGTCGTACTTAGAATTAAGTTTTATCTGTGTGCTAAATAACTTTTATGCTTATTGAGGCATTTTATCATCTTTGTTACTGTTTTCTGTCCTCCAACATTCTATACCCGTTTGTTTCTGTTTTCAGATCTTGTCGAAAACTTTGATGAGGCTTCAAAGAACGAGGAAAACTAACAAACACCAGTGAAGATTTCAAGGCTTCTCTTGACCTGCTGTACTTTGACACAGCAGTATTTTATAATTGTTGATCTCTGTTATTGCTCTGTGGCTACAAACAAAAGTGGCTTATTAATAGTAATCCTAACAATTGGGCTAAAACAAGCAACATTTAAGGCAACTGTTTCCACCTTGTTGCTACCTTTGTTCCCGATTTGCTGTGTTCTGCAGTACAAGTGAAATTATTTAATCCAGTAAAATGTGCGAACCTTTTTCGTTCTCACGCTGCTTCTCCTGCATTGTGATGCACACACATCATGTAATAAAAATAACATTTAAATTTCTCAATTTTGTTTAATTCTTTGTTTTTTTTTAATATTCAAACTCATGGTCCTAGTTGGTAATGGTAATAATAAATAAAAGGAATATGCCAGCGAAAACATTAAATTCTCTGTAATGCGACTATGCAGCAAAGTGGCATACAGTATGTTGTCTCTTAGTTTTGGCCTCCACTGGTCCGCTGACCACCGCAATTCTGCTTTGTGCATTTGATAGATTTTAAAGCCCAACATGCAACTTTATATTCTATTGAGTTAAAGTGGGGAAAAAGCTTCATAAGATCTTAAATAAAATTTGAAGTGCAAGCCATTAGGAGGCCTGTGTTGACGGCAACGTTTTTAATTTTAAACAGGTCTGTTCCATGATACAGAAGGCTGAAAAATATTGGCAGAAACTCATCCAGTGTAAACAGACTTTATATACAGTAGATCTGAATGCTTCAAATGCAAGCCAGTTTTGTAGGTACTTCATAATACCCTTGTCTGGATGATCCAAATGTGTTTGGCTATAATGTTCTTTTACAAATCTCTTAAATGAAAAACTATGTGGGTTTCATGCATGAAAGGGTCCAGAAAGAATCAGGAGCAACAAAGAAGTCATAGACACTGCGATACTCTCTCGATAGATCTCCCGATAATGACATTACTTCGATGTGTTTTTGAGGGGGGAATGTTAAATTGTTGTCTTTCTTGGGTAGCTTTGTTTTGTTATATGGAGTGTGAGGTTTGGAGGTTTATGTGCAAGTTACATATTGAATTGTTTGGGACTTTGTGGCTTTGTTAACATTCATTCATCTGATTTAGAGGGGAAAATAAGAAGTTGGGTGAGTCTAGACCGTCTTTGAACTTCAAAATGTAATCACTATTGAAAATGTTTGACTTCAGTGAAAGTGACAAAAATGTATGAAAAAAAAAAGATTTACTTACAGCTAAAACCTACAACAAAATGTAAATACAATTTTAATGGATAATTGCAGGATAAAAACATACATTACTACGAACTGAACAAAATTAATTATTAACAAAACTAACAAGTGGATCAATTTTTATATTTATTTGCTCTGCATTCATTTCTAGGCCTGTGATAAATTATGTTTGTGAAAATAAATAGCTGGAGCTTCTTGTAGAAAAAGATTATTATCAATGGTGTGAGCATCCACTACAGACAGGGAGCGAAAGGTTGTTCGAGTACATGAGATACTCCTCTACAGCAGACCCATGAATAATGCCTTTTTGATCTTTTAAGGAACTGAAACCTGAAACCAACTATTTCTGTTCAAATGACTTAGCAGGTTTCGCAGAAAATTAGGTCAGCAATGTGATTACATTGTATTCTATTATTAAATATACAGTATAATGGAGGCTACTCAAGTTCCAAACTGTATGAAGACAAAAATAAATTAAAACAGCAAATATTAATGTAGCCCCCCAGCAAACAAGAATTGCACGGCTTTGTTTGACATTGAAGTACCTCACACAGTTCAACACATGACAGGATCAGATGATTTATGTATGTGTGATGATAAACATATGAGCACAATGTGGTTTTTCGTGGTTCTTTGAAAGAAAGTCTATTCTTTCATAGCTGACATTTGGCAGAAGAAACTTGGATTGCCCCCTACATGACTAAAGTCATGGGGAGGGAAATTCTGTTGTCCCTCACTCCCTTCCTGTGTTACTGAGTGTGCGTGCACATGCGTCTGTGTGTGTCTGTGCATGCATTCTCTTGAACTTTGGGGGCATCAAATGTCCCGACATAATTGGGAAGAAGCTCTGTAAGAAGTACATCTTTATTGTTTATTATGGCCAAGATAATGCAGGGTTATATCAGGGATCAAAATCCAGGATTAAGGGTCAACAATTAGATTTAGGATCAGCGAAGTATTATCATTAATGCAAAGACATACAGGTGCAGACTGCAAATTTATCTTATACAGAATCTCTTTTGATGGCTATGATTAACGTTTTTCATTATCAATGAATTTGATGATTCATTTTCAGCTAACTGATTAATCATTCAGTCTATAAAGTGAAAAATGCCCCTATCTTCAATTTACTTGTAATGTAGACAAAAAAAATTTGCAATCATTCACATTTGAGAAACAACAACCAGTGATTTTGGCATTTTAAGTTATAAAAAAATTGATTAGTTCTCAAAGATTGAAGATCAAGTGTGTATTTTTGTTGTGTGTGTGTGTGTGTGTGTGTGTGTGTGTGTGTGTGTGTGTGTGTGTGTCTTGTGTTTGTGATTCGAGATTCGAGATTAGATACTGGACATCTGAGATGCTGTCATATTTCAGCTTAAAGCCTGAGGGCAATCCCCCACCCCACGCACACCCACACTTAACACTTCTTATCTCCTTCTCTCAGTCCCTTATTTGAAACTCGCTGTTTATCTGTTTACAAAATCTGACATGCAAAGCAGTACAGAGGAAAAGCACTGCCCACTGTCTCTGTCAATGGGCTCTTCGTTCGGTTTCTCTCTCACCTCCAAAGGTGGTGATGATGACGATGATGCATCAGAGTTATAAAAATAATGCTCGGTGGTCAGCTGGAGCATACAATCATCAGGATTGCTACGACTGAACTTCTGCTCTTCTCTTTCATCAGCATCACTTCAGTGTAACTTCACTGACATGGTAAGAAATAACCACTGGGAGTCAATGCGTGCAGGGAATTAAATCCTTGAATGGACAGAATAGGGAGTAAATTACCAATTTATGGTCATCTTACATTATTTTCTCATCTAAATGTATTCAGCCAGTTGAAATGTCCCATGAACAGATTTTTTATTTTGTTTCTCAATTGAAGATGAAAGTAATAATCACTAGAGAATTATGTTTTATTGCAAGTAATGATTCATTGTCAATAATCCTTGTCTTGCTTTTCACACAATGTCTGAGAAGACTTTGTCACTGTGGATATTTGGGCCTCTGTTCATTAGCCTCACAGGAGCACATGGACTCGACCAATTTCCAGAAAATTGTACGTCTTGTTCGTGGTCCACATATTTTTTTTCTAATACATATTTTGAGTAGTTTTAAATCTGTTCATCTTGACATGTTATGTGTTTTTTGTGCGCGTCTCTGTGTCTACATCTATGTTTGTGTGTAGTTGTGGTGGCAAAAAGGAACAATGAAAATACAGTCACGCTTACCTGCAGTACGAACACAGACAGAGCCGTCACATGGAAGTTTCATGGTGAAGTGATGGAGGAGGTCACTCTGGAGGACAGTGTCCAGCAGGATGGTCAAAATCTGAACATGTCAGACGTAGATGCGCCCATGGTGGGACAATACAGCTGCTGGACAGGAGGAGAGATGTTATCATCAGTCTATCTTCTGCTGGAAGCCGAGGAGGAAGATGAGTTTGGTGAGATCATCTTGTTTCAGTTTTTCTATTATCCCATCGGCCATTTCCTGTAAATGTCAGGAATTTCTCAGATAAATGAGTCTTAAACTCTGCATGTCTGGCTTGGTGGAATATTTCTCGCTCTGGAGGGTGGGACTGAAGGTTGACCCATACTGAACCATTTTCCTAGAGCTTTTGGTGTGACAAAGTCTGACCATTTTCCATTAAACTTGGATTTACTCACATTGTGGTTTTCTATAGATTCCCCCATCCATTGTTGGGCAAAGTCTTATGACTGTAACTTCAGCTGTAAGTGGACAAACAGTGGATATACAGCAGTGCGCTTAGGACTCGGCCATAACTGGTAAAAAAAAAAAAAATAGAATACAAATTACAATAAAGAGGCCAAAAGTATTGCATATGGTGTACAAAGGTGGCCCAACAGTTTGTTTTACTGCTTGCCTCTGTAGCAGTGGAGGAGGAAAGTCATGTCACTGGGTCAACAGCAGTGTTCAGCTCCCAGATGGGGGATTCCAGTTTGAGCTGTCCCACTCCCTCTCACCCTACGCTGAGGAAAGCACCATGCTCGAAGTCACTGCCGAGGCCATCACTGACATCTTCATCCTCAGGAGAACCAAGAGATTTTATCTAAGAGACATCAGTAAGTGAAACTGAGCCACATTAAAGACATCCAACTGAAGATTATTGAGACTAAACAGTAAACAGCAAAAAACCCAACAAAAAAAAACAAAACCCAACAACAACTGTCATTTTTCTTCTGTCCAGTTCAGCCCGATAGTCCCCAGATTGTCAAGTATCAGGAGGTGGAGCAGGACCTGAACGTGACCATTGATCCACCGTCCAGCTGGTCAACTCCTCACAGCTTCTTCAGTCTGGAGCACCAGATTGAATATGTGTTGAAAGATGACGGCCAGGTACACGCAAGCTTGCACTGAAACAAACTCCATGTCTGTCATTGCGTCCATTGCATTTGATTTTCTTATTGAGTGATCTGTGTGACTTTATAGACCGGACGTTCTTCATCTGCTCTGATACCGAAGAGGATCAGCAAGCTGAGGGTTCGCTCCAGAGACTCCCTGGTGCTGTCCGCCTGGAGCCAGTGGACTCCCTGGAAAAATGTAACCTATTGACATTATTTGAACCCAACACTGCCTGCTCCTCCTCCGACTGTTGTTCATACATGTCTACAATGTCCTCTTGTCCTTTCCTCTATTGTTTTTCACCATGCGTTTCTGTCTGTCTCCCTACACTGATGGGCATAAGTCAAGAGTTTTGTGTAATGATAGTTCAGTACAGCACACTTTTGTTATTTATTTTTATTTATGACTTAGGTCAAACTATTTATTTGTCTATTTATTATTTATTTTAAAGCATACATACAAAAAGTGAAGCAAACTCATTTGTAGACATAATGTGAAATGTGAAGAAAAGATTAAAGCATTTTTTGCTCACAAAAGCACTGTTGTTTCTCTATTTGGGGTCTGGTAACCACCAAAGGTCCTTGTAAGGACTGATGGGGCGTCCCTTGGAAATTTAGACATTGGTCCAGTCACTGTTACCTCCCAACTTACAAAAGAGACTTTTCTGTACAATATAAACTTGTATCTACAAGCAAAAAAAACCAACTCATGATTTAACATAAATCAGAAGAGTCCACTTCATTCTGCACTTTTCTCAGACTTCCACGCAGTGTGTTTCTTGCCGCCGTTATTTCTGTCCGTGTGTTGGTGTTTCTGTGTATTTTGGTGGTTTGGTGCTGTGCAAAACAAAGAGCTATTAAAAGAGCTTTGTGCTTCCTTTCTTCGTATATGTTCCTTCTTCATTTATATGTCGCTCATGTCATGTGTGCAATTACTGACAAATAGAAATCCCCCTTTCATGTAACGCAATATCAACCCACATTCATTTCAAGCACATTAGTTGCTGAGTGTGTTAACTGAAATTTACTTGAATTTGATTGAGCCAAGGTAAAAGCCGCAAATTTCATTTCTGAGGTCACTTGTTTGAAAATATAATAGTGCTTCTATTAAAGACTATTTTAGGAAGGAAAAACCATAGCACATAAAAATGAGATTAACAGAAACAAAATTAGATGCTAGTGCTTTTAGTTACTAATCACTATATTATGTGTTACAATACTCCAGTGACAATTGTAATTGACTATATATTAATTACTATAGTTGACTTTTTATTAGTTGGTAATGAATAAAAGATAGTACTGTAGTTTTTAGTAATTAATACTTTTTATTTATTTACAACCAGCTAGTTTATGTCGGAAAACCTACAACTACATGACTGGCACATGGTGAATAGAATAATCCAATATTTATTTTTTAAAGATGGAAAAACAAATAAAGACAGTAAGTCAGGCTAAGAATGAGACACTTGCAGTGGCTGCGAGCTAAAGAATGCTGCTAATATTTTATATTATTTTTACTTTTTACATATTAATATCGTCAGTGATACGCTTGTGCAAACCCTTTAAGACACCAACTTAAGCAAACAGCAAAAATGCCTATCTAGGATTAGTTGCTATCTAAAATTCCCTATTTTCTTTTTTCATCTAGTGTATAAAATTGCAACGTTAGCATTCTTGTTATCTATGATTTACCGTAATTGGTGGACATTCAGAAAACCCAACAAAAAATACAACATTTGGTTCAAATTGTCACAAAACAAAAAGTAAAATTAAAAATCTTTCCCTGAGAGTCCAAGTTCACAGACAGAGCAGAGCAGGAGCAGAGTTTAGTTTGCTTGAAGCTTGAGTATAAATTACACTGCAGGTAAGTAACATGCTCCAAAGTGCCAGTAATGTAATAATGCATGGCATAGAAAATGACCTAACAGTTACTCTTAAGTATTGTAATAGGAGTCATTCTTGATATTCAGAATTTTCAAAAACAATTGGAATTTTAGTCATTAATTATTTTTTTGAATTTTCTTTCTCCCGAATCTGTCCTTAACTCATTGCAGGTGAGAAGAGGGGGGAAAAGCTGCTGCAAGAAGAGAGGGAAACAAAAAAGGAACAAAGTTGCTGAGTGGAGTCGGACATATTAAAAAGAAGATGCTCAGTAAAAAATGCGAGTGGGATTATGTTGGTGGTGTACAAAATCCTTTACATTGGGAATTAAAAGGGGAAACAAAATTTGGATTAATATGAAGTAATTCAAATTGTACCTCTCATTTCATTGGTCAAATGAACAAAGTGTAAACACTGGAGGTGTTAAGGATTTTAAATTGAATTTTGAAAAGCTTTGAATTGAAGAAATCATTAGGCCCTACTCATGTTGTACACCTTCTGAAACAAATGTCTAATGCAACAGCAGTGCAATAAATTTTCATGAAGGTCATCATTTTCAGTTTTTGTCTGTCTGTATTTTATTCCATGACTATTATTGTGTAATTGTATTGTATTGTTCATTCTTTGTATGAATTGTAACAGTATTGAACATCAAGCTGGCTTTGTACCATACGCATGCGCATGAACAGAAGCGCGGAAGTGGTTGTTGCTAACCTGCTGCTCAATGACGGCTATATGGACAAAAGGCTCTCGCGAGCTGTACTGAAGTGTCGTCTATGTAACGTTGAGGAGCTCCTTAAATGTCTTTAACATGGCAACGCCTGTCCGGACAACAGCTGTAACCTTTGTTTTATACCTCTGGAGTGTTTTCATGCTGTTCAGTCGCGCGTCAGGTGAGAGTTGGGCTTGGAGGCAAGGTGCAAATGAAACGGCTAATTAAGCTTGAACAGGTCGGCGTTAGCAGAAAGGTTTCAGATGCATTTGTGGTGTCGGGGGGGGGGGGGGGGGGGGGGGGGGGGGGGGGGGGGGGGGGGGGGGGGGGGGG
>JBBPCS010000386.1:14641203-14681006 GCA_037974645.1 Hollardia meadi
TTGCATTTGTGGTGTCGCCCCCCCCCCCCCCCGATTCGTCACCTGTGAAGTCAAGTGCAGATGTGTACTAGCTGTGTCATATTTCCGATGAATTTCCATCCCATGTGTCTGTGGTTTACCACCACTGACCTCATACTGACGATGCTATTCACTCTGCCATGAGCTAATCGTGTTTCTTTTTTTAGGTCTTGGCATCAATGAACTGCTGTATTTCCGGGTCATACGTCCAGAGGAGATAGGGTATATCTTCAGTGCAGCACCTGCTAAAGACTTTGGAGGAGATTTTGTTAGTACTACTTCTACTGTCCTCTCCTGAATTTAATATCTTGTCCAAATGGTCCTCAGACACATTCATTCACCTTCCAGTTACACCCGCTGCTCTCCTTTGGTCCCCAGACATCATCTTATGATGAAATTTTCCTCGTGCCAGCAGACCCATCAGATGGCTGCTCAGACCTGAAGGACCGAGGAATCATCCAGGGACAAGTGATCCTGGTGGAAAGAGGGTATGCACATACCTCAGCACCATATAGCTTCACCTGTATAAGCCTTAGAGGACACAAAGCAGTCGTAGTAAGGTGGATGGAGCCATTCAGCAGTTGAAGGGTGGTGAATGAGATTAAACCTTAATAGATTTGAGTAGCTGGTCAGTAAGGCAGCTATCTCATGTTGATTTATTCTCACTGCAATACCCTTTTGGCAACAACTCGAAAACCATGTTTAGTATTTAAGGGTTGACGCAGTTAATCAGACCTGATTGCACAATCTCATTGGTTGTGGTTGGACACTGCTTGGCAAACATGAGATATTGGCTCTGACTTCTAACCCTCACTTGTAAATATATTTGAACATAATTAAAGCCGAAATTGCAGTAAGCTGTCATTCAGGCTTTTCGAGAAATACCAAGAGACTGCGTTATTTTAAATATCCAGTGTAAAAACAAAAGTGAAAGGCCCTTATTAATCATGATAGCAAAATGTAACAAACCTAGTCTTGCTTTATTATGGACATATTATAGCATGGGTTTGCCGGGGCATTTTAAGATGGTTTCTACCATTTCTTTCTCTGTTTTTGTGTGCACTCCAGAGGTTGCTCCTTTGTACAAAAGGCCCGACATGTGGAGGGAGCAGGAGGCAAAGCTGTTTTGATTGCTGATAATGCAGAGGACAATGACAGTCAGTACCTTGATATGATCACAGATGGAAGCACTGCCAAACCAAGCATACCTGCTCTGTTCCTGCTGGGACGTGATGGGTGAGACATTAAGACAGTCACTCAGACCTGTTTATTTTATATAAGCATTAACACAATACATTTCGGAACATTAATGAATTTTCCTTTTCCGTGTATTCCAGGATGATGATCAGAAGATCTCTTCAAAGACAGGCACTGCCGTGGGCTGTCATTTCCATTCCTGTCAATGTTTCCTCTTTGGCCTCGTTCCCACTCAAGCAGCCCCCATGGACATTGTGGTAGAAATGATACACACCCACAACTTAATGCACTTCCTCAATCAATAACTACTCTTTCATCAGTGCAAATCCCGTCTCGCATTCTCACAGAGAAATTCATTGGTGGCAGTTAAACAAATTCACAAGCACTGGTGGTGATCCAATAAAATTAACATCTGCCCATGATTATGTCACACCTAAATACATAGCCAAAGGCATGTGGAGCAAACCTTTAATAGTTTCCCAGTTGACTCTTTGCCAGAGCTGTTGAACTAGGTGAGGAGAGACAAACTCAGCAAGAAACATGCATGCTTATTCTCAGTCAGTTTAAGTTGACTGAATTACCAGTGTCTCCATGAACTTTTATACGAATGATTTGTTGGTGACTAGTCAGTGGTGAATGAATTTGAAATGCATTAATCAGAGTTTCTGCGGGTCCTTAAAAAGTCTAAAATCCAATCTGAATTTTTGGCCTTAAACAATGTCTTAAATATGATTTTGACAGGTCTTCAAAATTGTTTGGATTATGAAGTTACTATTATAAAGTTGCACTTCAGTCTTTCTTTTAAAGGTCCAGTGTGTAGGATTTAGGGGGATCTATTGGCACAAGGGAATATAATCTCGGCAGAAATGTAATGTAATCCTAATTATGTTTTTATTAGTGCAAAATCCCCTGAAAATCAGAATTGTTGTGTTTGTCATTAGCTTAGAATTAGCCTTTTATATCTACAGAGGGAGCAGGTCCTCTTCCACAGAGTATGCCATGTTGCTTTCATCTAAAATGGGTTAGTGCAAGTTCAGTGTGATTTGACTCAAAAAGCAGCATAGTTGGTACTCGGTTGAAGCCTGTTAAAATAACAAATTAGAAGCCTGCTGCACATTGTGCAAGAAAACACTCAATTAGGGTGCAAAGGCATCTATCCTATCATCACCAAAGTCTGGCCCTAACACGACCCACTCAACACTAACAATGTTATCGTCTGCAACCTCTGGTAAGCGGCCTCCAAACAGTGTGTTAGTGTTAGGTTTTTGAAACCTGCAGAGACCCTGATTAATACAACCCATACAAACTGAAGTGCACCATTTCTTTTGCGTTGTGAAATAGTACAAGCTGTTGCATAGGCCTCTATGTGGAAATAATATACTTCACTACAATGTAACAGGAATGTCATCTCACTGTAAAAATTGTAACAAACGCATGCTTATTTTCATGAACATAAACAAGGTGACAAAATTGTTTGTCCTATGGTTAATAAATATATAGATTTTTTTTTTTTTTTTTTGCATAAGGCTTATCATTTATTTCCTTTCTGAGCTACACACATACATCTGTTGTCCTCTTCTGCCATTTCTAAGACTCTGGATCTAATTTCTCTAATTTGTAATCTATTTAGAGCAGTTTGGATAAGCAGGATTGACACTATATGTGGTGTTTGGGAAACAAGTGAATGCAAAGATGATGAAAAATGAGGTATGACAAATAGCCTTTTGTGAAAATGACTAAAAAAAATGAACATGGTACAAAGCTATAAAAGACAGATCATTTAAAGATCCCTGCCCAGAGAAATGACAGTCAGTTAACTACAATTTTAATTGTGTCATGTGACAGAGCTTACATTTGGATTTAAGTCTCATGCCACCCCACCACCACAACCACCAACACCAACGTTGAGCTGACCAAGGTCGTGAACCTGAGCTGTTCACAGCAGTCGGTCCACTCTGCGTTCTCTGTATGGGCTACCCCTAACATGTACTTGCACATAATCACTGAACATATCTTGGCGTTTACCTCAGCAGTTTGTCTGGTTGTATAAACGGGTGTATATAGTCTGTACCAGATCTTCAAGTTACTGAATCTTTCAAAAATGTTTTCACCTGATAACATGTTCTTCTGAAATTAGTACTGGGTTTAGATGCTCAGAGTAGTCATTTTGTGTTTAGTCTGTCCTGTAGTCTGTCTCCTTTTTGGCAATACATTATATCCCTATATTAAGTTCATCAGAAGTCTGTACTACTTGCATCTTTACCTGATCATAGTTTGTAGATATTTAAATTATTACATGAAACTTGGCCTATGCTGGGCTTACTACCAAAACTGCACTTGGACACTGGACTTTCAACTGCAACTGTTGTCTTAATATCTGTAATTGTCATTGCCCATCTACTATTCTTGCACCTCCAGTCCTCTAAGGAGGGGTTGAGGGTGGGCGCTGGTGTCCCTTTTGAATTTTCAATAAAGAAGTTTCTGACTATTCTCATGTGAATTTTCCCTTGTCTTCGGAGAGCTGGATAGGAATTGATTGCTAATCTGTAAAGCAGCATACTATGAATAATATAAAAGGGATGACATCTGGATTAGAGTGCAACAGTTCAAAAGCAAATTAAATAAAACACAATACCTGTCCTATGGACCAGTAATGTTCCCCCATTTTCCAGACTGCAACTGTATTTTGAAATTCAATGAGGGACTAAATCACAACGACTGCTTACAGCAATGTACAAATTAACATACCTATTGGTAATTTACCATGGCCAAAAGCACAATGGAAACATCGGTGGAAAAAAAAAATGCTTAAAAAAAGAAATAATAATAGTCTGATAATAGTAAATAAATAAAAACTATTTTACTTTGTATTGAATAGAATATGTAGATTCATATTCAAATTATTGAGAGAGATAAACAGAGACATGGGGTAGAGAGAGAGAAATGGTAAAAAAAAAGACATTTGATTAGAATAACTTGCTAGATGGAGTCCTCCTGTCCTCGTTATTTTCATGAATGTTGATGTATCCTATGACAAGAGCCGACTCTGGAAAAAAAGACTTTATAGACCAATTAAATAAGCAGTTCTTGGCCTCGTTACCTCCTCGAAAACCCAACCAGTGTATCACAAATACTCGTTCAGCATGAAAATAAATCTACTTTGAAGGCGCAGCGCTCTGGTGGCCAAGATGCCAATATGACTACTGTTCCGGCTCCGAGAACAGTTGTTGCGAATAAAATCTGAAATATAAAGATAAAATAATCCTCGGGACTGTCGAAGTCCACCGAGAGGGGAACTCCTGCTGTCACGGAGACTGTGATGTTGGAGAAGATGTCGTTCGATGCGCAAAAGTGCAACCATCATTTTATATGATAGACCTACTATACTGCGAAGTTACCAGCCGTGATCTCCTGAGATGTTGTGATCAAATTTCGTTTTTTTTCCCCCCTTCAACGCCAAACTCATGCAGAAGTCATGCAGTGACTTATTTCAACCTTTTGGAGTCATGACCACTTTGAATAGTTTCCTTTTTTCTCTCTCAGCACATTCAACTTTTATCAAGCATTTGTTGTGCTGTCATCATACGATATCTCATCCTGATGCAGAAGCAATCAGTTCTAATGATATATGATAACGAACGTAACATGTTTCCAATTGCTAGAACATATCACCGTACCACCACGGAGCAGCTTTTTTCATCAGGCTGTGACACTACTCAAACTTTAAAAAGCTTTTATTTTTGTATTGTATGCTTAGGTGACTACAACTTATGTTTAATTAGGCTTTATAATCTTGTGTTGTATAATGACCATTAAACTTCTTGACTGATAGATATTTACTATTGTTGGGAAATATCACTTAAGAATAATAATTTTAAACATGTTTGTTCATTTTATTTAAGAAGGACAATGCACATTAGACTAATTCACCCTTGCACTTGGGTCCCTCATGTATGTGTAAGGTTTAGCCATATTGGCCAATTTTGGTTTGCAGTCCTGCCAGGTGATGGAATATATATATTAAAAACAAAAACAAAAGGAAAACATTAAAGGAAAACATAAAAGCACATTAATAGTTTATGAACATAATCTTTTTCTCATCTAATCCAAAAAATACCACCAAAGGGTCTTGTGGCAGGCTGTTTTTCTTTTCTTTTCTTTCTTTTTTTTTTTTTTTTGCTAAAATGTTCTGTCAACCGTCAACTGGTGTTGTTTAGGCTGTTTAGTGGTATGAGGTTTTCACTGGGATTTCCATGGACTCTGTAACTTCCAGTAGGCTATTGATTTTGGAATCCAAAAGGAAGTTGACTCCGAGACTTGCCCACAATCCACAGCAGTTATGCTTTGAATTATTTGATTGTCCTTGAAATAGGGGTGTGTGGAAATATATTGATCTTGAGCTCCTCAACACTACAGATCGAAGAGTATAGTCAAATCGGGTTGGTACAGTATATAGCTAGGTGGTGAAGCCCGGCTCTGCTTCTGAAAATATTACCCAAATTCTACCCTTCTCAAATTTTCCTTATAGGCTACTGTTATAAATCCATATATGCTGGAAAGCAGCATTTTAACAGGACCAGAAATAATTAATTTGGTAATCAAGTTAATTAAAGTATAATAATAATCATATTAATAATAATAATAATAATACGATGGACCTGACCCCAGCAAAAACAGTAAATCAATAAGTCAAAGGCCATTGTAAGTGTATTCAGCAGCATTATCAAAAACTATCATATCTGAAACATACAGTCGTTTGAGTGAACTTTTTTCATGAATAACAAAGATTAAATATTTGAACTCAAAATTGAACCAAAAATTCACATATGATGTCGCCTCGTTAGCGACCACGAGTTGATGGAGCTGTGCAAGGACAAAATAAGTTACTACAGTTAAAAATCCACCTCCCTCCCGGTATTTCACATCAGGGTTGTGTTTAAAAAATATATATAAATTCCAATTATTAATTTTAGGAAGGAATCTTTGAGGAAGCAAAGGGCGTCTTATGCATTCAACAGTAAATAGTAAAAAGGATATAGGGCTTAAAGCATAATAAAAAAAATCCTAATCAGATGCAGTTCTAGGGTATAGGAAAAAACCTGCAAACTCAATATGTGACAAATAAAATGATTAGATTTTTTTAAATTAAATTTATACTTTAGATATTTGTTTCCGGTCGTTTCCACGCCGTCCCTTTTCATCGAATCCTTGCAAGAGCCTAGTTACTGACCGTGGGGTCAACATATAGGCCTATTTCACAGTCAGTGAATCTTCAGAGGCCTCTCTTTGCCATTTGCCTTCATAGAAGAGGAGCCAACTCTGAGAAAGAAGAGGGTAAACAGCTGCTTATTACACGTTTACTATTAAGATAAACGAATCTATATTGCAGCATAGGGCAATTTAAACTCTTACCTCTTCCTACATTTTGGGCACACTCTGCCCCACACTGTCGTCACCGTGGCTTCCCTCAGAGACGGGCTCCCCCACAAGTACACCGCCGGTGTGCACACAGCATTGAAACGAGCCATGATGGCGAAAAGATTGGTGGCTTCGTTTCTAAATGTCACCCCTCCTCCTATCAGTAATCTGAGGACGATATTAGCAAAAGAGGGGCACCACAACGCCAAAAAGCTCAGGACAACAAAAATGATAATTCTTAATGATTCCTTTTTGTTTTCTTTATCCGCGCTGGGAGGGTCTCTTTCAATCTGGTACCTGGCAATAACATACAGTTTTATAGTCATGACCACTTTGGTGAGTACGATTAGTTGAAAGAGGATAATGCTTAAGACGTACAGATGTGTCGCATTGGAAAGTGGCAACAAATTTAAAATGATTGTCTGAGAATAGACATGAAGCCAACAATAGACATTTACAGAGATAACCACTTGCCGGGTAACAAAGCGCGTGTAGATTAATGGATGACAAACGGCAAAATATCGGTCAAATTGCGCAAATAAAAATGTCATTATGTTTACCCCAAGAAGGGAAGGTAAGATATTATAAGTTCCATTTCTCGATGGATATCCCTCCTGAACATCAAACAGACCGAGATAATACACTGAAAACCCAACCAGTGTGTCACAAATACTGGTGTTCAGCATAAAAATAAACCTGTTTTGGATGCGAAGCGCTCCGGTAGCCAAGATGGCAATGGCTACAGGCCCAGCTACTAGAACAGTAGTTGTAGCGAATAAAATCTGGGAAATAAAGACGAGATAATCCACAGGACTGTCGAAGTCCACCGAGAGAGGTACTCCTACTTCTCTAGTTAGAGAGCCTGTGACATTGGGGAGAAGCATCGTTTCAACAACGTTGCATTTAATGTCCTTATATAGCTGGTTGATAAACCACCTCCACCCATGTAAACAGTGTTTTCCTCATGAGCTATGACGTAATCTTAATTTTCATATCAATATTTAGGATTAAAATGTTCAAATATCAATAAACATTTAACAATTTATTTCTGTCTTTTTCTTTTTCAGTTTCTTTTTTCTTCAATATATTGTCAATTAAAACTACGTGCAATAAAGTACATGTATATTTTAGAGTATTGTAACGGACTGCGTGACATGTTGATGTTGTATATTGAACTGTGTATGCGGAAAGTCTGCGAACGCTGAGGGCTGTCCAAAACCTAAGGATTTTTTTATTTATTTATTTATTTTACAATTTTCGTATGCCATTTCACCACTAACTGAACACCTGCACCGTCGTCTGAAATAATCATTAGCAAATGTAATCCTAATCATTATTAACAGCTAAACTTATATTAATTCAATCAAAGTTCTGCATGTGGTTTAAGCGTTGTTGCCGTCGTTAGATGTCCAAAATGGTGGACGCGCTCACTCATGCGTGACTCACACTGTGCAGCGACTCAGATCGGGTAGTGACAGTCTGCAATCCAAGCAGACTCTCTGGAAGTCTGCAGAAAGTCCGCTTGAGGGCCCTTATGGAATGGTTGAAATGTGGGTTTGGACAGCACTGGCAGACTTCCCGTGAAACATCAAACGTGGCCGCAAAGTGCCCAAGACTGCAAGGGCAGTGAGGTCTGGACATTTGGATTCAACACATTACTGTAGGCTATTGCTTGTCCACATAAAAGGCAATACAAAAATATATACAGTCAAAAATATGATGTTTGTGCCATATTTTGCATGTATGCATCTGCTAGCTGCATGCTTGAAAGTAAATCTCATTCTTACACATTGCACCTTAAAAATAAAACTCTCCTTGAGAGACAATACAATTCTCCCTCCAAGTTGTGAAGACTAGATCCCCCAGACCTGGTCTAAATGCATGATTAAACATTTTGGGTGTCCAGGTAAACTTTAGGGGCTTTCAATGTAGACAGCACCTGAGACTGAACTTTTAAGGAGTTTTGCATTATGGGGTTATCCCTGTACATGTATATTTTTTTTTTAGCATTTGTAGGACTGTTAAGGAGTGCTGGACCTGAACGCTTACAAGAAAGGTGTTCAATCTATAGTCATGCAGGCATTTCTTCCAGGTTATTGCCAGGCAGGCAGCCATGCCAGAATGTGACATTTAAGTGGACAGCCACATAGTGCAATTCTACCTTTTATTTAAATGCTACCAAGAAATCATTTGTACTTTACCATGTGAATTAGGCTGGCTCAAATGTCAGGGAAGGTGGTAGGTAGGCAGACTCAGCAGACATCTTGACTTCCCAAAGGTGAGTATTTAGTGCTCTCCATGTGTAACTTAGGCCAAAATACAAAAGAATATTCAAAAAACAAATAGAAATGCATACATTAATGCACACTTAACTCAACCATAAGGCACATGTTAATGGCAGCACAGCCTCACCACTCAAGATACAAAAAATCAAACTGATTATATAGCGTGTTTAATTCACACCTGCACTGCATCAGCCAGCTATTATTCGAGGGTACAGTATGACCATAATAAAAGACAACATACTTGTACACCCGAAATACCCTGCAGTTACCCAGCAACTAACTATAACAAGGGGGGAACTATCAATGAATTAGATTACAGTCAGCATATTACCCTGTAACTAAATGTAACAAGGGGGGAATTACCACCACATATATCTATCTTATTTTCTAAATACAGAGAACAGTATGAGAACAGTTTTTTATGATTATACTTACCTCCAAACATGGAAAAACAAATTAAATTAATTGCACAGTTTGCTGCCAGGAGAGTCTTGTTCTGAGCTTGTGTTCTGTCTTGTAAATTTGTATTTATTTCCTGGGAAGAAAGGAAGCTGTGAGGAAGCCAGAGCTGAAAATGGTAAACGCTTGAACTTTGAGGAGCTGTGATGCTGGTCAAATACAATTGTCAGGGATATTTGTAAATGTATTTGACTTTGTAAATGTAACCACTGTTTGTTTATCGAATAATTCCTGGGACAATATAACTGTAACAATTCAGGAGAATATATTCAGGGTCTGGTAGCTGTTTACTAGGCCATCCAGTTCAGGATGTGAAATTTTCTGAGGTTATTGTACCGTGAAAATCTCCCAGTTGTAACCCTATTGCTGGACTGGAGCATATCTATCCTTTTTATACTTAAGGTAATATAGAGTACTCGCCTACCTGCCTATAAGAAAAATTAACGTAAACTTAAACCTCCATTAAAAGGAATTAAATTGCTGAAATTGTTATAAATGCATAAAAGTATCTCCATTGTGTAAAAAACTTACAGCAAGAACATATGACTGGATTAAAGCAAATTGCTTATGTCATAGGTTGAAAATGCTATATTGTTTAGTTTTTATTAAACACAGCCCCAAGCTGTAACAGCAGAGCCCTTTTCAGCTCAAAATGTTTGAAAACTCTGAGGAGCACAGTGGGACAGAGAGGCTCCAAACAGAGATGGTAAAATTAAATAAGTCCCCCCTGCACATCGAAGAGGAATTGGTATCCGTATTACACAGACGGCCATTGTGTCACAAATGTGTTCAGCATAATAATAAACCGATTTTGTTTTAGGAGTAGGCCTACATGTGTATTGATAGTACTGAACCGGCCACAGCACGGTGCTAATCCCGGCGAAGATGTGAAAAATAAAAATCAGTCCACTGGACTGTCAAAGTCAACACACAGAGGAACGAGCGTTGTGTTGACCGAGAAGAACATTATGGGTGCACGCAATAAAAGCAGCCCCGAACTGCAACAAAAACTGAGTAGGCCTACTGCCGTTTAAAATTCATGTTTTTTGTTTGTTTGCTTTTTAGCATGTAGATCTCAAACTTTTAATAACGGCGTTTTGGGGCTTCGATGCGTTTAGGAAAAGACAATGATAGGCAAATTGACGTCCGATTACCCCCTCCCTTTGCGAGCGATTATATTCGGATTTTTTTGTTAATATTTCTTTTATTTAATTCAAACACCAATCGAAAAGGAACTACAGAACTTAAGTGATCTTAGTTAAAGTTGGTCTCCTAATACCACATCCATCATGGCCCTTTATGAGAAACTATTGTCTACAACAGCGAAGCTGACCAAGGTACTGAACCTGCAGCAGTCAGCATATGGAGCTTCCCGGGTTTCAGAACCTTGATGATCATCAGGGTCACGCCGCTGACCAGGGTCCTGAATTTGCGGCTGGCAGCGGCAAGGAAGCTGACCGATACCGGCCCTAGTCCGCACCGCCATCGTGATTAATACCATAAAAATATCAAAACTTCATAAACAGTTTTAAAGAAAAGTAAGGTAGTAGAACATTAGAGGTAAATAACAGGCTCCCATAACCTGCATGTTAGGGTGAAGAGGGGTATCCAGAAAATAAAGCCAAAAACAAACCATATTAAAAATAAACACTAGAGGCAGTTGTTACAAAAAGGTTATCCAAAATATTTAACTTTATTCTGTCAAAGGCGTTTTTGACAAGTATGACAGGTGTGTTTCACGTGAAAACCAATACATCGTTTCCAAATGAAAGGTCAGAATTAATGAGCTTAGCTATACAAACTGTAGATTGACCTCAAAATATGCGACAGTGGCACATAGGCTACAAGAAGAATTTCCGACCAAATACTCAAATCTCAAGCACAGTCCATATTGCATCTTTGATATCACACTTGAATTCCCCAAGAAAAAAGGGTCAAGTGCGTTTTGTTTCAGTATGATGGAGAACTCAGAGTTCACATTCATTCAAAGGTGATCGAAACACAGACGATTTTCCCCGTCAGCTGCATGATCTGTCCATTTAGTCAATAAGACAACTTATGATGATGTTGGTGCTGGCGGCTGTAATTTGTTTGTCAGTCCCTCAAAATGAAAGCCAATTCTGAAAAAGAGAGAGGAGGGGCAGAGAGTGTTAAAGTAGGCTAATTGTTTCACATAGTCTAATATTTCTTATTTACACACAATTTGAACAAACCCCACCCCCCCAAAAAAACAGGACAACAATATAATGACATTTTAAACCACACTAAGTGTTGAAACCGACTCTCACCTGGGCCTGCGAAAGGGGCAGACCCTCCGCCACACTGTTCTCCACACGGCCCCCCGCAGCGCCGGGCTGCCCCAGACATACAGCGCCGGCGTGACCAACGCGTTCAGGCGTGCCATGATGGCGAACAGGTTAGTGGCTTCATTCCTAAATCTCAAACCATTCCTAGTCAACTGTCTGACAATTATATTGACAAAGGATGGACACCAAAGGGCCAAGAAACAAATAACCACAAACACAATGATACGCAACGACTCCTTTTTGTTGTCTCTTTCAGCACTCGGCGGCTCTCTCACCAGTTGATTCCTGGCTATGATGTATAATTTAATTGTCATCAACACTTTAATGAGAACTATAATCTGCAGAGTCATCACACCAAACGCGTTTATTTGAGCCGCCTTTGTGATAGGCACCATGTTCTGCACTGTGAGGATAGTGTATGTGTAAATCCAGCAAAACGCACAAATCCCAATGACTAAAGACCTTGTTATGTAGCGGTTGTAAAAGAATGGATGACATACGGCGAAGTACCGGTCAAACTGAGCGAAGAGAAAGGTTAACACGTTGACTCCCAGGAATGAGGGTAAAATATAGTATGTCCCATTCCGCGAGGGATATCCCTCTTGGACATCGAAGAGGCCCAGATAGTAGACCGAGAAGCCGGTCAGAGTATCACTGATGCTCGTGTTCAGCATGAATATAAAACGGTTCTGGCCTCGCAGAGACCGGGTGGAAGATATCCCGATGACCACCGAGCCGGCGACGAGCACGGCGCTTGTGGCGAACACGATGTGGAAGATGAAGATGAAGAAGTCTTCTGGAGTGTCGAAATCCACTGACAGGGGGACGGTGGCGTTGAGGAGCATCCTGCCGCTCCGTCAGAAGAGGAGCATCCGTTATATTTATGGATGAACAGTGCTACTTGTCGGGATTCAAGCAAACCTCCTGATCTCTAGAGGACAGAGGCTTTGGCATAAACAAGTGTCATGTCAACACGTAGAACTGACGCATGTCAGACTTACGGAAAGGATAAATGAGGCGTCCCAGTGGTGTTCAGTAAAGTCACTTGTTTGTGCGTCCTGCTCCCTATAACACTTTCTTAGCGGTTTGGTGCGGCCTTCATTTTCTCCACTGCTACCCCTTCTTTAAAAAAAGCAACCGTAATTCGCTTCTAAAATTCTAAAATAGTAAAAACGCGTTTTACTTTAACCGGCTAAGCAACACCTCTGTTTAATGAGAAAATGTAGTTATTTCTTGACTGCTGGACTATCGACATGTTGAGGTAATTTTAGGCCTTCCTTTTTATGACAGTAATGGAGGGTGATCCTGTTCTCACAAATGCCTGATTTGTGCTCTATTATTTTAATTATTAAGTAATGTAGACAATGGTCATAGCCATTGGATCTACATAAGTCATCCAAATTACAATTTATGGGCATGACGTCATCATTTCAATTGTAAAACACATCAACACACACCCAGTTGAACAACATAAAAGGATGACATAACACTGTATTTTCCAATATTTTCTTTTAAGTTCCCAAACAAATTAATGCTGATCACATGAATGCGCGTTTGTCCTCTTAAGAGTTCATCGTTGGATCTTCAAGAACTTAACTTAAGAACCCTATATGGTACCTGACGAAAGTATATGCGTTTTCCAGCCACTAGAGGGAGCAGTAAGCCATTTCTTCACTAAATGGCCAAAAGACATCTCTTCACTGATGTTGCAATGCATGCAAGCATAAGGAACTCCAGCTCTGCTGCCGAGCCCTCTTGGAATTGCCAATGTTATTATTCTTCCGACCAGGAAATATAGACTTTGCACAGAGGTCCTGTCTAACTGCCATTGTGGTGGCACTACAGCAACTGTAAAGTTTAAAACTTTGAAAATTCATAACAAATCAGCTGTAAGCGCTATGCCTGTGAAACGTAGGCTACACCAAATTGTAGGCCCAATTGAGCATAAATGTTCAGATGCTTTGAGTTGGCAGGAATTACGAAGTCCATCGCTGTGTTTTGCTCAAAAACTGTAATACTAATTATTCCTATTTCCTTTTACATTTTTTGATAAATTGAAACAAAACGTGCGACACAGCATCTCTAGACTGTCCTCCACAAACGATCCAGCCAGATTTTTGAAATATCAAAAATTGAGCCCACAGAAAATGTTTGACTGTAAACAGATACTACAAATTCTTGCTAAATAAATCTCCGATATTTATGAAAAAAATAAAATTGATGTCATGGTAGATGTAGTATTGTAAATGTTGTAGATGTAGTCACGTAAATTTCAGAATCGTGTCTCAAAAATTTTTTTTGGACAGTATTTTGAATTCTATGCTCATGTAAACTATTGCAGTCTACAGGAAATAGAGCATCAGTTTGTCACTTACGGAGCAATCAAACTGTAAAAAAAAAAAAATTACAGACATCTATTTTGTCTATATGACGTACACAAACTCTTAATTTTTGACACCACCTGTACATGCAACCCTGGCGATTGGTTAAGTGTGAAGCCATATATGGTTTCTCACTTGGTTGGTAACTCAACAAGATCATGACTTGCCTTTGATGTCTAAGGTTGTGAGTTTTACTGGGTGATGCAGTATGAACATCTTAATCAGGCATTGTGCTGGCCACCCCCTGCCCTGCATGGTCTTCCCTCTTCCAACACACCTGAATCAAATGATCAGCTCGTTGTCAAGCTCTGCAGAAGCATGATAACATTCATCATATCATTTGAATTAGGTGTGTTGAAGCAGGGAAACGTGCAGGGCAGGGGTCCCCAGGACCAGGATTGGAAGACACTGGATTAGAGACACATGATTTCAAATATTTTTTTTAAATTTAAGAAGTTTTAAATATCTATGGTCGGTACTGTATTTGTCATTACCATGTGTGAAGCCACCTCTGATTTTCCTTTTTCTCAGGGAAGCTCAAGACGATCACAACGCGCCAGTGGGGGCAAAGGTTATGAGTTCAAGACCCAGGTGATACGAAATGAACACCTTATACCCACTCATTCATTGTGCTGTGTGATTACAGACATAACTTCAATATGTAATGGTAATTTTGGTCCAGACAGTTCTGCTGATGGACCCTCCTGTATTTCTTTCTTTTTTCCATCTTCCTTCTCTTTCTCCTTCTTCTCCTTCCTGCTCAGAATGCCTGGGTCCAACTCACTGCCATGCAGAACTTTAATTTATGTCCCAACTTAGTTTATATTTATGCAATGTAGTAAATGTATATGAAAGTTTGATCTTCTCATAAATTGGCCCCTTACATTGGACATCATGATGCTATTTTGGTTTACTGCTTTACTCACTGAAGTTTTCTCTTTAATCGCTATCAATTATAAACATGCGCTTGAAATAACAAATTGGATAAGCTAATAATTAAGCAGAATTTTACAGAAGTTAGTCTGTCTAAATGCAGACACTTTGAACAGCTGACACCAAGCAACGCATTCTCATCCCAGCTCATCACATACCAATGTTTCGTCATGCACCCTTTGCGTCATATCCAGACTCACAAGATACCCTTTGGCGTCGCCTTCCCTGACGCACAACGGACCCTCTAAGTCTCGCGCCTCGCGTGACATTACTTTGGTTAAGTTTGGGCTCAAAACAATGTGGTTAGGTTTAGGAAATTACTGGTGACACTTTGGTCAAAGTCGTGTGTGACCCTCCCCTCAACGCTGACCTCCACCCCTCTTGGCTCTTTCTTGTTTTTGAAAGTCCAGTAGGTTGCGCGACATCATCTGTTCAAGTCGTCTGATACTGACGTGGATGGCTTTGCCTTCCTGGTACATTAAACCCTTGTGCGTCTTTGCCTGACAGGGTACCATGTGCATCTATGGGACGCGAAGGGCAGTGACATAACGTTGATATCTGACGAGATGGGCTGCTGACACATGCTGTTGGCAGCTTCATTATTCATATTTGGCTGTTGATGTAGCATGCAGACACTATTAAATCTATTATCTAATATACTGTACATTAGACTACTCAACCCTTTTTAAAGCTTTATAATTAGACACACTTGGTACAGACAGGTTAGGTGAGATAAGTAAAAAGGGAGTTTCCTAGAACCCCAACTTTGGAAACCACTGCTTAAAATATTTTGAAGAATACAGCAGGTCTCTACTTTCTTTCTTGTGTCATAAAATTTAAATAAGCTCAAAGTTTCAGAGGATGATGTCTGCTTATGAGTGATTCTGACAGCTCTAATACAGCTGAATTGCTTTCATAAAGTCAAAGTGCTTTGGATAAAAAAATATACAACTCTTACATCATTTGAATAATTCGAAAGACAAGACAGACAATTTAAAAAGTATAAAGCTACCACACATTCGGCAAAAGACTACAAAAATAAAGATTTATGATCAAATGGTATTTGAGATGTAATAACCGATAAGTTCATTGCACATGCTGAAAGGCCTTTCTTGATGCAGCTGTCCTCAGACCCAGAGAGAGGCTGTTCCAGACTGTCCGTAAAGTTTTGAAGAAACCTGCACGTACAGTATGTTCTTCAACTCAGAAATTTAAATACGATGTGCTGAAAACAGGACTGTTATGATCATGTAAACTTGAAATTGACAGCCATATGCAGAGATAGTGATAAATTAGTCAAATTGTAGGCTAACAATAACATTTAGGCCTATTGTTGCATTTTTAATACGTTATTAACCTCCGCATGTTTTTGTCAAGAGCTTGTTGACTTGTTGTCCATGGGAATTAAAGTCACCCAGGTCGACGTCCTCCTGTAAGCTTGACTATGCTTCCTACATAAATCAGAGCAGAGGTAAATCCCCTCAGTTACATTGGTGTGCGATGAACACACATTGTCTCCGCACCGATGAGTAACAGCAGCCAGGGTTTGTCTCTTGTGCTGCCCCTCACCAGCTTTGGCAATGTTTTGATCCTTCTTTTCAGTATTTTCTTGGCTGCAGCCATCATTTTCTTCAACGTGTCTGTGTCTTTCTCTATCCTGCTAAACAAGGCGCTGCGCAGAGAGAACCGCTTCATGTACATGCTGAGCACCTGCATCAGTGACATCTGCACCGGCGTGTCATATTATTATGTGGGCGTGCTAGATGTGAGGGATAACTTTGACTCCCCTACGAGAACCTTTTACATCGTACCCACATTTCTGGGGCTGTCTTTCATGGCCATCCTCGCCGCGCAGGCAGACAGGTACCACGCGGTGGTGTCACCTTTTAAATACTCCAAGCGCATGACCCAAAACAGGACCCTGCTGGTCATCTGTGCCTACTGGGTCTACGCTTTCTTCATCGTGGGTGTGAACAACCTGGTCACAGTCGGGGTAGCCGGAAAGATGACGAGTGTTGGTACGTTTGTGGGGAACATACTCACGGTCATCATAATGATAGGGCTGAATATTAGACTGTTCATTATAGCCAGGTTCCAGCTGGATAAGGAGCCACCCTCTGTGGAGAGAGACAACAAGCGCTCGTCGGTGTATCTCATTTTGGTGGTGGCTGCGTTTTTCTTAGGGGCGTGGCTCCCCATATTCTGTCACGTTACGGTGTGTAATTTCACTGGTTCAATCTGTTACGCCTTTAAGAATGAAGGCACTGACCCTCTTCGCATTTTGCCCCGAATTAATGCTTCCCTGACCCCCATCCTGTACATCAGAGGCTGCGCTGCACTCAGAGCGACGCTGCTCACCAAAGTGTGGCGAGGCTGCTGCTGGAGGTGAGAGAGGGTGGCGGTGTTTGACGCGTCTGCACACTCATCAGTGTCATCCAAAGATGCCTTGATAGTTAATGATGATAGTTAAATTCAGGTTTCAAGCAGTTATTTGAGCCCATAATCACTTAATCGATGCTGCAGAAAACTGACTTTTATTATGATTTGTTAGAATAACACTTATAGGCCCTAAATATCAGGGAGCATTTTTATGATACTATTCTGAATGCCCCTCCATGTGTACCACTTTTCACGACTTGTCGTGAATATAGGCTATTGGCTCACTATGTAAATTTACACAGTTAAAATAATGATTTGTGTATGTTTTGTAGGCTACTGTATGATTCATATGTTTAAATGCAACAAAATCATGCTTGAAATTCTTTATCTTGTTGCCTTTTTGTCTGTCAGAATATCGAGACAAATAAGTGTTTAGTTGGACTGGCAATAAGTAACCGAATCTTGAAAATGATCGAAATGTTTTTGTGTTTTGTTTTTTTTCTCATCTCCCCCTCTCTCTCTTTACAAGGCCCCATCTTGGACGACTTGGCCCAAAAGATACCCAGTCACCGAATCGTAATTGCAAAGTCGGATGCATTTCTAATTAAACGTTGTTTTAAATCCACGCCAACATAACCAAACTACTCAAAGACTGAATAAGAATGTGTAATATGGATGCACGTCGCCTGTCAAACACAAAAGTTCAGGCTTCTGGTGTCTTTGAAGAGGATGGAAATGTTTCATCAATACACGCAGCACGCCAAATGACTTTTTTTGTAAGCTACACCTTCAATTGTTGTTCTCGAATCGCAATGAACGACTTTTCAGGACTGTGTTAAATGTTTAGTCTGAATGTCTTGCCATGAGAAATGTTGTTACAAATGAACACTGAATTTCTCAATAAAGGTCAAAGGTCAATGATACCAAACACGAATAACTAAAACTTAACTGTGCCAACTTTTTTTGTAATTACTTTCCGGCATGTTGATTTTTCTTTTGTCAACATCTTTATTTTTCCTTGTTGGAAACGTGAAATATGCAAAGAACAAAGTGTGCCTCCAGCATCTTTCCAGAGACAGTTTAGTAGTTTTCCTATAATACTATAATTAGCCAGATTTTTTTATTTGTATGGAATACATACAAATTAGGCCTATTTCCTTTTACAAATGTTAACCATTTGTAAAGGGAAGTAACTCTCCAGATTGTTCGGCTGTATTAACTGAATTCTTGTATATAGGCCTATCCCCATTGGACATAGGCTGTTAGACATTATATGTGTGGTTTATCCTTATGATGTTTATCACATGTATGCCTTATTGCTAGCTATAGGGCGTGTTAACAATACAGAAACACACGCAGTACGTCTAACCCCCTTGATTAGGCTGTGTGCCGAGCTTCGCTGCAGAAGATGCAGTTTCCGCGGCAAACGCAGAGTGGCAGAAGAGCACTTTGGCACAGCGTCACACCTTCGATATGCACAGAGTGTTGACCATAAGCATAAAGCATGGTTGAACTAATACCATATCCGGATGAGTGTGTGTCTCTGGAGCAGTTTGCAGGCAATGAGCACGGATAGTCATCATTGGCTGCAGCCCGTTGGTATCATCAAGGTACTCGTTGATACTATAGAGGTCCAAGTGGTAGCCTGTGTAGGTGATACCCTATTGGATGAGGGCTGGTCTGGGTCCTCTGTGCTAAGAGGAGGAGTCAACAGACCGCCACACTTCCGCACATCTGGTGCCCAATTTCTGAACCACAACCATTTTTTCTTCCTTTTGATGATATCTCTAAATAATCTGCCCCCGGTCATCTTTATATCCGTTTTAAATTTGGGTTCAAATTTGATGTGTCAAATTGCAGTTGTTACTTTAAGTTCAGCTGATTAACTGATTTCAGAATAAAACTGTATTGATGCATTTTTCCCCCTCAAAGGCCATTGCAATAGGTGCATTCAATACATTGTGTGTTGGAATTGCACGGTCTGCTAATAAGTACTCTTGAGTTTACAAAGAAACTGTACACTGCAAGAAGTGTCAAGTTACTCAATCTGCATCAGCGCAACAAGCCTTTTTAAATCAAAACCTGGCGGTGCCATACAACATCATTTCTTTTGCCTGCGATACAAACTTTTGATTGCAACATTTTCTATCACGAAATGTTAAACCCTGCTGATTGACGTCACCGCTTTTATTCAGTACAGGCTATATGGCCTCTTGGCACTCGTTTGCATTTAGGTGAAACTACACTCGAAACTTGCGGGTTTTGCCCACAACATCCCATATAATATTTGGTCGTTTAATTTTTTTAATTTAAAGAATTAGGCCTAAACATCACAGAGACAACCTGTCAAGTCAGTCATTTTTTGCAGCGTAGATCTGCATTCAGCAGTATAGAACCATGAGCTGAGTCGTGCTGCTGGGAGAAGGAGGCCTGAACCACAGTGTGAACACGGCATGTCCCTTCCTCTGTCTTTCTCTCTCTCTCTCTCTCTCTCTGCCATCTTGCAGGTAAAGTTGCCAGGGGCTGAGAAAGTGGCCAAACCCTCCCACAGTGGGATGTTTTCTCTGCTGCACTCTGGGCTGGTTTCTATTCAAATGTGGGTCAGGGGTGAGGAAGCCTAACGTCATAAGCTTGCAACATGGCGTCCCGAAGGCTGTGAGATGAGCAAGAGGATGGTAAAGAACGCTTGAGAACGATCCTACCGATGTAATAAGGTATTTAAAACAGATTATTTCTCTTTGAGGTGGATTGTAAATGCGTAACGCGGCTGCTTTCGGGTCTGTTTTTGATCGGATCGATTTGCTCGCAGCTGCTGCAAGGATCGCAAGGATTTTCGGCACTACGGTGGTGTTTTTTTCCACGGCGTGCCAACAAAAAAGGGGCTCCGCTGGTGCCTGTTCTGGCTTTACCAGCCTGCTTGGCTAGCCGAGAGATCTCGCCTTTTTTTTATTCGAGCGTATCGCGGCCCCTGCTCGAAACCGCATCATAAATTGTTTGGAAATGTTCTGCGTTTATTTTGGCGTCGCGGGCTTTACAAGAGATGCCCCACGGTTTATACCAAATAACTACCAGGCTGGCAAAGCACATTAGGCGACAGAAAGGATCCACAAACGGCTCGTCGCAGCGCTTCACAGAAATTTTGGAATGTTTCCACACTTTACCTCGTTTACCTGTTTTTTGTTTTGTTTTTTAAATAATCCAGTATGCCCAGTAAATTGGGCCCAATTCTGCGAAATGCGCAGTAATGAGCTGAATTATTCATTTAAATCGCCCTCACGTAATCATAACACTGGGGCTTTTTTATTAGCAGTAACTTGCACTTAATACATGAAACTGGTTGTGTGGATTTTACGCACGGCATTATCATGACAATCATAGACATGATTCCAGTCCTATCTATATTGTCACATGCATTGTTTATATGTAGGTTAAGCCACCTTGGTCTGAGGTGGGGATAGTTAAAATGATTTAACAGGGTTGACTTGCAAAGAAACCGACAACAGTGTAAACGCAGTTACATTCTGGTTTCAAACGTTGTCTTAAGTCTATTGATGCAGGGAATTGTATGTCTTTATAGCTATAGGTGGGCTACTGCTATACATCGACCATCTTTGTGATCGTCTACAGTGTGGGTGTAACGTTACATTGTGACCCAAAACTGCTGTGTTGTATAGAAACAGTGCTGCATTAAATGGATTTCCGGGTGTAAATTATAATTCTGAGCACTTTTTACATCGGCATTTTGAACGTTTGATTATTTAAAAACTCTTAATTCGGGCCAACCACAAATTACCATAATGAAACGATGTATGTGCTCAGGTGTGACGGCAGCTTGGCTTCTCAGGTGATTAGTGTTGCTGAAATACCAAGGGGTATGCATTTAAATAAGACGCAGGAATGTCAGTAATTTGTGAGTTCCCTCGACTGGCTGCTGGTTTTTGTATAACTCAGTGTTTAGTCCTGTAAAAACATTTCCACTTTTTTCCAATTTTCGAGTTTTTTTTTTGTATTAAATGAGTCAGTAAAAGTGCTTTCCCAGCAGAAGCCAGAGATCCTCACTTGTCCAGTAACAGTCTAGTCTGTCTATAAAATCTAGGTTTGAAGTTGGTTGGCGACAGATCTTCCTGTTTTTATCGTCATTTGTGGCAAAATGGATTTACAAAGTCTCGATTGTAGCTTAATCTCACAACATTAACAGTTTTACATGCTTTTGAACATATTTTGAACATATCCAGGGGAGTTGTCATTTTAAAATGCATTGTTTCCCTGTTTTCCGTATATGTTGAGACATTTCTAGACTCATGCCTTGGGAAAGTTTAGTCACAACCTCTTATCCTGTTGCTGGAGCCTATACTATGAAGATTATAGGACTATATTTTGGCTGGTTACACCCACCCAGTAGGGTAGTTCAAGAGTGCAGTTGCTCTGTCTGCCAGCCTAAAATTTGGCTGAACAATTAACTGAATTGTGCTTCTCAGCAATAAAACACAAGAGTTGCAAGGCTTGATGTGGTGCATTCAAATACATTTTGCACTTTATTGGTGAGACTGGTAAAGCTAGAATAGGGTTCCTGGTTGTATGACATGAGCGTTTGACGACATCAGTACTGCATCTGTAACATCAGTAAGCTTTGAAGACTGAAGTGATTAGTTTATGTAATCCCATTATTTTCAAGATAGTGTCTCATAAATTTCTACAGGCATGCAGAAGTTATAAAATTGTGTGAGCGAGGATATCGTGTTGCATTTTAATTGACCACAACACCTTAAAGAAATTAGAGGGAAATATTGACCAAAATAGGTAAATAATATAACCAATGTGCTCTTTTACTTGTTATTACTGGCAAGCAAAGCTAAGTGCGTTTTGTAGATGTTGTCAAATATACATTATACTTAGGTAGATCCACTAATAAGTGTGGAATAAGTTAATTTTAAGCCATTAAAATAACCAAGTCAAGTCAACTGATCGGTGTGACCAGTTTCATTGATTATTGTGCACTATTAAGTGGGACCTGGAGGGTAATTTGAGGCCTGTGTGTGCGCCTCATGATCCTCATGATCGGCCGGTTGGTCTTGCCTTAGCCTACTTGTCCCTTTCCCTTCTCAGCACACACACTGTATCCTGTGTACATTGTGATCACAGCTTACAGTGGCGTGTGTGGGCAGCACAATGCAGTAAGGCTACTTAGGCTATATGTTCTGCTGACATGTTAGACAAGGACTTATAGATTGTGCTAGGCAGTCGTATCTATATGGATCCGTCTGTTCAGTTCTGTGCTGCCTGTTTGGGCGCAGTTTGGTTTGTTGAGTGGCTAAAGCACCTCAGGGCAGGGTTGTTATTCTTTAAGAAGAAGAAACAGTCTGTGGAATGTAGTGCTGATAGCCAGAAGGTTATGTAGCGTTTAAAGGCTGAAGGAGGAGGAGGGGGGGTCTGTAAAACCTTGGACCATACAGGATCTCTCCTTACCCAACATGCCCTCTGTCCTTAGCCAAAGCATTAGCCTCCAGGTCATGTGGATCTGCTTGCTTTTTACGTTTAGTTAAGGGGTTGGGGGTTTATCTCATCAACGAAGTTCATTCTCTTGAGACAGAGGTCACTATTATACTAATCATACTGGATATTCATTCGCTAGTCAACTGGCTGATTACTTCACTTTTGGCAAGGGTACATAGTCAGGTGTAGCGTGTGCCAAGTGCTAGCTAGTATTGCTGGTAGCCTCGGTGAAAGTCTCATTTCAATCTTTATTTAATTTCTCCAGGGGCCACTTTGGATGCAGCACATGAGGCTGAAAATACAACTACAGCATAGAGGACACAGAACATAGATCCACAGAGAGTAGTTGTAACGCTTTGCTGTTTTTTTTTTTTTGGTTTTTGGTTTTTTTAAAGGCCCAAGTGGTTTGGGTTAGATACTGCTATTTTGGATCTGCTTTAATACCTGGATTATTTTTATTAACAAAGAATGCAAATTCACTAATTTAATTAAATATCAAATAGGTAATCTATGTGTCAAAACACGTTTTTAGTTCTTCGAATGTCGATTCTTTTATTTAAACATTAAATTATTACTATTAATTTTTTTTAACCTAAAATAGCCTGAATCTAAAATCAGGTATATTTTTAATAAGACGTTTTAGAGAACTTAGCTTTAATAAACATATTAAACCCTCGATTTAAGATTCAGTAATATGTCGTCAAACCTGAAAATATAAGTCGCATGTACTTTTCAGTAAATTCAACCTGCTTATGTACTGTACTTGTGTACTTCTTGAAAGTTCGTTTCTCAGGAAACTATTCAAACCCACTTTTTACACACTTTATTGTGTTGTAGATTTAATTCAATTTCAGTAAATTAACTTTTCCGCATTAATCTCCCCACAATAACCCATAATGCCACCGTGGAAACATGCTTTTAGCCTTTTTTTATTAACAATCAAAAAATTAAATCTCTAACTAACTGTAAATCCATCAAAACTCTACTGCTTATGAACTATTGCTTTTATGCACAAGACTGCTGACCTCTGCCTGCAGATGCTCGCATAGCTGTAGCATTCTTTGAATTGTGCCACGCCGTTAAATAAAGCTGGTTCAATTTTAAATGGGAGTTTGCCGCAGTCTTTAATAAAAAAGGTAGAAGATTGTGCCTGCATTCAGCAAGTGCAGCCAGCACCGTAACAACAATTAATGTGAAGGGGGAGGGATGTTGAGGAGAGTGTTGGATGTGCTATTTTTGCACACACGAGTGTATTCTTTTATACCTGTTACTCCCTGTAGAGTTTGCTGTGGCTTTAGTGTAAAGTTTGACCTGTGTATGACATGACACGCTTACCACAGAACAAATTTATTCATGACCCATTGTTAGTTGTGATGTCATCAAAAAGCTCCATATGAAAAGATTCTAGGCCAAGGAAAAGATTCATATGACAGAAAAAATCTTCAGAAAAATCTTTGATGTCCAGCAGCAAGAAAATCCTGAAATTAACAAGGTGTTATTTAACGGGTTGAGTTGTGCACATGTAGGAGGGTTCATGTGTTTGTGTGTGTGTAAGAGAGAGAGTCTTGCCTTTTCATCCCTAGCTGCACAGCACTGGCACATCTGGGGTACGCAATGACCATTGGCCCCCTCCTGTGATGAAATGGACGCGGCTTTTTTCATTCCACTGCACCCTGGGCAGGACTTGTTTGTCTGCAACATGGCTGAACTGCCTGACAGAAAATGAGTCTTAATTGGAAGGTTCTACCCTGACTGGAGGAGGCACACTGTGATTCATGTACTTCCCCCTTCGTCCATGCAATCGTAGGGTCATGCACCTGTTCTCTAGCATATGTACCCAACAATTCTGCATAAATTCATGTCTCTAACTTAAGATAAACCGGCCTTTATGTCTTGTCTCAATGTTTATGAGTTTTTGTACAGCAGAGCGTCTCCCCTGCAGCTTTTCTGAAGAGATTAGAACCAGAATGGGATCACTGTCCAGAATTCCAGCAGATGCTCTGCATCAGAGCTATTCAACCATTTGTCACAGAGACACAATTATCGGCAAGCTTTTATTTCAAGCAAAGAATTCACTTATTTTACCCTTTGTAAGTGTACAAGACTATTTCATGTTTAGAATTTCAATACACAAAGTGAGATTTCACTAAGCTTTGAATGAAACTTTACATTTTTTAAAACGACATTTCTTTTTAGGAGACACTGGGTCGAGTTCAGTGCATTTACATACGCATGACTTTGTCGGTTTTATGCAGTAACCTGATAAACATTAAGGAAACAAACAAAAAAAACAACCCAGAATTGATTAAATGAGGTGAGGGATTAAGGAAAACCCCAGTTAATACAGGTAGATTTCAGTTGAAGAAACCTGATGCCCTAACAGGGTTTCTAAAGGGGTTTTCACTTATGCGCATGTTCATAACAAATACCTCAAACAGAGAAAGTATTGCTCGGACAATAGTGTGGCAGGATGATGTGAATAATCATTGCTCTTAGAAGTACATGTAACCAATCCAAACTCTGATAATACTGAATCAAGTAGGACATTATTAAAAACATATCATAGGGGGGAAACTAATTAACCCCCTCATGTATCTGCAGGTTTTACTGCAGTGCATATAAACACATTTTCCAATTTCCTGCCTTCACCTGATTTGTGCCTGCAACCTGTTATTTTTGTGTGGAATTAAACACCAAACTTCAGTTTCTAAAACGTTTCCTAAAATTTCCACTCAAATTATTGTTGTTATTGTTTGTTTATGGCGTTTCCTCTGATGTAGGAGATATTACACAGGTGAAAAGGAAGGTAAAGGGTGGGTAGCGGCTGTTGTGGTTGATCTCCTCGTTGTATCGTGCACCTTCCTTTCACTCGCGAGAGAACTAAAACTCAAGATAATTGCGATACCCACGACTCCTGCATGGATCAGCCTTTACCCATGTAGCAGCATCAGTCATGTTGAAATGGCTCAGAGGTGGTTGCTCAGTGTATTTCAAACTGGCTTTGTACCATCCCCCTAACCCTTCCCCCACTCCCTCTGCCCACCGGCATACTCTCTGGGTGTGTGTATTTAAGTGTGTGCTATGTGCATGTGTTTAAGTGCACTGTCTCTGTAAGTTCATGCACACAGGGAGGCCTTTTGCTCATGTACGATTGGCTGTGTTTCTCTGTCTGTTTCAGTCTTTACATGCACATTAGCCTGTTGTGCCCTGTAGAATGGGACCATCTATACTGGATATCATTTAAAGGAATCACTGTGAAAGGTAAACCTACAATAACAATCCAAGGTTGAATATGTTTTTTAAAATCCTGCTCAGCCCTGTTTTCTGCTGGTTGTTTAGCTGATGACCTTTAACAGTAGTAGGGTGTGTTTTGTTATTGCGCCACAGGACTTTGCTTCACCTCTGCCCTCTCTCCTGGCTCTCTACCCTCTGTTCAGGAGATTAGTGCCACAGCCCACTCCTCTCTGTCACCTTTGCTGCATGAACAATGACTCTGAAAGGTTTACTAGCTCACTGTTTAATCCATAAACTCCTTGGGAAAAGGATGCAATAAGAGGAAGCAGTAAATGAAGTCAGACCAGATCATCCAGATCTCTGGTGTAACCAGTTTAATTGAGAGCAGACTGACATTAATTCAATGCTGGGGGCACTGATGCTCACTAGTTTTCAACACACGGATATATTATCCTAATTGTGTCTGTCAAGTCCGTGTAAACATCCCCGTCTGCGCATCTTCTCATCAGCAGGCTCTTGAAAGAAGTTGAGGTTAAGCAGTAGGGTGCAGTGTTTTTAAAATGAGGTTTGCCCCTCTATCATTGAGCCACAGTCATTTTTTCGAAAGGTTAACACTGCAGGCAAGGTAAGCCGATCCTGTGCCTTTGCTTGAAGGGCAACATCTACCCTGGTCTGCAGTCCAAGACCAGTGCTGTCTGTGGTTGGTATGTGGTGCCATATTTGGTCAGAACAAGTATTGTTTCTCACGACCCTCTTGACCAGCTATCTCGCCATCTCCCAACCTCCCTGCCAGCCTTTGCAGAGGGCTTAAAAATACAGGGATCCAGCCCTGCAGGAAATTCTGCTCACCAAATACCTAACATTATACATATGAACTAGTCATCCTGCAATCTGGAAACATCATTCTAGCTGTTCTAGTAGGGTCATCTTTTCTAATTTTTCGTCTATGCCTGACTTTACACTAGTACTGTGAAGCTGTGATGCTGTAACACAACACAGCCTGGTTATGGTATTGAAAATGTTTCTACAAACTGTGCCAAGCGCTCACAGAAGCTGCCATGATGGTACTGGCCTATCTGTCCCCTGCGGTATTAAGCCTGCTTTCCTGGGCAGCACCGTTGGAAGGGGAGCTGGGCCTACACGTGTCCCACCCTAGCTGCATATAGATCAGCCGTAATCCATTAGCAGCTCCCTGGAATCCAGCCGGCACAGCACAGCACTGGAGGGGCCAGGGGGAGAGGTTAGTGGGTGATGGGGGAGGAGAGAGAGAGAGAGGGAATGAGGGATGAGAAGAGGAGGGGGTGGGGGAGAGCTCTTTTTTTTTTCCTCCTGAGCTGGCTTCTCTACTCAGAGCCCAGCCCCTTTTTTATGTCAGTCTGCTGGAAAAGCCTCTTGAATCCCCCCATAAAGCCTGCAGAGGTGTGTGTGTGTGTATGTTAAGAGCGAGACTTGACTGATATATGGCTTCCTGGCTGGCATCGTAGCAGAGGCACCTTCTTTCTCTAGCAGCCCTCTTCTCCATTGCTGCCTGCAGGGTCGAGTGCCGTACACCTCTGTAGCACATTCTGCAATTAACTGATCTGGGTTATGTATTCCAGGATATCTCATTATAATTCACACCGGAGACACCGAACTGTTCCTGGAATGTGTCCGCATGCCCAGTGAAAGGCTGGTGAGGGTGGGAGGATAAAGATAAAGGAAGAGAGGAGCAGAGCAAAGATGGGGGAGGGGGGGAAAGACCATGAGAAGAAGTGTCAAAGCAGAGGAGGCAAGCCTAGGCTTGGACCTGAGAGTAATGATCACTCCAGCTGATTGTAGCCAGCCTGACTGGCTTTGATACATCAGCCAGCCATCTCCAGTTAACAGTCCTTACCTTGTGTTCTTGCACAATGTTCAGTGTTGTCTCCCATAGGCTATTTTTTTTTTTGCAACAGTGTGTTATTTTTACCATCCACTCCTAACAATTACCTTCCTATGTTGTTGCCTTCTTCAGTGGTAGTTTTTGTGGCTTTTATGTGCTTTATTCTCTCATCTCAAAGTCTGCTTGGTGATTGTGCCTCTGGCACTCTAGCTGAGTTTAAGAACCACTCCCTTCTTTCCTGTTGCATATTATGAAACATGATTGTCACTAAATCTCTTAGGTTGGCACTGGGTTGAAATGGCATATTTTCACATGTATTTATGGCTTGACTTGAGCATTACTGTATAATCTCCTGTAATACAGTATACCATGCTCTGATCAGGGGCATTAAAGATGTGTCCATTTTCCCAGCATGCCTAGGGCTTTAAGAACATGCTAAATGTGAGTCAAGGACAGATTGCGCTGCTTTAACTAAAACATGCTAATGCTGTTACCTTCACACTTAAGTTGTGGATTGGATCTTTGCATCTATTGCATTAAATTTCTTTAACAAAATTTGTTTTCAGTGTAAGACTAGAAGTGGAGCATTGGGATATGTAATAGGACATCAATATATACATATACAAAACAGTGAATGAGATTCAACTCTCCCAATTCCATAAATGAGGGCCTGTCTGGAGAATCAGGTGTTACTGTCCTTGTCTTTGAGCCACACCCATCCACCCCCACCCCTCCTTCTGCCCTAGCTCCTGTGTAGTTTTACCTGCTCAGGTGTCACCTAATCCCTCCCCCCAGCCCTGCTGTGCCATCAACCCCCACCCCCAGACAATAGGGCAGGGCTGACATTACCATGACCTAATGGAGACTAGAATGAGCAGAGTTTCCAAAGAGGGCACCCCACCGAAACTAGAGTTACTCCACGGAGATAGGGAAGAGAAGCTAAGGGGAGGCACCTTTAGAAAAGTTGTTACTTTACCCTTCTGTCTCCTCCGCCCTTTGGCTCTTGTGCCACAAAAGTGTACAATCAGAACTTGATCCATGTAGGGTTGCAATTTGTTTAGGAGGGAAGGAAGATGAGAGGGAAAGAAGGGTTCTAGTTTCTAAGCTGCCATGTGATTGCCTGGCATGCTGTGCTAACAGTTAGCCAATTCCCCTGTGAGAGCTATTATTTTATATTTTCTTGTACATTGCAAACATTCATTGCAAGTGTGGAAACATTTTGTGTGCTCTGTTGAAAACCATTACTCTTCTTTCAATTGTTTACTCTGGCTTACAAACTGTATTGAACAACCTGTGATTTGGTATGTGTCAGTCCAGTACTTTTTTTGTGTCTAGAATGTAAAACTAACCGCCTTTTTTTCCTTTTTCTCAGCTTCAGGTGGTGCTCGTGTAGGAAGAGAGAGACGGAACGAAAGAAGGTGGAAATGGAACTGCCAAATCATGCCAAACAACTGCTGCTTCAACTCAACCAGCAGAGAGCCAAGGGCTTCCTGTGTGATGTTATTATCGTGGTGGAGAATGCTCTCTTCCGTGCCCACAAGAACATCCTGGCGGCAAGCAGCATCTACTTTAAATCTTTGGTCCTCCACGATAACCTCATTAACCTCGACACAGAGATGGTTAACCCCTCTGTATTCAGACAAGTTCTGGACTTCATCTACACTGGGAAACTCCTGTCCTCGTCGGACCAGAGCAGTGAGCAGAATTTTAGTGCCCTCTTAACCGCAGCCAGCTACCTCCAGCTCCATGACCTCGCGGCTCTGTGCAGAAAAAAGCTCAAACGCAGTGGTGGGAAACCCCTGCCAGGTAAACCCTCCACTCCAGGTCCCCTTAGTCGCTTACGCCTCACCAACCAGCGCCTTTCCTCTTCGACCCCTACTGGCCCCAACAACCACTATCCTCCAACTCCTTCAGATGCCGACCAGCCACAGCCAGATGAAGGCCTTCGGGACAAGCTCTCAGATGACGAAATGTTTGTCGGCAGCTCTGGGAGGAATGGGAATGGGGGGAATGGCAGCAGTAACGGTAACCTCAGCAGTGGAGGAAGTGCTGGGGAGCCAGACCTTGGGCTAGACCTGTCCAAGAAGAGCCCTCCCTCTGCGGGCACAGCCACTGATGCCCTTAGCCCACACAGCAACTCCCAAGAATCTCCTCAATCTGCCTCAGTATCCACAACCAACAGTGCCTCACTGGATGACTCCTCTACCACCCTACCAGGTGTAGACACCTGTGGCTCGGAGAACATGGAACTCAACTCCTCCTCTAAAGCCTCAGAGGAAACCCAAAACCAACCTGATGGCCCTCCACCCCAGAAGAAATCCCGGCAGGGGGCTCGCAAGAACGAATGGCCTAAGAGAGAGGTGTCAGGGTTAAAGTCTGAAGATCATGACAGGCCCCTGGTTAATGGGGTGATTGTGGGTCCTAAAGATGGCCGCTCCTCTGGAGTTGGAGGGGGCAGCAGTAGCAGCTTCACCTCTGACCAGTGTAAAGACGAAGAAGACGGAGGAGAGAATGGCCAGGACCACAGTGATGAGAGTGGACAAAGTGATGGAGAGAGTGCAGGAGGTGGAGGAGGAAGAGGAGGGGGACACAGCGCCAACTACGTGTACCGCCAGGAGGGTTTTGAGCCGGCTTTTGGAGACAACCTCTATGTGTGCATTCCTTGTGGTAAGGGCTTCCCCAGTTCTGAGCAGCTTAACGCTCACGTGGAGACACATACTGAGGATGAGCTCTACATCAAAGAGGAGGGAGGGACTTTTGTGAAGGAGGAAGATGAGGAGGAGGCAGAGGACCTCTCTGCCCCAATGGGTCCCTCCAGCTTTGCCTCTGAAACGCGTCCGTTTAAGTGTACAGTCTGCAGTAAGAGCTACAAAGACCCGGCAACGCTGAGACAACATGAAAAGAGCCATTGGCTGACCAGGCCTTTCCCCTGCAACATCTGTGGAAAAATGTTCACCCAGAGGGGAACCATGACCCGCCACATGCGCAGCCACCTTGGCCTCAAGCCGTTTGCGTGTGAAGAGTGTGGCATGCGCTTCACACGCCAGTACCGTCTGACAGAGCACATGCGTGTCCACTCTGGGGAGAAGCCGTATGAATGCCAGCTATGTGGGGGGAAGTTTACCCAGCAACGCAACCTCATCAGTCACCTGAGAATGCACACCTCACCCTCTTAGAAATGCATCAAGCCAAAGAACTCTGGGAATAGAAGAAAAACATGCCTCTACCTTTTTTTTGTCTCCATCTCAACAGCAAAGTAACGCACATGTACACATTCACATGCAGACACGCACAGTTCAACATGTTAATTCCAGTTTATGACACCCTTGCTAAGTGAATGATGTAGCTGATAGCCACAGTGGGCTCTTGGTGTTGGTGGAATCTTGTTGCAAGGATCCATGTCATCATTTATATCAAGCGACGTCTGCTCACCTCTCAGGAGTTCTAGAGGGACAATTACTCCTGTCTCTCTCCAAAGTCACAAAGCCATGGTGGAGTGGCATGACTTCTGGTCTGGGCTGCAAGTCTGTCAAATGTGAATGTGGGTACTGAAGTAATGTTAAGCCCCCTCAACTGATACCCCTCAGCAGCCTTTCTATCATCTACCTTTGAGCATTGAGTCTTTAAGTTTTCAGATTGTTCCTCAAACTGACACTCAAGAGTCCCCTCTGTACTCCATTGCTATTTTAACCAAAAACCTGTGCAAACAATACTGGCAATAATTCAGCTAAAAGATTATTTCTACCCTGACAGCTTTATATCCTTTGTTATTTTGGTGATTGGGATGTATATGTTAGAGGAGGGATAACTGGGTTTGGGATCATGCTTTAACTGAAAGTCCTGAAAGAAGATTCATGGTGGGATGACATTGGATTAAGTTTTACTTTTACAGACAACAAATACTCAAAGTCCTCTCTTCAGCTGTTCACAGTAACATGGAGTGGACTTTCATTGTTTTTGGGGTTCGCCTGCTAGTGCTCCCAGGAATGAATCCTGGTTGCAAAGATGAACCCTTTGAGGTACTTGTTTTACTTAAAGAACTTGTAATGCTTCAGTGAATGTTTAAACTGGAAGTCTTGGGATTTTTCTTGTGGAGGGAAGGGATTTGGGTTGGGGTGGGGGGCTGTGTGTGTGTGTGGGGGGGGGGGGGGCAGTGTAGTTTGATGGGGGTAAGAAAAGGGTGTTTTAGACTGAACATTATGTTCAGTGGGTACGTTTATTTTTTGTCTGTATAGCTTTCCTCCCCTCAGAAAAAAGAAAAGTCTATTTATATAGGCTTGTGACCTTGCTACCTCTGATTACTCTTACGAACTCTATGTTGATTAGTTGAAAGTTCCTATGTAATTAATTGTAAAAAGTGTGTAGATTATGGTAACTTTTCACCTAATGCTTTAACCTGCCCATCTCTCAACACAGGTTTTTAATGCTCAAAGATTTTACACATTAATATTGTTTTTAGTTGTTGTTTTTACTTGTCAAATATAGCTTTTTGGGTGCCCTGCTCAGTGTGGCCCCACCTCAAAGTGTACTGTAGCTTCCTGCCTGGAGCAAATAGTGGTTAGTTAGTATAGATGTATAGTGTTCCAAAGATCTTATGAATGTTGAGGAGAACAGAGCTAACTAACAAACATTGCTAGACAAGTCCATAACCAAAGTTTAAAAAAAAAAGATGTACTTATGATATATAGCATACTAAATTATTTCACTTTTGAGTTCTTTTTGCTGTATAAAACAAATTATTACTTATATTCTATGTCCAAAAGAAATCCACTCTTTTGATGGAGTTTTGGCCAATGACTCTTGACACCGAGGAAGGTTCTTGTGGTTTGCAAGGAAAGCTTGTGCTGATTGGTGGGCCGGTATAATGTAAACTTTACCACCTAACGAAAATGGTAAGGTTTGAAAACATGTTCCCAGAACATGTTTTGTTTTTGTTTCCTTTGTTTGTACCCAGAGTCCCTATCACTTTATATTCCCTGACTTTAAAAACAGGACTTGATGACCTTGTATGTGTTCTGTTCAGACCAAAAAAAAGAAAAAGAAAAAAACCTAGGAATTATAATCAGAATTTTAATGTGAAGTTCAAGTTGCTTGTTAGTTTTTGTTTTTTTTTTGAGCCAGACTTGTGAAAACTTGTAAAAAGAAGGGAGAAGCAGAGATGCACTGGACAGTTGGACAACTCATTGGTCTCCTGCAGCATCCTTTGGTTTCCGATTATATTCGCAATATATCACAGAATGATTTTAAATTATTTTAAACTCCAAAGTTTTACCTCATCATAAGCAATTGTAAGTTGGGAATGGCCCCTCTGTTGTCTGAGGGTTTCACTGAAACCTGTCCAGTGTATCTTAACAGTTACACTGTGGAGCATGAACCTTCACTACAAGTTTTTGGTATAGGCATTCCTCTATTATGTTTAACTGTCTTCTTGATTTTTTTTTATTCCTCTTTTGTCCTCATGTTATGGTTTGTGACATGTTTGTTGTAATAGGGATGCAGCTACAGTTACACAAACATCACCACCGTTTTATGGTACCCGCGTCCGGGACTCCCTGAGGTGTTACTTGGTTATGTTGGATGTTGGTGTCTTGCTGTTAAGCAGTTACTGTTTAGTGATTGCATGGTACATCTATGAATTTTTCACACTCCCCACCCCCAAACCACAAACATGTTATCTGTCGCCTGATCCATTGTTGCTTGTGACCTCTTCTAGCTTAAGAGGGAGTACACAATGCATTGCCTTCCAACGTTATTGTACTTGTCAGCACTTAACTGCAGTACAGCATAATGTCTGTCATGCAAAAGGTGTTTTTGTACAACAAGATCTCTAGCCATCTCTGCAAAAGACTTTGCAGCTGCATTTGAATGCTTGCTTGTTTGACATAACGAAGAAAAAAAAAAAAAAACTACGAACTCCAAACTGTGACCATACTACTACTATTACTACTAGTACTACTACTATTCAAATACTTCAGGGATTGTTCTGCATCTATGAATGCAGACTCTCAGCTACATTTGTAAGACATGGTATTGTATCAATTTCTCTGTATTTTAATCATGGGAAAAGCAAATCACTAGTTTCATATTTAAGACAAACGGGGGGGTACTTTTTCAACTAACACAAAAAGCCTTGACAAAGGCGAGGCAGCTCGAAAACAAGTCTACATTTTAGTTAGTAACACAGTATGTTCAGAAATAGTCGCAAAGTTGTACAAAGAAATAATAATTAAAAAAAAGCTCATACCCAAATCCACAAACTATTTTTTAAACCAAAGCACATTTGAATGATTATGGAACCATGTGTGGCTCTAAAAAAAAGAAAAAGAAACATATGTATTTATCTCATTGTTTACATGAACTTTTACAGTTTTACAGACCTCAGTCAAGGTTCGGCCAGTCAGAGAGGTGGCTTTGTGTGCATTTTTTAAAAAGATGATTTTCCACAGAGGTTGCTGCCAAAACATAAGCATAGCGTCAACGTGGGGGGAACTTCTGCATATTCAATTAAGGGGAGGGGTGTGTGGTTTAGGGGCCCACCCCCCTCTGCCAGCTGGCTTTGGGGTGACCCTGCGCCCCGGTCCCCCTGCCCTCTGGCCTGTCTTCAGATGGGACTGCAGCAATGGGGGTGGGCAGTGCGTCCTTGATGTATTAATCAAAAGGCATTGTTAGCCAGGGTCTTTAGCTCAATGTTGTGTCTCTGTGTTTACCCAAATGCACTTGAGGACTACCTTTGCTGATTGGGTATCTTAATATGTAGGAGCCGGGTGGGTGATGCTTGAATGGTTTTAGTAACATGGTACATCTCTAATGCTGGCGGTTCTTGAAACCTATCTGGAGAATGTAGCTTTTTTTGTTCACTGCATGTAAACGGGCTTATCTGGTAGTCTTAACTGTGAATGTTATTGTCGTATTTCTGATTTTATGATGTTTTGAAACTTTTTTTTTTTTTTTTAGCTGCCTGTGTTCTGTGGGTAAAAGCAGCACAAACCTCTGGCTGGCCGGGCCTCATACAAAAGTTGTTGCAAACACTTATTGACAGTGTTCTTTTTTTTAATCAAATGTCTATTGTCAGTGATGAATGTATTTATTTCTGGTCCTACCCTCACCTCTGCAGAGAATAACGCTCAGTGTGTGAGACTGAGGTGGAGGCAGGACCCCCTTGTTTTTTTGTTTTGTTTGTTTTAAGGATTTGAAGCTGAGAATCAAAAATGAGACACAAAACATAGCCATTAACCACGATCTGTGAAGTTGACTTTTTGTGGGAGAATTTATTTAATTTTTTCCAACTCAAAGAAAATGGTCAATGGCATTTAGTATCTTCTTTCTCAGTTATACCTGACAGTCTGTAAGGTTTTTATTTCATGTGATTCACTATGGGTGTTTATTTTTTGCCCGTGTGTTCTTCTTGAGTTCTCACTGAATGACTGCACACCAGGGGAGTTGAACTTTAACCCCTTGTGTGTGTCTGTGGACACAGGCAGGACACAGAGACCTGCCTGTGCAGAAAGGAGGCTACTGTATCTTTTTAAGCTTGCTCTTCCTGGGTGTTGCCATGCTGCTGCCATTAAAAAAAAAACAACAACAAAATATTCACACAGCAGAAACATGCACATTATCAACACTTCTCTCTGCACAATAGTGGTCTTGTGACAATTGTTACATTTCTTGTCTTAAACCACTTGCCACTTCTTCCATCTCTCTTTCGTGATGTTTATGTTGTTAGTGTCGGTTAGTTCTACAGTTCTATGGAGGATTTTAGAAACGTTGGGTGAGATAGCTTTAATAAGTGCACTTTGTATGTTTTTCAAAGCCTCTAGAAAGACCCGGGCGCTCTCATATCAGTTCCCGTTCAACTGATGGTTTACTCTTTGTCTTTCTCTTCTTACCTCATCATCGTTCCCATGTGTTTGTTGAAATCTCATATCATTATGCAGTGTTACAAAAGCTTTAAAAATGAAAATACAAAGCAGGAAGTGCAACTGAGAGACTGTACTCAGCTCCACGCATTCAAGTTTCCATCTCATTTCTTGGTATTATTATTGTTACACATTTTGTATGGTTGTTGCTATTACCATCCTCTCCAGGCATTTTGTATCGTAGAGGGGCTGGTCTGTCCAGTTATTATGAAGATGCTCCTTCTTACCTCGGCAGACTTAACCAAAGCCAGTTTTAAATTGGCCTCCAGGGCCATTAAAGCATGTCTAAGCTTTATCGTCCCTTGCTTTATCTCAGATACACCAGACCCCCTGCTTTAGCCCTTTGACCCTCTGTAATTATGTTGCACAGGCGACTGTATCCTCAGCTCTGCTGCATTTTACAGCTCACATCAGTATTTACTGTACCTCCAGTGACGTTGGTCAGTAGTGACTTAAAAACAGAAAACACCAAATTACCTCAACTATCAGTGTTTACAGAAATGTGCTATCTTGCCATTACATCTCAGCATTTACACTTTTTTTTTTTGCCGTCCATCTGTAACCAAAATATGCTGTCTGAAATGGAGTTTGTAGCAGCATATTTTCACACATAACCTTTAATTGAATTCACATCTGGTAATCAATTTGCAATGGCACACTGTCACTGTGATGTGCACTACATTAATGGAAAGACTAGCTGCTAAAAAGTAGTACTTGGAAGAGTTTTTTAGTGGTGCTGCCCATGAAGTGGGTGTATCAAGATCCTCTTTAGTCTGCTTTCTTCAGGAAGAGCCTCTCAATAATGTATCAGGATCTGTGGGGTGAGAGGCTCTGGAATGGACATGTAGGGTCTTTACTGTTGAATAATTAAAGGTCGATTAAACCCCTCCCCTTTGGCAAACACACTACACATGCAAAGGTGTACACACCCAGGTGCACTTTTGCTGGCATGTATGCATGTACACCTCCACTCGTGCAGAGGCAAATCCCACCGTCTAGACTTCACAGCAAACTGAACATGCACCAGTGTTTTTAAGATTCTATGACCCTTTATATGTGGCTTTCGGCAGCACCCAGGCTGGGCTTTCTCTTTATCTCCACTCCTCTGAGAACTCGTATTCAGGTCGGAGCCGCCGCCGTGCATAGCAAAGGGGCTCGCAAACTCAAAGTGTCATAAAAGTGTAATACAGCTGACCTCAGCACTCACAACCTTGCAGTCTTAATGTACAGCAGTGAGGAAAAATAAACTGTTATTTTATGATCTTTTCATTAAAAGCTTGATTGAAAACCAAGACGTGTTTGGATTTTCTTTGCTATGTGTTGCCTCCTAGAAAACAAGTCTGATTCTGTTTTTGTGTCTGTGTCAGTGATCCTGTTCATAGATAATGTCTCACATGTCACATGTTTGTGTCTTTTCTGGTATTACCACCCTGTACAGTTTGCCTTAGGGTTCATTTGTGTACATTCCATTGACATGGCACATACTACAGGGCAGCTTGCATATGTATTTCATTTCTGTGAAATGAAAGACTGTTGACAGTTAAGGCCAACATGCACAGGGGCTATGAAGTAAAGTAAAGGATGTGTGACACAATAGCACTTGACTATAAGAACATGTTAGGTATTGGGTAACGACGTTTGACATTTCATTGACTTAATTTTTCAGTAAGTTTTGAATCTGAGTTGCAAACAAGTGTCCTGCCAAAAGCCGCAATTTATGAGGATCAATTTGTGGCAACAATTGGATATATGTTAAGATTTTTGAGTCGTTTTCTTATGTCATATTGCACATTTAACGTTTGCAACTGATGCACCGGCAATTCACTGATAGTGACTCTCTGTCCTCTTTGTACCACTATAAGTTGCCTAATGATGCCTTGAAAAGTCTCCTATGAAAGTTATGATTTGTCAGAGCTTTGTGAGGCCAACACATGCTGCTAATTGGTATTTGTGGTGATGTGACTCCCTTCTGTGGCTGCTTTTGTAGTTAGGATGAGTATTTACTGCCTCGGTAGCTTTTGGAGTCACAAACATTGCAAACGTCTGTAGTGTGGCAAAAGGAAACGCCCTAAAAATAATGTCAAACACGGGGATACTGCACTGACTTCAAGTGGTCACCAGAAAACCCTTTGTGAGATTTAGCAAGTTGCACATAAAGTAATAGGCTGCAGCAAAAATGGAAAAACGATGCATTAAAAAATGAGGCATAGTCTTAGTACTGTCAGCACTGAAGTCCTGCTGATCTGCTTCACTTGTCCCATTATGGATTATTGATGCATTATATGTTTGCTACCAAATGACTGGTTATCCAATCATATTCATACAAGTGTCTTAGGCAGCCTTTCTAAACTCCACTCCAGCTTCCTCTTCATGCCAGTTAAGCTTTAGCATTATCTTGCTAAACTCCAGCTCATGTACATTTCTGAGTCTGATGCTATATTAGTGTTTAGGGATTAGCTCTCTCAGCAGACTGCTTGTTGCTGCTTGGATTTATTGAAAGCTCCCTCACATAGTTCACCTAATCTAACTGTATAGCCTAACCATTTACAATAAATGGTAAATTGTTGGATGTATAGTCTCTGAAACACATTTGATCGGGAAATATGAACCTATATGTGAGATACAGGTATAGCACTTGTTTTAGTCCTTGAGTGACTTCCACAAAGCCATTGTGCCCATTACCCTTTGGTCACCCCAGCAGTCAGCAGTCAACAGTCTAAATCCTGTGGGTGTAAATCCTCTCATCTAACATTTAGCATACGGCCAAAAAATAGTAAATAAAACGGATGAAAATATGAGCAAATCTGAACATGTTGAGCTTCACCCAGCTGTATTATTATGGATTTCTACTATGGTCTCCACCTCCTGCAATTAGGACAGACCCAGCTGTGGGAGACACTTAGCCTTTTCCAGCCTTTCTATAGCCCCCACCCCCCACTGTCTCTTCCTCATATTCCTTTTGATGCCCAGGCAAGAATGCCCATGGCTATGGGCTATGGTCTGACCGTCTCTTCAAGTAAACACACGCTTGCATAGATCACACATACTCGCTCACACACCCTCCTCAGGTAGATGAGCTCCGTCAAGCTTTTCATCTGCTTTATGCCGCTGTTTTTCCCTGCCGTCCCTCCATTATGTGTTTCTTCTGTTGCTTTCTTGGTGCTAATTTTGAGTTGATAATTCCCACTCTGCCATCCTTTCCTTCCCCCTTATCTCTTCTGCCTTATTTCTCATCATCCACATCCTGGAGTGTGGGGAGCTGGCACATTTATTGCTCTTCTGTGCCATTAGTGATGCACTGTGCCCCTAGAGGTGTCACATGCTAAATGACCCTGAATGGGGGTCGCTGAGAAACAATGGCCCTGGTGACGATAGCCCTACCCTGCCCTCCCCCCACTCGAGCCCCTCTCTCCCCTAACATCAGCGCCAAGTAAACACAATAGTGAGAGCGTATGGGGGGTGGGTAGGTGGGTGGGTCAGTACAGCGTGGACATTACCCACAGCAAAGACCTGGAGTGCCTGTTTGACTGCTTGGGGTCATTCATGTTGAGTGCTGTTTTGGTACCTCGAGAACAAGCATGAAGCTCAGCAGATTCATATGCTGCAGTTTTCCACTGTATCGAGTGAAGAGCAAAGGGAAAAATTCCTCAAAATGCTCCCACTTTTCCCCAGCCTTTCTTATTCCAGTGGGTCTGCGAGCATGAGTGGAATGTACCAGGATCTGCCCAGGTGGGTCCAGGCTTGCCTCTGCTCGCCTGAGATAGCCCTCTATAATCTGAGGAATGTGGATGAGAGATGCCTGGCCTGCCCATGGTGGGCGAGGGAGATGGACACTGTCTGTTATAACTGTTATACACACACACACACACACACACACACACACACACACACACACACACACACACACACACACACACACACAC
>JBBPCS010000386.1:14697253-14710482 GCA_037974645.1 Hollardia meadi
CACACACACACACACACACACACACACACACACACACACACACACACACACACACACACACACACACACACATACTTCATGACCATGACCCTCAAAGAGCCCTGTGCATATCCACAATGTCCTTCGGGGGTGTAGGGACACCAGAGGGGCTCTGAGAGGTTGACGGGTGTGCGTGTCATTGTTTGCTGTCTGTGATTACGCGTGTTGCCACCGGGCAGCTGTTTGCATGTATAATCCTGCTGTCCATCTACACATGGATGGGGCCGTGTCTGGCGCCGTGGTGACATGATCACATCACTCTTGAGCTCACTTGCATCTTTCAAAAAATGCACACAAAAAATGAACCAATTCCGGATGCTTGCTGTGACGGACATATGAGGAAGAAGGGCTATGAAATCATACAGTAGGCATGCAAAACAGAAAAAAAGTTTGTATCTGTACACATTAGCTTTCCGATTAGCATTATTTTGTTTTTATTTCTAACTTTAAAAAGGTTTTTTAAAAGAAAGAAAAGGAGAGCATATGAAAGTAGTGGTGGCATATGTCCATGGCCTCTTCCACTCCCCGTCACACCCTCAACTTGCAACCTTCTCTCCGTCTGCCTTTTTTTCTCCATCCTGCAGTGGACTGCACTTGAGCTTGAATGGCCAGAGCGGGACAGGCAGCTGCTTGGGCAATGTGCTCCTGAGAGAGAAAGAGGGGAGGCGAGAGGAGGGGGTGGGGGGTGCACAGATTTTAATGAGATGCACAGTGTCAATGGCCACTCTCTCTGAAGAGGGCAAGAAGAAAAGGGTGCTCTCTCTCTTTCTCTCCACTCCCCTATCCTCTGTGCCCCTTCCTCCAGCTCCCTCTCTCTCTCTCTCCTGCCCTCCTCCCCAGCTGGCGAGGGGCTTTGTTAGGCGCCAGATGATACCCCAGATGCCCCGGCCCAGCCGCCCTTTTCAGCTACATTCACCAGCCTCCCCTCAGGTCAGAGGTCACCACCGGGCATCTGAATGGGTCTCCGTGGCAACAGTGGCCATGGCGGTTGAGAGAGTGGCAGAGGCTTTTTGTTGTCGCTTGGTTGCCATGGACAGTGCTTGATTAATCTGATTCCGCCCCACGGATAAAACTGGAGTATGATTTTAAGAAGAAAATCACACATTTTCAGTTTAAAGTGGTCACAATGCTGAAAGAAACTTTTAGTTGTTTAAATTTGTTTAGATGATACAAGGAAATATAGCTGTTGAACTGAGAGAGAGAGAGTAGGGCGTGCAGGAAAAAGGGTGTTTTAGAGAAATCTGGCACATTTCACGCAGAGTTCTTCTATCCTGTTCGGGATGTATTGTCTCTGTCCTGACGTTTCTGCAATTTGATACTATTTCAGCCCTCTGCTGGGCAAACACACCACTGCATGGTTTCACGTCATCGGTCCGCTGCCGGCCAACACACTGTGGGAAAAAACTTTAATGTACCAAATCCCTTTTCTAGTGTCTGGAGAAATGTTGTGTGCTGCTGATTGATAGCGCTTGTCCGGTTCATATTTTTTTGCTCACAGATCAAATGAAAACATGAAATGTGCTTTTCACATAATGTTCCAGCAAAAAAGAGAAAATTGGGGTGAAGTATCGACGAGAAAACATACAAATTTGTACATAACATGCATTAAAGGGAATCATAAAATGGCTATTAGAGAAACGGGTACAAGAAAAAGCAAGCGGATGACAAAGAATGGCATATGACATACAGCTTGACTGACAAGTCACTACAGTCAAGTGCACTCATTTCTACTTTTTACTTGAATGTCAGGAATGTGTTAAAAGCATGATAAAAAAAGAGCACAATCAAACTGGTTTACATTTTAAATGTAGAAATCCACTGTTCATACAATTCTGTTTTTGTGATCCAGCATGGCTGACATGAATCTGGATGGTCAACTGTAGAGTGCACAAAGTCAATGCAGTGACAAAAAAGTTGGGAATTTAGAATAAGTCAATAGGGACGAAGCAGACCCGAGGGGCAGGAAGGAAAGGAGCAACAAAGAGTTAACAGGGCAAAGGCTAAATATGCTGTTTTTAACCTACACTGTAGAGAAGAGACTAAATGCACAAAAGTGTTTGTGATTTATGAGTCATGGAAAATATTTTGAGGTCAACGCAGATTTTACAGTTCACAGTGACGTCCTGAAAGATAATTACATATACTGGATATATCATGTTTTCATTTGATCCACATGAATGTGCACTTGATGCTTGTTACATTCGATTTAGAGCCTATACAATGGAATTGTGCCCGTTTTCGTCAGCTCTGACCCGGATGCCTCCTGGCTCTCCTCTCCTTACAGCCTCTGTTGGTCACGCTGTCCAAACAGATCAAAGGTCACATGATAAGGAGAGGGCGAACACTGGGGCCCATTCAGCAGCCCGGACCAATAGTGTACAACACGTGGGCACCAAGAAACACAGAGAAAAAGACGGAAAGAAAGGGAACAAGGAAGAGTTTTGGCCCCAGTGTGTGTCTAGACAAACCAAGAGACAGGAGAGTTTTGTGAAAGTGTTTTCATAAAGGGGCTTTATAAAGCATTGGTTGGTATGTTAATATGGAAAATTGTATTGAATATTGTGAAATATATGATTTTGATGGATTTAGAGTTACAGTTGGGTCGAGCAGCACTCGTACATATCCTCTCTTTGAGTGTGCATACATGTGTTTGCATGTTTAAATCTACAGCATTTGTTTCCCAGTGACCTTTAGCTCATAGGTAAACAGTGAGCGAATGACTGAGGCTCCAGCCCCTCCCTTAAGTCATCACAGCATCAGACAACACAACTGATCAACAGAAGAAACACAGCAGATTAGAGGCTGACCCCACCACCACCCTCCTGCCACATGCAAACTGCAGCACACAACCACCAAACGAAATGGTGCTTGTGAAAGGGTTAAATTTGGGGGGATTTTATCTGTTTCTTTCTCTTACTAAGAGCCAAACTAATTTACACTCATTTGCCAGTTTATTACTTAGCTAAAACTGGTCAATGCAAAATTTATTTAAACTATTTAGGGAGGTGGTGACTCAACTGTATGGTCATTTTGGGGGATGTATTATATGATAGTGAGAGGTGTTTCCAATATTTTGTCCACACCATTTATATCAGTGACGACAGTACATATACATTTCTCACAGTGACATTAGATATGGAGCCATTTTCCATGAATGCATTCACCTCGTGTGTACTGTGAATGTATGCGATCAGAAAATGGATCAGAGGTTTTGATGTGATGATTGAAGTGATATGCAAATTACAATATGTGTTTTCAACAGCTATTCTCAACCAGTGGGCCTCGGAACATCATCAAGTGAGCAGCGGAGGCAGTAGTATAGCCAAATGGATATTATTGTTACTATTATTGGAATTTACAAAGACAGTTATTTTTTGTCAAAAGGTGCTCAAAAATTCACATAAATAAAAAAAGCCAAATTAAAATGAATAACTTCAATGACCAGTTACCTATTTAAAGAAAATCACCAGACAAACATGCTCTGCCACTACTAGCTAACATCTGCAGCTAGCTAACGTGTAGTGGCACAAAATGGTTTTTGAAATGAAAAATGTAGCCAAAAGCACAGTGTTGAATCAGGCGAAATCCTGTCGCAGCCAGATTTTTCAGCCATTTTGGGTTTTTTTTGTCACATTATGATTTCTGTCATTTATTTGTGAAGGTGGTCCTCAGAAGTTTGTTGACAATCAGAAATGGGCCTTAAGTAACAAAAGGTTGAGAACCCCTGCATTAGACCTGACCAGCCATCCATCTGTGGAGAAGTCTTAAAGTGACTTAAAACAAGCTGCTACTTGATCCCTTAAACATCCACGATTTGTGCAAAGCGATGCTGATGTTGTCGTTGAGCACATTTTTAAACTGGAGGCAGAGACAGAAAGACATCCATGAGTTTGTCGGACACTGGTAAATCAGGAATAATAGCAAAGAATCCAACATTATTCAATCTCGTTTACAGTCTTGGCTGTTAAGCCAAAGATAAGACATTGCAGTTTAAATGTGAAAATAAAAATCTCTGACTATGACAGTGGTGACGAGGGAGACAGCCTCACTTTTGTGTGCCACTGGTTTCCCCTCTCCCACTAAAAAACACATCAACGCTGCTATTCAGGGCATGGCAGCCACTATTCCTGATTAGCCCCAACATATCATCAATAGGCCTGGCTGTCTTTGGACAAATAGCCCTTTCTACTCAACTTCACTCCATGCAGCTTTAATGGCTGGAACGGCACAGAGAGTAGTTAATTATTGCATAGCACATGGCTGGCATACAGCAGCGTGGCTGTACCACTTCAAGAAGCATGAATGTGTCACAAGACGCCCAGGCGCAGTTTATAACACATGTGATGAACACAGTATACTGAATGTTTGTGTAGGGAGAGAGAGGGTGACAAAGAGAAAGAGGAGGAGAGAGTCTTGAGTTAGTATATTAGGTGGTTTAGCCCAGTTACACAATTCACACATGAGCTGATACAAACAAAAATACCTCAGTATGCACGTGGTGGATAATCACTCACATGTGTCGACAATTCAAATATCAATCTCTTGAACACCAAAGCCCACCTACCAGCATATACCACCCAAACACAGACACACACACACACACACACACACACACACACCACCCACATTAACACACATACTGCGCTTTACACTCAGTGTCAATATGTCTCTGTGTGTCATGTGAAATCCAGAGAACTAATTACTAATCATCCATCTACATGCATCATACATCCATTTTTTAAAATTGTCGTTACTGGTGTGGAGTTGTCACCTTTTTGCGTCATTCAAGATTTTGAAGTTTATTGTCTTTTTCTTGGATGTTTTCACTCTCTCACTTATATAATTTGTGTCAGTATTCGTATCTATTTTCACTGTTCTTTTTTTGCCATTTGTCTACATGAAATAATCCTATAACACAGAAAGGATCATTTGTGACAGATTATGAGGAGTTGATGTGTGCCACTGCAAATGTAATTGAGGAACATCATAAAACAAGTCCTATAGGGACCTCACCCCAACAATATTACACAAGAATGTGAATGACACCACAGTTAGAGATGGGGGGGCAACAAAATTAATTATTTGTGAGTCCATCTAAGCTATAAAGTTATATGTTTTTGTATTTGGCTATACTTCTCGTTCAGACCTCAAACTGGTATAAATGTCCCTTCTGCTGTACACACACAAACACATACACACACACACACACACATGCACATCTTTAAATTAAAACTCTGTGTGAAGCTACATGGATTAGATCAGTACACCTGCAGGACCACAGGGAGTAGCCATGACAGTCAGTGATCTGATCTCATCAAAAATACATCAAGGTGTTTCCCCTCTGGACATCTGTATGCACTGAAATATTAATTAAATAGAGTGTTGAAAATCCAGCCGTAGACAACCATCAGCACCTTTATCTTCACTTAAATCTATAGGCTTTTCATTAAAACCACCCGTATATCAGCGGTGAGGACTAAAAGCAGGAGCAGCCAGTCATGGGATCTCCATCTTTCTGTCTGTCTTTCACCCCTTTTCTCCATCTCTTACTCAGGTTTGGGCCTGAGCTGCGTCGGCTCTTTTCTCTGGACCTTCTTTAAGTGTATTTGCAGAATGTAACACACATTACTGCCATGTGCTCCTGTACATCAAAGTTGAAAACACTTTAGAAGAATTTAAAACACAAAAAGTGAAACCTGCCTATCTGTAATACCTCTTGGGTCGGGCTGTTTTATTCCAGTCATTTTCCTGCATCACTGTGTTTAAAATAACCTGTTTTGCAAGAATATGTGTAACATGAGGCCGTGTGTCAAGTTTGTGTTTAACAGCAGCAGAAACAGGCATGCACATGTTAGCCTCTGTTTTTTTCTGGGGGGTTTTTGTGGCAATGTCAAAGGGCAAAATCTTCTTCACTCATTACATCTACAAATACTTCAAAGCCCACTCCAGGCCACTCTCATTATCTGAGAGGGAAACAGATTGACAGCTATAACGCCTGAGCTCTGTTTCAGGCATGTTTCCTGGTACTACTTCCTGAAACAGTGTGGAAGCTGATTTAGTTTCACATTGATTATGATCTTTGAATCAATCAAAACTGGCACCCACAACAACTTACAAACACATTAAATGTCATTATCTGCTGCCCTCTGGTGGATGTGAATATAAAATACAGCATGAAGGTGCTGAAAAGAGACATGGTTGCAAATGATCTTAAATTGCTGGCAGGCATTATCTAGCATAAAGGATGTGCTACCTAACAAGAGGGGGGAATCATCATCACCAGAGACTTTGGAGGCATCCCTAAATATAGGCCCAAGAAAAAAGTTTTTAGTAATAATGACTTTTTCACTGGCCTAAAACTGCAAAGATTGTACTCTACTCTTTTGTCTCAAGGTAGGACATTTTTAACAATGAATTTATTGATATTTTTTGAAAATTTAGTTTCTGTTTTTTGTATTTCTTTATTTACTCTTTTTTGTTTATTGTAAAAGCCCAATAATTAATATTTGAAAACTCATCACAACTGATCTTTAAACAACAATACTGGGTGATGATGCCTTTAACTTCAGTGTTGTACTTTGGGGGTCCAGGGAAGTTTAAAAGGAGTTATACAAAAAGAAACCTGCCTCAGTTATTCTATTTTTTCTTTAAAGAGAACTGAGGTTTTGATCCTTACTACTAATGCATAATACCAATACCATTTATATAAATAAGTTCCATTATGTTTTTGGACCACAGTATCAAATCAGGCTTTAAACTAGTACTGACTTCTGATTTTAGTTTTTTTGCTGGTCCACAGATAACACCAAGGTGATTGTAACTGATAAAACTCCCATTGCCACTGTACAGCACTTAAACAGGCACTATGTTATAGTGTCAATAAGGAAAATATGTTTGTTTTTTTTAAAAACATAATTAATGAAACACCACCAGCAAGAATAAGACTGTTTAGAGATCTTTATTTGAGTTCATATATGCATTCTTGTTCAAAAGGACATGAAGATAGAAAAGGAGACAGGAAATGGATCATGGATATAAATATACAAAGAGAGGGTATACAATCAGTAACATTACATAAAGGCTTAAGCTAGCCATATGGACATGGGGCACAGCACTTTGGATTACTAAAATAACTTTCACCAAAAGCCACATTGGACACAGGCTACATGGTAGTTACCACTTAACCTCATGCAACTGCCCAACATTCAAACTGTGCCTTACCTTCATTCATAAACAATAGAAAAATTTGATTTATGTGCATCATCTTCCCTCCCCCTTTGGCAATGCTAAATATACAAAACTCAGCCCCAGTGTGTCCCAGAACTTGTGTGCATGGTTTCTCCCGAGTTGACTGCAAATACAGAAACCCCAAAATACAGACAGTGTAACCCATGTGTATACAGTCGCCACTGTTGAATACAAGACGAGTACCGTGCCACAGATCAAAGAAATCTGACAGGTCCATTACAAAGAGAAGCACAGTAGTACAGTCAAGTACGTGATGATAGAGTAGGCCACATCGGTCAGAACTGAAACTGGTCTACTTCAGCTACTTCAAGTATCCAATTACATTTCAAACCCCATCTAAAATCAAAAGCTTAAAGAATCCACATTCACAAACATTACACATTTCTTAAAATTGGCACAAACTCTGATTATTTACTGAACGTGCACATTATCAAGAGTTTTTTTCTCCAAGTGCACAGAAGTCAAGATGCTAGTGCAATAATAATTAATAACAAGTCAATGTAACATAATAAATAAGGGAATAGACAACTAATATAAAGAAAACATGGTTTGAGAGGAGACAAGTCGCTAAAGCAAACACATCCAACGACGACATCCAACAATCAGCGGAAACAATCAGCCACAATCTTAAATGGTGAACATCAACAAAGGCACACACGCAAACTCACACACCATGTACCAGCCAATATATGCACATGCTTAGGCACAGACGTTTAGTATGGGATCTGATTTTGGTAATACTGGATCATGTCGTAGGTTCTACTCCTGTAAGACAAAAAAAAAGAGAGAGATGTGAACAATGCTTTCTGGAGGCCCCATATTAACAACAAATCAAGGAAAATATGTAAACTGTTTCGGTCTTGTACTGACCTGTTACTGAGGAAGCAGTTCTGGATCACTTTGATGATGAAGGAAGCTGCGTCTTTCTCACTTAAACCAGGGTTGAACCGCTGCCTAAATGTGGGGAAAGAGGCCATGAGCAACAACAGAAAATCACGTTCAAACTGCTCATATTCTCGTTCACATTGGCACACACGTGCAGACACATCCACACTCACTTGAGCAGTTTGATGGTCTGTCCTCTGAAGCAGGGGAGGCCAGTGTCCAGCATGAGCGTCACTAAGGAGACCACTGCATCCATGTAGGGCCTGATTCACCAGAGGAATTTGGTCTTAATGTTGCATGTTAGCCATCTTTGTAGAGCAGTGAACATTTGCTTTAGCACTTCTGCATACTCACCGGACAGCCAGGTATCCCCTCACACACATCTCCATAAACCATTTGAAGGGAGTCGCTTCCATCTTCCCACCCATGATCATCACCATCTCGTCGGTTAGCTTGATGTCTGGCTCCCAGCCAAGGTTGCCGCCGGGAGAACTTTCAAACATGAAGCCAAAGTCTGCAAACACACACACACAAACACGATAATTTAGTATGTACAGTATATCTGAACGCTCCAGTATCATGTTGAAGCATGACTACAAATATGATCATTAAAAAAGCCTGCAGACAGGCTTGGGGTTAAAAAGGGTTTTCACTCCAATATTATCAGACTAATTTCCAAACCAAGTCCAAAGTTTGGATGCAGTTTGAGAATATTCTGTGGAGCCATCCATTTTCAAGGGAAAGTTAGTGAAGTCAGCTTGTAGAGTTAAGTCTGGTACAGCTCTAAGTTCACACCAGGGCCACACACACACACACACACACACATACATACATATCAACTTCAATAAACGCACAAGGAAATGCACACAATACTCACCAATGTGGATGAGGTGGCCCTGGCTGTCCAGCATGATGTTGCCGTTGTGTCTGTCTTTTATCTGCAGCAGGAAGAGCAGCAAGCTGTAAGCTGCCATACTGCGGATGAAGTTGTACCGTGCCTGAAAAGATAAGTGTTGGAAGGAATATCAGATTAAAGGAGATACAGTATGACTGATGATGCAAAAGCCTGCACAAGGATGTGAGATTTGGTGTTTACCTTCTGGAACGCTAGTGTGGATTCATCTCCATACTGGTTCCTGAAATAGTCGTACATGCCGAAGTCTGTCTGTCGGCCCAGCTGGTCGCGAGACTTGCAGTCCGGGATGCACTCGATCACTCCACACTGAGGTGGAACATCAGAAACAGAGACTGAGAAGTAGTTTGATGACTTGTGGTTTCAGGAAAGTTTGATTTGAACTTACTCCCGGGGCTGTAGCCACCACCCTGTAAGGAAACACGTAGAGATCCAGGCCCACCAGCTGGAAGATGTTTTTAAAGAGGCTGATGATCTGAAGAGCCAGCATGTCCTGCGAATACAACGGACCAAATGGTAAAGACAGTGAATACAAGCACAAATAATAAAGTCGAGTAAAAGGAAGATATCATGAAACGGACAGAAGATAGCTGAGTAGTAGTGAAAGGAGAGGAGTGTGAAACTGAGACCTGTCTGCAGTCGTCTCCCACTTTAAAGATGGCTGCCTGCCAGCAGATCCTCTTGGCCTCCTCTTCACTCTTGGCCTCATCTACAGAATCTGAGCGACACTGCAGACCTGAGGGGAAGATGTCATGACACACTGTCTGTGCACACATTTAAGAAATACAGTATCTATTTTAGGTGCATTCAACATGAGCAGTACCTTCTTTTTCCAGCTCACTGACTCCACACCTCCTAACTTTGAACTTGGCCAGGTAGGGAGCTTTGGCAGCACTAAACAGAGATACAAAGTGTCTTTTGAAAAGTGCTTTTGAAAACAGGTTCAGTGAAGTAGTCACAATTCTTTGTGATTCAGGTAACTGTTACAAGCATTATAGAAGATGGTTTTGAGACCCACCTCTGCATGGGGGTCCCAGACTTGTAGTCTATATCCAAAACTATGGCCTCTGGGTTACTGGGAAGATAACAGCCGGGTTGGACCTTGATCTGTGACATGGCTTCCAGGCAGGCCCTCTTCCTCTCCTCCCCTTTGGGAAAAGGTCTGATGAAGACAAACAAAAACAACTTGAACACACAGTTTCCACACCTCTATGATTGACTTTACTGGGAATATTATGCATTGGTATCTCACTGAGTGACTTCAGACCCAAAGTGACAACCAGCCTCTGCTGTTATTCACAGAGGGGAGTCATTGGGGTGGAGAGTAATAGAGTGGAAGCCAGGGGACAGGAGAAGTTTCTCCCCTGGACAGTTGCAATTAGTGCTGTAATGAGGGCTAAGGGGAATTTTGTCTGCCTCTAGTGGGCTGACAAAACACTCTATGTAAGAGCCACCAATGATGTGACCTGTCAGAAGCGGAAGATCTTCTGGACCGGTGCATAATCAGAGAGACGTTACAGCAACCAAAAGCCAAACAAATGAACAACAAAGGGATTTAGAGAGAAGATCACCAGTGGTACGATGCAGGCAAAAGAACAAAACATCCTGGCTCAGGGGGAAACTTGTTATCACTTCATAAACACCTTGAATATTACCTAGAGGGTTCAGTTTAACAGAAAAGTTAAACTGCTGTATTCCTTTGGCAAAGATCAGCATTTTGGCTTCATAAATATTTCTCTTTTCCTTCAATGTTCCTCTCAAATTATGAGTGTATCATACTGTATCATTACTTAAGATGGCATTTAATGGAGGAAGACAGTAAAGAAAGGAATAAGGAGGAAGCTAAAACACGTGTGACTGGAAAAGAGACATTAGATGATGAGGATTACAATGATAACACTAAGTGAAGTAGAAAGGAGAAGATAAAAACAAATAAAGGTCAGGTCTTATGTAAAGGGACTGCAGGGCTATGCGGGCCTTTTATGCAGCAAATAAACTTTACTGGTAGAAGACACAGCTCTCAATTTGTGGAAGGGTTTTAAAAGCAAAACACTCACCTCCACTACTAAAGCTCATTGCACATACAACCCTGATTCTAAAAAATTTGGGACGCTGTTTAAAACATAAATAAAACAGAATGTGATAATTTGCTAATCCTTTTTTTTAAACATATTGTCAATTGAAAAGAGTACAAAGACAATATATTAATGTTTCACTTCATTAACTTTGTTAATATGTGCTTATTCTGAATTTGATGTCAGCAACACCTTACAAATAAGTTGGGACAGCAGCAACAAAAGACTGGGAAATTGAACATTCCACAGGTAAACATGTTGGTAACAGGTGAAAGTATCGTGATTGGGTATAAAAGGGACATCCTATAAAGGCTCAGTTGTTCACAAGCAAGAATGGGGCGAGGTTCACCACTTTGTGAAACACACGATTGTATAAAGGATATTACTACACGGGTTCAGGAACAACTCGGAAAACCACTGTCCGTAAATCCGTACACAACGTCCCAACTCTTTTGGAACTGGGGTTGTCGGATGGGTAAATGTTCATTCTGATGGAACTTCAACTCTCAAAAATGATACTTATACTGGTCTGAAAATGTTCTTTAACAATAATAATATGCTACTGTAATGGTCTAAAACATGTTAAAGACGCAGTAAGGACACGAGGGTCAAATAAAATAAACAGTAAACTGGGTTCATACTTGATAATGGCAGACACATTGGTGATCTTGTTGAAGAAGTCAAACTCCCTCTGGTAGAAGTCTTTGGCCGGGCCAGAGAGAGAGCCTGTGATCTCCTCCACCATTTGCTCCAGCAGCTCACCTATGTCAGCTGCACAGAGGGAAGATCATAGTTATTTTACATTTTACATGTTCGCCTGTTGTGTTGCGAACATGCGTGTGTTGAGTCGGAGAGAGAAAGTGAGGGTGAATATCTCACGGTCTTTCTGGTTTCCTTCCTCGTCCAGGAATATGTTGGTCTTCATGTTCCAGATGAACTGGTGAGCCAGAAGCTGAGACTTCTGAGCGGCCCACAAGATGTACTCTCTCACATAACCCATCTACACCACGTTGTGACAGGAAAGAAAGACAAAGGAAGGGAAAGTTCTGATAGTTTAATAATCTGAAGATATGTGCACGCTGAATGCATTCGCTGACTCTGATTCTGATATTTACCTTGTCATAACGAAGCGCTTGGACAATCTGAGGAATGTAAAACAAAATGGCATCCTAGAAATAGTAGAAAAAAATATTTTATAGGCGACAAAAAGAATAATTGTATACCAGAGAGTCCCAAACAAATAGTAATGGGCATCCCTTGGGCTTTTCAGTCAAAGTGTCATCAATGAAATTTCATCACTGCTGTCTGAGATACTATGTCTGAAGAGTTATAGATCCCTAAACACAGCTCTAAGATCAACTATTTGTCAAACCTTTAGCAAAATTAGCTCTTACGATGTTTAATACTGTATGCTACTTGAGAAAATAATGGTAATTTTATTGCCCAGGGTATAAAACAAATGTGTGTGTAGTATATGTGCCCGTACTGGAGGAAAGGAACGCAGAACTTTGACCCCGTACTGGGCTGTGAGGGGGTGAGGAGGGTAGAGGGAGGAGAAGTAGGACAGTCCAGTTGGGGGATCTGCTGGTGCCCAGTACAGGATGTAACTCAGCTCTGGAGAGTCAGCATCAATTGTGTGCCACGTCACCAGGAACTGCAGATAAACAAAAAAAAGAGCAGGAGAAAATGAGAAGTATGTGAAAAAATATTCCACTTAGCCAACATTTATAGCGATGCTTCATTAGGCACTACTCTATGCGCTGCATGCATCACAGGATCCATATCTCTGCATCAAACATGACAGCAATCTGATGCAAGGTTATGACCCCAATTCTGATGGTGTGCCAACTAGGCTCCAGAGGAAGCTGTGTTTATTGGTTGCTAAAGTGACTGGAATAAATAACTATGAGGTGTCAAGGAGGATCATGCGCTAAATTATGGTGGCCTTTGGGGAAGGCCATGTTCTGCCTCCCGCGTTTCTCCTTTAGACAGGCTTGGGGCTCATTAAGAGCTCAGTCAGGTAGAACTAAATAAAAAGGAAGATCGGGGGGGGGGGGTGGGGGCTTCAA
>JBBPCS010000386.1:14710582-14733016 GCA_037974645.1 Hollardia meadi
CCCCCCCCCCCCCCCCCCCCCCCCCCCCCCCCCCCCCACTACCACCAATATTTCTCAAGTGACAGAATACGGCCACTTATAAGAAAAACAGTGTGACAAACAAAAACTTTTTTCTCAAGCCAAAGAACAAATTACTTAAAGATCATTTGAAATATGTGATTTAAGAAAAAAAACCCATCATCAATAGTACTCAACAAAACCAGATCTTCAAATTATATTGAAATATATATATAAGAATGGAAATTGAAGAGAAATTAGCAACTTGTCATGGTATTGTAACAGCAATCAAACCTCACACAATGTGGCTATAGAGTATAAAATACATGTTGGAAGTTATACCGTCTATTTTCATAAAGCCTACTGTATCACACATGTACAAGCTGAATTTGGCCAGAAAATATGTAGGGTGCATTGTGCCAATTACTAGCCAGTCCAGTTGCTCAAACCTCCACTCAACAGAGACAACCTTGACAGAGAACCTAAACCCACTTAGTTTGTCCTCGTCTCTGTGATTTTATGATCACCTGCTTCAAACATTTTAGAATAAAAGCACCGTGGATGAAACCAACAGAACGGCAGACGCAACTGCCATCCTTTTGGGTTGGAGCAGCAGGCAGAGGAACTCACCTTGACTGCTTCTGGAACATCACACACAGCAGCCGGATCCATGCGCACAAGACGAGTCACCTCAGAGACAATAGCCTCCGTGTTTTTAAATCTGAAAAACAATTTTAAAAAACTAAACAGGGGCATGCCAAATCAATGACTTTCTGTTGTAAAGTCATAAACTTGTGTGTGTATAAAGTACATTGTTTATGGATTAAGTTCACTTTAGTAACAGTCCTGTAACTGAGCCATTGTGTTGGTGAATATATTATGACTCTTTTCATATAAACGACCGTCCCTTACCCTTAAGCCCTTGCCAAACGGGTTCACACAATGCTCATTAATCACCGCCAGATAATTCTCTCTTTATTTCGCAGTATACTGAAGTTTTTAAACAGGTGTCTGTGGCGACTTTTCTGCGCTGGCTCACCGGTAAAGATGTGCTGTAGCAAAAGTTGGTTTTCCAGATCAGAGGGGTGAAGTAACTGTAGCAATGGCGAAGGCTACAGTATGGGCTATAGGCTACAGCAACTACAAGTATGTCGGCGCCTATGGTGTCATAAGCACGTCGGCAGTGTTTGTGTAATTACTCTCACTGCCAGAAAGGAGAGACAGAAGTTCCACACTGCAGGTTTAAGAAAAAGGGCAAGATAATCCTTTAAACTAGAAATTGTAGCAGTTTACACACATAAATGGAGTGAGACGATGTCACAAGTGTGACCTGCTCTGCCATCTTTGTTGTAGTACGTGCATCATTCAATTACATCTCGCAGCAGAGTGCTACAATGTGCAGAAAATTATGGATTTGGGCTTTTAAAAACTTTGGGATACTATCATTAAAGTTTCACACTTTGAGTTTGACATTCACGAAATTTGGGATGTAGCGAATATTGTTTCTTTGTGTACCTCGCAGGCAGCTGTAGGGCAAGGTAAGGTGCTATGCTCCAGGCCAAGTTGATGTTGTCTTTCCACTGTTTCTCCGTCAGACTGATGTATTTGGACCTCCAGTTAGCGATGCTGGTCTCCACCGACTGTTCAGTAGCAATAGCCAGCTCCTGCGTGGATAACGGGTTGTACCATATCGTCAGCCGCTCAATCTCGTTGGCCTAGAGAGACATACACAGGGAATGGCACTCATCATAATTGCCTAACAAGTTGTCAAGTACAGATGTAGAAATGTAACAAGTTGATGTAATTTTCTTCATCAGCACATATTTGTGAATATACAAAGAGTTTGAGAAGATGTAAATACCAGTAAAGCCAGTAAAAGAGTCCGACGTTTCATGTAGTACTTGTGCAGCTGAGAGCCTCTGTTGCTTTTTTTAGATAATCCTGAAAGAGTACAGGAGCAAGACAACAGCAATGCATAATGACAGAGGAAATATTATATTACTGAAGACCTATTTCATCTATAAATAAGAAGCAGATGTAGGTTAAGCCTAGCTCATCTAAGTTTAACATACTGTGTGTGTTTTACCTGATTTCTTGGATATGGTGGACATCCCAGAGGACAGAGGGTAGGTGTTGATCCATCCCTGAGCTACCTGCTGTCTCTGGCCCACAGCTGCATCAAGACTGCTCCGGCTATCTGTCACTGCTACTACAGACAGGCTGTTCACTGACATGTCTTGGGGATCTACACAAAGAAAAATACCATCAATCCATCCTACGAGTCAATTATTCATCTATCGAGAACATTCAAATGTAAAGGCTCAGATGCCAACTTCCTTTTGGAAATGATCATGGTTAGGGCTTTAAGGGAGTTATTGTGGGAATATATGCTTCTTTACTTGACAAAAAAGCTCTCTGAGGACATTTGGGACTGCATTTATACTTCTGACTTCCTTCAGAAACAAGAGAGCATATTTTGAAGCGCTCCCTAATCTCTGACCTGGGCCTTACACGCAAAAATAAGACCAGGTGATATAATCACTAAACTACCCTGGTGTGTATGGTAAAAAAAACATGACAATATGTTGAAAATCAATTAAAACATCACAGATTAGATACTAGGGTCTCTGGAATGGTTCAGTGGTCATACTGTAGATTACACATTACTGAATCCGCCCTAAATTACGGCGATAATAAAATGCAATTAGTTAAAAAGGCAGCAAAAGGGATGGAAATTTAACCATCAGAAACTTAAAAAAACAATCAAATCCACATATGAATTGTCCTGCTGTGTGAAGTTGCTAATTCAGTTATTATTACTGAAAGATAAGGCCACTGTTCTGTTAGAGCTGTACCTGGGGGAACCAGCTGGTTGGCAGCCAGATACTTCTTGTCAGACTGCAGACTGGCATAGAACTTGATCATTATACTGATGTCTTCTCTCAGCCTCTTATCCGTCTGAGTGGGAAACTTGGGAGTGACACTACACAAAGACAGAGAGCAAAGGGGTTAGTGGACAGAGAGATGGCTTTAGATCATACCTAAAATAGTTTTCTTTTTTTTCCAACAACACAGATTTGATTATTTCTTTTCTACCTGAAGTAGTCGAATGCCGTGGAATAGATCTTCTCTCGAAGCACATTTCTGATGGTGGCATTTGTCACAACATCAGCATGTAGAAGAGTGAGACCCAGAGTCAATAGTCTGAAATAAAGCAAAAATTATAACAAAATAGTCTTATTAAGTTTAGGAATCAGTATTTCTTGCAGTTGATTATTACAGTACACAAGATTAAACTAATCTCCTGTTATAACAATGAGACACGGTACCTGAATCTGGGTCCAATGGCAGCAACATGCCGGTTCAGGCTGCTTCTGGGTCCTCCGACGCTCAAAGACAGAGATCTCTGCAAAATGGTGGTGAAAATCTCCACCTGGTCAGCGCTGCTGTACTTGGCTATCTCAAACCTCTGCACCAGAAACTGGAGGGAGAACACACAGAAGGAATACAGAGGTGACAGCTTCAAACCCTTGTACTAAATAATCAGCTTAACTTAATTTGATGAACTGTCTCCTAAACAAAAGCACTATTCTAAAATGGCTGAATCTAGTTAAGGTTACAAAATTCCACATTTGAAAGATTTGTAAATTATTCTACAGTATGTCTCTTTAGTGTAGCATCACAGCATTACAGCCTAGTGGATTTAACATGAGCATGCTCTGTGTATTTTACTGGCATCAACTTACGTAATCTCTGGACACTTAAGTCAGTAACTTTATCAGTAAATATAAATTGGAGAGGACAAGTAATCAAATGCAAAGCAGTAGTTTATGTCTGCATGTCACTGACCTCTATCCAGAGGAAGTGAGGGATGACGTCAGGTGCACAGGGTGCAGGCTGACTCTCCTCCGAGACAGCCAGGGGGCCGGCCCCGACCTTAGCCTCTGAAAACAAACCCATCTTCAGCTCTACCGTCATCTGCCAAGCTCCTGCCATCTCACGCATGAACTAGGCAGATGGAAAAGAGAAGATAAGAGAAGATACATCTCGCACCAAGATACACATTAATTTAACCAATTATTCATGTGATCTTATGAGGAGTGGCAAACGCATACTGGCACTTCCACCCCGTTGTGTGCAGCCAGGAGCCATTCCCAGCAGGCGATGGCAGTTTCCATGCCATGTTCTGTAAACATCTTCAGAGGAGACCAACACAGATGGTGCAAGAGTAGAGGATCGCAGTCTGAAAGACAACATATTGAAAATTACCACACATGAATTGTAACAACAAAGAATGGCCACTATTAATGAAAGACTGTCAATATAAATGTATATGAGGCAGACATTCTCACTTTTGGTAGTTATAAGCAAGGCAGCCATCTTGAACATGGCCTGGGTGAAGGCCTCTGGGTCTTTTCTGTCCAGAGCACTGGTCATCTGATGGATCATCAGCTTGTTGAGGTCTGACTGGCTGTGAGTCGCCTCTGAGAACTGGATCATACCAGCCACCTACACAGCATACAAACAGACAGGCATGAAGCATACTGTGTGCAGAAAGTCTAGTGAAGTTACATCATCTCTATAATATTAACACTTCACCTCTCCTGTGTAGCGGTTGCGCAGATTCAGCGATGCCATGAAGTTGGAGTAATCTTTCTTCACACATGCTGGTCTCTCCGTCAGCTGGGTGGTCTAATGATAAACACAGTTTAGGGGCCACTTAAGGCCACACCGCCGCACGCTAGGAGGATAGGATATGTAGCTGTACTGTAACACTTCTAGATATACTGATGGGATCATCGCTGAGCCCTGTCTCTGTGTATTTACTGTTCAGACCAACCTGAGGGAAAGCAGCCTATGGTTGGCCACAGGGTGGAGGACAGCACCAGCATTACCAGTTAGCCAAATGGGCAACCAGCCAACCAACCCACCCGTCCATTGCCGGTAAGTAACCAGGTAACCAGCAAATCCGTAAATCAGCCAAGCAACCAGGTAGGCAGTTCGGTGCAGTTTAATAAAGACAAAGCATAACAAATGAAGCAAATGAAAAGACAGATATAGCAGAATGCAAGCCCAACACATAGAAAATGCATGGCAAGCAAAATAATGTCACACAGACTAGTAAGCATGCACACACGGACAAACAGAGCTGTAAACGACTAAACTTCCAGTGTTTAGAGCTACAGAATACATACAGAACAAAACACATATACTGTATATGAACAGAGGATACAAGACACGTCTGCTCAGTGTTAAAACAATAAAAGGTATTGATAAAGCAACTAAATGGACAAATGTTAATAAGCATCAAATCAACAGGCCCGTGAAGCCAACAGTATTAACCAATTCTTCTTCTTAATGCCTCAGGATGTGACAAGGCATCTAAGTGCTCTAAAAGATTTGCAACTACCCTGACAAAATCTTTGGTAGGGCTGAAAAAACAGACTACCCATGTTGTGTTGTGGTTTTTGATAATGTGTCAATAAACAATGTGTCAGCAGCTCAGATTAAGACCTCACCGTAAATTTGGGATGTGTAATTTTGTCTAAATTCAACCTGTTTTCAATCTGGGGATTTGTGGGGTTCGTGTACAAACATGCAGGGATGCCCATATGCGTGTGTGACTCACGCCTAGTGTGGTACTCTGTCTGTTGTAGCCTGCGAAGTGCAGTATGCTCTCTGTGGCCATGGCCAGGCCAGTGTGCTGCGAAAGTCCTGACACCCAGTTCTGGTGCTTGTTCAAGTACTCCTGCACAAAACACAACATACAAATAAGATGTAAGAGTGGACAAAAAGAGAGAAAAAGGGGAAAAAGAGAAGCAGAAATGGAACAACAATGACAAATATCATGTGTAATCAAAATACACAATGATTTCCGTTCAAAAACCTTAAACAAATTTAAGTAATTTGGAGCCTTAGGTTACAAAGACCATTAACGACTCAGAGGAAATATAAGGGTAAAGAAACTCACCTGTAGGTGGGACTTTGTGACTGAAGGGGCCCACTTCATTGCCTCTTTCAGGATTTCACCACAGCGAGCAGCAAAGTCCTTCACTATGCTCTACAGGGGGAAGAAGTAAACCAAGATTATTCTTGATTAATTCTAAAAGACAGAAGGCTGTTCAACAATTCCAATAAAATGTATCCCAACCCAAAATATTAAGATTGTTTCTTTGAGATTTCTATTGGTACATACTGATTGTAAGGGGCTTACTTAGTTGAGCATGTCATATAAAAACATCACACGAACATCCATCACAAAGGATAATTTAACTGATGAACAGATTAAACAATTCAAAAAGAACTAAGAGTGAGCAAGAGAGGCCCCTAATGTGGTAAAAACAAAACAAATGCTGTGCTGTCCTCTAGTGGTTATAAATGTAATCACAGTCCAAACTCACCTCTCGGGCCTCATATGTGTCAGGAACAGTGATCCTGTAGGGGGTGTCTGGAATGTCATAGTATGGCTGATCCTTGTGGATGTCCTAAATTTACAGAGAACACATGGAACTGAAGCTTATAGTTGCACTAATCTGAACTCGTTCCTGGGGTTTGCCAACAGTAACTTCAAGCAAAAACAATTAAACTCTGTTTTTGTTAAACCACGGAACACTTTTTTAAACTATTGATGCTGACTAAAAGCTGCACCACAAGAGAATATTTCACACTATTTATTTTTCCAGCCCTAGATGTTCATTGTTCATTATAGGGATTCAAACCAACACCACACCAGCCCTCCTCTGATGCTTACGGCACTTAATGACAGAGAGAGTGTCTGTAAGATGTCCAACATGGTCTTCAACACACGACCGCTCCAGAGCAGATGGGGAAATCTGGTAGATGTAAAAAAAAAAATAAAAATGAGAACTAGGATTCATAATGTTTATATCATGATAGGAAAATATGTAGGCACGCAAGGTTCTTGGATGATTAATACTCACGTCTCAGCCAAGCCAGAGAGGTATTTGTCCGCCACTCTGCGGATCCTCTTGTGTGTGTGATTAAAGTTGACCAGTAAAAATTGGGCATGTCGTTCCAATTCCTCCTCATGTTCTTTGGTTTTGGGCTAAAAACATGAGAAATATGCTTTGATTGTTATTCACTCACACTGAAGAATAAAAAACACGGTCAACAAGACGTCCAAGCCTTTTGAAAGTGTTTGAGAATGCCATGCCATCTACCTTTTCAGCCATCATCTGGAGAAAGACATCAAACACCTTATCACCCACACAAATAATGCACTGCATCATGCCTGTGAAGATAGAGAAAGGGAATATGAGAAAATGAATTACACCCCATGAGTAAAAGGATGGCCAGAGGTGTAACAGGTGTAACAGGTGTAACAGGCTCCCACCAGATTTGTCTTTCTGGATGGCTTTGTCTTCGAAGTATCGAAACATGACCTGGAACCTGTCAGGATCATTGGATCGCAGCATCCTGGAAGAGTGCAAAGACACTTTACAAAATTTCATAATCCCACTTCTACACACTGACACAGCATACAAACTAGAGTTATCCTATTAAATATATGTGTGAAATTTGATCATAATTAGGGTATTAATACTAAAGTTATGGCCAAAACGTGTTTTGTGAGGTCACAGTGACCGTCACCTTTGACCACCAAATTCTAATCAGTTCATCCTTGAGTCGAATTGGACGCTTGCGCCAAATTGTAAAAAAAAAAAAAAAATCCCCTCCAGCTGTCCTGAAATATCGCGTTCACAAGACTGGGACAGGCGCGTGGACAGACAATCCAAAAACGTAATGCTTACGGCCACGATTATTGCTGGCGTGAAGGCATAAAAATGAACCAGATAGTGTAACGGAGCTGACCTCATGTATTCTAGTCTGTAGACTGAGAGCAGGTACGTGGACATGGCAAAGTCTAGCTTGTTAATGAGGGCAGATCCTTCAGGAGGTGGGTCGAGGAGGTTGCTGATGGTTGCCCGCAGCTCGCTCAACTCGGCCTGGAGGACAGAAAAGGACAACTTAAAAGAACAGTTCTGGTGTTTCTGTTTTCCAAAGTGTTTTAACTGCCTTACTGCAAGACAAAAGTGTAGATTGTGAATGCTGTACCGGTGTGACTGTATCATTTTTTAGGGCAGAGTTGTATTGCAGTTCGGAGCGAAGAGGTTCTCCACTGGGAAAGGTAAGAAGAGGAGACTTGGTGGCAATCTCACACACACCTTCATACCATTCCTCTGGCCAAAGCCCTGAAAGGACAGAATATATATCCAGAAATACAGTGAGCCATTGGGCTGCAATGACCGACACTGATGTTGTTATGCTATCTCTAATATCTCTAATTTGAATTCATAATTTTGATCTGTGATCAACCACTAAAAAACCCAAACATCTATCATTATAATATTTAATGAACCATTTTATCACACAGATAAAATGTTTCTATTCCTCCATTTGGTGCCAAATAAATCTCCATCATTACTTAAAGGTACATTCACCACATTATCAAAACAACTTCTTGTAAATCCTCTTGTGGTAGCCAGGGCAAACAAGTCTGAGAAAATAGATAATATTGAATAATATTCAAACATCAACGTTGAATTGAATGAAAGATTTTGTGATTTTGAGAAGCTATTGGCCACGAAAACAAAATCAAGAATCAGGAAATATCAGCTCCCATTTTATGTGATAAAGTGCAGAAGCGCAGAATTTTCCGCCAAACATGCAGCATACAAAGATCTATTCATCCCTTGCTCACCCGATCCTTCCACAGCAAAGCCCATGACCACAGAATACAACCAGAAATCCCTGAACAGCTTCTGGAGACGCGGCTTGGCCTCTTTGATTGGCGGAAGCCGCCTGGTCAACTGTGAATTAGAAAAACAGATAAGAAAAATGTAGACAGATTAATGTTGCAATACTCAAATTACCACATTCTGTTTAAAGTGGTTCTTAAAAAAAATGGTATAATGCAAATTCTTTCAAATACAAATAGCTAAAATCTTCTTGGATATGCAGCACGCTGAATAAAGCCATAAAAATAATATAAACAAACAACTGCAAAATACCTCCTGTCACACTACTAGCCCTTTAATAGCTAATTAATACTAAATCTTCTTAACAGATAAGTTGAATTGTGAAGAGTTAAAGATTTTAGACAGTCACAGCACTTTTTGGTCTGTTTGATTTGGTCTATTTGTTCAGGAGGAGCCCACATCAAAGTTCAGTTTTGTATTCAATTTTGTGCTCTTAGTCCTACAAACAGAGGCGACACAACACTTCCTGCCAGTACACAGTGAAGGTAAGTGACATTTCACTGACTCAGACAGCTATTAAGGGGATTTTACATAAAGTCATTTGTATTTTTAGTCGGTAAGGACATGATTTTATTCCTACTGTTTTACTAAAGCTTTTATTAACATTTTATTAAAACTGAAATCTACTAAATGTTCATCGGATTATTAATTAGGCCATACTAAATGTCCAGTCCCTCTTCCCTAGCCTTCATAATGTGGGTCATCCCCATCATCTATGTAGCCTGTGTGATGGTCAGTCCATCCCTGGCTGGGATCAAAGACCTCAGCTCTCACTTCGGGGACCCTAAACCGGACCCCAGAGGATTTGAAGGGGGAACAGTGGATATAGAGGCCATCCCCTTGGAGTTCCACAAAGAAAACACTGTCACTAATGACCTCGTTTTTGATGGCTTTGAGGATGAAGATTATATTGATTTTGATACGATCCTGGCTGCGGGCAGTGACGACTACATGTGAGTATTAACTGTTGTTACTTCTGGTACATCGTAACATAAACAAAAATGTTGAGAGAAGTTAATATGTAAAAGAAATGACTTGCATATGATAGGCCAAACAGAGATAACTAATATCATTAACTTGGTGCCAACAAGTTTTTATATTTGGTGAAATTTGTCTATAAACACTGTGTATAAACTGTCGTAATAATCAGTTACCAATAAAGCAGATTGCTTTCAGAGTGATTCTTTATTTGAATGGCTGGATGACAAGTTTGTGATATTTTTTAGTGAAGGAGATGAGATAGATGAGATAGCCACACCAGCCCCAGACATTGACATCTTTGCCGAACCCTCGGACCCAAAGACTCGCCGTGCCAGACTTCTGCGGCTTTTCCACGGTCGGTCTCGCCTCCAACGCCTCAACATTGTTAATGCCCATTTCGGTTTTAACCTCTATCGAAGTCTTCGCAACGATGTCAACCAGAGTGACAACATCCTGTTGGCACCTGCTGGAATCTCCATCGCTATGGGGATGATGTCTTTAGGGGCGGGAACTGGAACCCACGATCAGATCTACAAAGCTATGGGATTCGCCGAGTTTGTCAATGCTAGCCATCACTATGACAACACGACGGTGCACAAGCTCTTCAGGAAGTTGACGCACAGGCTCTTCAGGAGGAACTTTGGTTACACGCTACGCTCTGTGAACGATGTCTATGTAAAGAAGGATGTCACGGTGAAAGATGCTTTCCGTGCGGAGACAAAGGCTTATTATTTTGCTGAGCCACAGTCGGTGAACTTCAGGGACCCTGGCTTTTTGGACAAGGCCAACCGTCGCATCCTAAAGCTGACTAAAGGGCTGATCAGGGAGCCACTCAAGAGTGTCGACCCAAATATGGTGCTGATGCTACTCAACTACCTGTACTTCAAAGGTGAGTGAAAACAGAGGCACACTGTCTCCCACCTACTTTCAAATGATGTTTATGATTTTAACGGTGCAGAACTTAGGAAAGTATTACATAACAGCACACGTCAGCTTTGTGATTAATCACAAAGTAAACATGTGACTCTTGGACCTCAATTGGGTTTTTTTTATCAACAGGTACATGGGAACAGAAATTCCCTAAAGAAATGACTCACTATCGCAATTTCAGAGTAAACGAAAAGACAAATGTACGAGTGCCAATGATGACAAATAAGGGGAACTATCTGGCTGCTGCCGACCATGAGCTAGAATGTGACATCCTACAGGTGGGTGGTCTCACACAGACTGGAAATTTTAACTGTACGTCTGAAGAGTGGCAAGCTTTTTCAAAGACAATATCCTGACACACATGCATACTGATCTATAAACAAATCAGCTGAGCTGCATAATAATTATGCAAACTTTCTTATTTTCAGCTCCCATACGCAGGAAACATCAGCATGCTCATTGCCTTGCCGAGGAAGATAACTGGCATGAGGACCTTGGAGCAGGAGATCTCTCCCACTGTTGTCAACAAGTGGCTCAAAAACATGACAAACAGGTCAGCAGCGTTGTCCCAACAAACTAGCAAATAGCTGTAAAATACACTGTAAATATAAACTTTTTCAATGGGAGCTCCTTTAGAGTTAATGGCTTGAAATGCAGACAGTCTTCAGACCTAGTGGAGATTTAAAAGCAATACCATTAAGAAACGTTTCTATGACTCCCCTCAGGACTCGAGAGGTGGTGTTACCTCGGTTTAAACTGGAGCAGAACTATGACTTGATTGAAAATTTGAAGAAGATGGGCCTCACTGACTCGTTCCAGGAGAGTGGAGATTTCTCTGGAATGACCTCTGAAAAAGTTTCCATGAATTGGGTAAGGCTAAATCCTAAAATCATGATTTTACTAAGATATAACCAAACTAAAAGTAAATGGGTTTTTTTTTTGGTCATTCAGTCAGCTGGACACCTTATCACCTGTGATCAATAATCTTTACGGTTTCAAAATAATGCATGCCTTCTGATCTCCGTCCCCAGCTGAAGCACCAGGGAACCATCACTGTGAATGAAGAGGGGACAGAGGCTGCTGCCCTGACCCAGGTGGGCTTCATGCCCCTCTCCTCTCAGATCCACTTCACTGTGGACCATCCCTTCCTCTTCCTGATCTACGAGCACCGCACAGACTGCCTTGTGTTCATTGGCCGGGTGGTCAATCCTTCACAGAGCTAAACTTGACCAACAATCCCTCTGAAAACGTTTAACTAGTCCCTAAAACTGTTCGGCTAGAACTTCCAACTAAAACTTTTCTAATTTTAAAAAGCTGGGGTGTTGTTACTTCTATTAGTACAATATGTACATGTAACATCAGGTAATGCGTCTTAATGTGCATGTAGTCTCTTACTGAACATTCATACTTTATATCTCTTTATGGGTTGTGAGTGACTGTCGAAGTGACTCCATGAATGCTTGTTATCCGTCTGTTAATGTTTTATCTTATACAATGAGGCTAGTGGAGAAATGTGCGGGAACAAAAACCCTTATATAACTGTCATTACCTAATGTTGTATTGTAATAACAATTCAATTCACAATGCAAACTACAAAAAAACTATTTTAAATGATTATTTATCTCAATACGATGAAAAAACAAATTGTAAGATAAGAGCTTTTAAGAAACATTAGGTTGTATGTTTGTAACATCACTCAGAAGTGAACTGGTGACACAGATGTTTGTACTGCAACTAACAGGGTAAATATTTGTTGATAGAGTTAAATGCTAACTAACCACTCAGATTCACCAGAAGCACTCAAGTAGATTATTTTTCCTGTGCTCTAGTGTATTTGGGCAGTATTTTAACACAAATTCTTGTCTTGAGTGACTGGTAAAAAGTTTCCAAAGGGGCAGCAGTTGGTGCAGACATCACAAACTTACCACAGCAATCACTGGAATGAGGACTCCAAGATTTCCAGCACTACTTGATGCCTATGGAAAATAAAGAGCCATTACTAATTTACCAACATTGCTATCCTATCAGTTTCATTGGTGTGTTTAGATGTTAATGCATTTAAGCATGTACCTTCAGTGCTGGTCCCTTGTCTGAGGCCCTCTCACTGGCTCGCTTTCCTTCCAGGCCTAGTTGGACAAACAGTTCTAGAAGGTTTACCATCAGTTCGTCCACAAGTTGCTCCCCCTGCAGGTTCGCTGCAATGTTGGCCAGAGCATTTATCACTGCCAGAGAGCAATGCCTTGGGGGGGGGGAAGACAGCATAGACAAGGGGAACAAGATAGTTAGACTCAATGTAGACATAAATATACACAAGGCCAACAAGACATATTTACTGCAAGTATTTATTTTTAAACTTTTATTTGTCTAATATAACAGAACACAGACACTTAGTAGCAGTCAGCAAAGAGCGACAATTATTAATGTTCTCCCAGCTACATTTCCTGGTGCAGCTGGTGCTGGTCTGTGAACAGGGTAAGAACAGATGCTAACCTGTAGCCTTGATCCCTGTAGTCTTTGGTAGCCGAGTAGACCACTGAACTGGCCTTCACACTGATCTGCTGGAACAGGTTCCACACCTCCTGATAGATGTATTGCTTCAAACAGACAGACAGAGTGACGACTTAATCTCAAGATAATCAAATTTTCTTTTTTTCACATTTGTTGGCTAATGATCTTCTTATTTACTACTCATAACATTTACAATGTTTTAAAATCAAAAATCCCATCATTAAGGATAACATGAGAACACGTGCAAGATCTGTATCAGGACCAAGTAAGTGATTTGCATCTCCTCTAAACGTTCAGGTCCTTTTCCAGTCCTTAGTTAATTGTAACCTATGTTTTTGACAGCCAGCATGAGCGTGCGGCTTATGCTGGCTGTCAAAAACACCCCATTACACTCCAGTGGGGTGTGAACTACAAAACTGGAACCTATACTTTATGTACACTGTACTGAGCAATTAAACAGCAGCCAGCTGGTGTCCAATCTTTGAACTCACATTTCCGGTAATGACCATGCAGCCAAGCTGGTCGATGATGAGTACATCCAGCTGTGATGGAGGCTGGCAGAACTTTTGTTGAAGGATTTGTAGGATGTGCTCCATGACTTTAGGAGTGTCTCTGAGAGCCACTGCAATGTGACCCAGTCCCCGAATGGTGTGATCTGGGATCAGATGGGCATCCCTGGCAGAAAGACAAATTTATTTTTAGAGTAAATAATCATCAGTGCCAAGGACTTCAGAATATTTAGGGTGAACACAAAGGAGTAATGTAGCTTTTATTCCAAGTAAAAACATTGCACACTTGTCATTTTCCTGTGAAATATACAGACGGTTGGACAGACTGGCCAGAAATGCCTCCACTATCACGTGGTCCATGGTCAGACCAGCTTTCAGACATCTGAGAGATTTAAAAGAAAAATACACACAAACACGAACAATGAGAGATTTAAAAAAAACAACTTATTTTCTAATCACAGCTGTGCCAAGTGTTTGTGGCTGACCTGCAAATGTTGTCAATGGAAATGTCTCTGAGCTGCTCGTACATGGACGGCTGGTCTTTCCTGCTTGACAGGAGGTTGAAGGTAGACTGAGAGTGCTCATTGGTGACATTTATCCTAATTTCTCCTGTGCCTTAAAAAATAGTGATAACACAAAGACAGAAACATTAACACTGAATTAAAAACAAGCAGTTTAAAATCCAAAATCCAAAATTACATTTTAAAAAAGAAAAGAAAAAGGCTGATTGTAATGCCAAATCTAAAAGAGCCTGTCTAACAAGCCGGCAAACTAATTGGGAGAAAGTCTATAAAAAGACAGCAGACTGTGGAGGACAACACAGAAAAATCAGTAACTTTAATTATGATTCCAATTGTCTGTATTTGTAGCAGCTCATCAATGAACACCCAGTTGAGATCAATATTGGATGAGAGCCGAATGTAACAATTACACTGTTATTGATGTGTATTTGTATTAACAGCACTGTTGTCCCCTTTACTTTTGGCTCTGATCACATCGGTTATGTAGTGAAATATTAATTTTGATTGGTTAAATATTAGATTTTAAACCTTTATGTTTTAATTGTGACTTGCCAAGGAACTGAAGATGAAAATTAGCTCTAAGATAACTCCGGTACAATACATTAAATGGTAACGTTTATGTTTAGGACTGTACACGGTCCCTTACAAATAAAATGAATAAGTATCTGTACCTGTGTTGTACTGGCTGTGATACTTGTAGAGTTTTATAAGAACAGGGGAAGGAACCACCAAGAAATCCCTGAGAGAGGTTGTGGCAGAGTGAGCAACTACTGGGAACCTCTCACACAGGCGACCCAGCCCCTGAAAGGGAGGGAAAGACAATGAGAAAAACATTAAATATTAACACCCAGTAACTAAATAGTAATTCATGGCATGCAACACAGATCTGGCTCGGCTTCAAAAGCAGACACGCATGTGCTCTTGCCCACTGAATCACCAGAATAGCTGATTCTATTCTCACTTAATTATAATGAGTAATTTTCTAGATAAAAGCCCATGATGATCTAGTGTCTTTTATAACACTTCTATTTTAGCACTTGTAGTCTTATACCTGTAGGCAACAGATGAGCAGCGGCATGTGAGCAATGATGACTTTACTAGAAGTTTTCGACTGCAGCTTCTCTGACAGTTTGGTGCACAAATTCTCAGCTCCTGAAAATAGACAACAGGAAGGCTGTCAGTAAGTGCTGCAACCAGAGCAAATAAACACAGCCAGTATCCCACTGATGGTGACTTCTGAACTCGCTGCTCTGCTCATGCTCTGCTACAATTGATTACCTTGCTCATCTTTGACAGCCCACACCATGAGATCCACACAGGCAGCATTGGCCTGGCAACGAAGCTTGAGGGGGCTCTGTTCCCCTGACAACCCCCCCGTATCATGAAGTACCCGCTGCAGCTCTGATTGACTGCTGCTAAACTGTTCCAGCACAAAGTCGTGCACTTCCCGTACAAATGCCGGCTGCAAGGCTAATAAACAGGAAGAGTATGAAAAAATTGACAGTCTGTTTGACAGATTAAAAAATACAGCAATAATTGCAGGACTGTGTGTGGCTTTAATGACAAATAAAATTTGTGCTGCTTTACCTTTCATGTAGTATAGTGTGTCCCGCAGCATTTTGAACACACACACATAGAGGGTGTCGCTGAATGTTTTATAACTGAGGTTGATTCCAGGATTAGACTTAACAACAAGACAGGAGAGAAAAAGATAGACATGATTATTTAATTGATAATGGCATACGTTTTACTTTGAAATTACCATTCACAGTTTTTTTATACCTCAGTAACGTCTGTCATAGTTGCATCCAGACTTTTCAAAAAAGACTCGGAAACAAACTTCTTCACCTATAAATCGACAAAACACACAAGCACAGGTAATGATGTAATGTACTGAGGTAACAGAGACAGTATCTTGGTAAACGGGTAGTGGGCTACTGTACCATGCCAAGGAGCTGTCGGAGCAGATCAACAGGCACCTCCACCTCATTTTCTCCTGCTCCCAAGAAGAGAGGAGACACTGAGAAACTGGAGCTGACTGTAGAGAAATAGTAGTCAGGATCTACTGAGCTGCTGTCTGGGAGGTAGGCACCTGAAATGAAGGGGAAAAGGGACATAAAAAACATTTGACAAGTGGGACAACATATGACTGGCACTGTAAGGGTGCTATGGGTAGCATTTAAATGGCTTAAGAATGGTGTCTTGTTGCTGCAATATACTTTAGTTTAAAAGTCAATTAATAACTGTCTTAATAACATATTTCCTCCTGTATTAATGTTGATTATCAGTGCAGAATGGTGGCTAAAGTAAAGTTTGATTCTGGCACGAAAAACTGATTATAACAATTCATATTTTAAAGAGATAAAGTTTTACTATCAAAGTCCACTGAAGCTGAACTGGAAATAACTCAATTAGATGTCACATAAATCTAAGTTTGGCCATTAACTGCTCCATTAACGTTTTAACAGCATGACTCCAAACCAATAAAAGCAGCAGGGAAATTGATGGATGGACTCTGAGTCACTGTACGGGATTTACAACAGGTTTTTTTGACAATCAGTGATACGTTCGACCCAGCATTAGGGGTTAGATAAGAATTCCATTATATGAATTTGAAACTGTTTGTGCTGGTATACAAAAGATTTCAATTGTCATGTCACATAAAGCACACACAGGCCTGAGCACCACAGACTAGTCACTACCTTTATGATAAGAGAACTGTGTCGTAACTGAGCGTCTATATAAAGACGGGACCAGTACCCATCCAAACTGTAGAGAAAGATGACTTTAAGGCAATGATGTGTAGTATGTATTACAAGCAACAAAACTTTCACCCAAATTAAAATACCTTTACTGGATGCACTCCATTGTTATTATCATATGTGAGATATGCAAGTGCCCCAATAAATATTGTTCATTCAGAATACATGCAATTACAGAAAAGCAATATACAAGTACCAAGTTGTTACATAATGCTGATGGCTGACAATAAGCGAGGAAGAGTTGACAGAATCCAGGTTTAATCTGCAACATAAATGTAATCAAAGCAGCTTGTGTTTCTTGAGGTTTACCTTCAAAGTAATGTGGGCCAGGGGCTGTAGGAGAGCAGGGTGAGTGGCCTCCTGCATCTGTACAGACCTTTGAACGACACATCACAGAATAGTTCTTTAACTGCTATAACCACACATAACAAAATCATAGAAAATGACTCTCTCTTTGACTGTCAGTTCAATAAAACCACAAAGCATGAGAGAATATTTTGACTCTGCAGTCACTGCTGTTTTTTTTCTGAACGGTCAAACCAACTCTATCACACTAACACACACCTGTGCAGAGGGATCCAGGTTGGTCCCGGTGCTCCTGCGCAGAGAGTCACTCTGGCACACTGTAAGCAGCGAGGATGGCAGGATAGAACGGAAGTCATTGAAGGACCTGCGTCGCACTCCCTCCGTTTCCTCTGTGATGCAGGGGGCCTGGGGTGAGTCTTTGGGGAACAACTTGGACAGCAGGGCTTCATCTGTGTTGCTGTAGCGGCCGAAAGCTCGAGTCATTCCAAGCAAGCTGGGGACAATATACCTGCACAGGTAGACTAGAGGGAAGAGAGCATCTATGATGTTTTTGGAAGGGCTGGAGTTACACGTTTTGTTGCCTTTGTGTGTGTGTGTGTGTGTGTGTGTGTGTGTACCTTTGTCATGATTATCGGGTGTTTGGCAGATGTCCTGCAATGCTTGCATGACCTCCATTATAGTGTTCAAGATCTGGAAGGTAAAATAACTGAGCATTTAACTGCAATGCACCCTAACCTAAGAATGATATTTTATCCCCACTTTTTTAAACTAACCTCTTGTCGGGAGTCCAGATCCCTCTGAGCTACATCTGCCAAAAGAGTCACTAGACAGAAGCTGAAGTTTTCTGCAACTGGGAGAAATTCTGAACAGCAGAAAATGAGAAAAACACAATATAGTTAAGTCTGCAGCAAGAAAAACCGATTATATAAAAATATGAAATGCAATCAAACACTGAATACTGTACAATGGAGGAATAACTGCTGTCTCTTCGCCTTTTATGGATGGAAATCAATAAGAATGACAACAAACATTAATTAGTGTACTGTTACAGCAAGTGGGCCCCACTATAAGAGGATTGTTCTTACCCTTTCCTTTCTTTCCTGAGCTCTCTTCGATCCACTGGACCCGTGGTAGCCCTCTCAATAGGCTCAGCAAGTAGGGAACAAGTATGTCTTTGTGCTGCCAGAGTAAAGCAAATCATTACAGACCACAAACAACTGCACTTGTTGGCACAGAGTAGCACTTTTGTTTACCCAACAAGCACTAATAAATAAGAAATATGGAGGGTTTTTTATTTTTATTCTGACGCAGAATTAAATCTTTACTTTAACACTGATAAGTGAAGCTACCATCTCTATTTAATCATATGGCTCCGAAGCTTCCCACACAGTGTCTCAGTGTGATGAGGTTATAGGCTTACATGGCCAGCTTAATCAGATTATGAGTATAAGCTTATCAAAGTGATATGTGAAGTCTTGTGAGAGACTGGTAGCAGAAGCGGACTAATAGTACTAATATAATAATATATCACGTTACTGCATCCCTACTCTGTAAATTCTGTAACGTTTGGATCTTAAATCCACTGTATTGTTCATTAACTGCCAGGACAGCTTAGAGACATAATCTTTAAAGTGATGATGAGATGCAGCCATCGTGTTAAAAAGGCTCAGCAGCTCGATTTTTACTGACCACCACCCACCTGTAAGCCAGATTCCACCAGAAACACAGCCAGCGCAATAACTGCATCTCTCCGACGCACATCCAGAGTGAACACACCGCGGACCTCCACTGGACACATACATTGTAGCTTCTGGACCTGAAAGAGAACAAAAGAGCAGTCTATATGTAGTTTCTGAATTAGAAAACATACCACACTTACATTTAATTATTTTGATACCAGGAATATTAGGAAACTTGCAATATTGTTTTTGCACATACATTACATTTATGCACACTGGTCTAGAGTTACATGTTGCATATACCTTTATAACTTAACCTTCTTGTGACTTGTACATACTTTTTTCTGCTTATCTGTATTCTTTTCCTACATTATCTATTTATTTCCCTACTGAAGATCAACAAAGTGTACTGTATGTTACTATCAAGGTGGGAACCATAAGCGTGTCATCATGATACAGGTGTTCATGATATTTAATGTAGTGCAAGACACACCTCCAAACTGGGCATTCCCACAAAAATACACTGAAACAGGACATTACATAACTCATATGCTCTATAAAATACCAATATTCAGTGAAAGTGTATTGATGATCGCCTCGATATGTTCCTGAATCCTATATTTTATTTGATCGCAAATCTAAATATTACTTTATCCAACGCAGCTGTTTTTTCCAAACCAATTGATCTAGCTAAAGCCCACACAAAACGTTTAATTTAGACCTCATCGTCGTTGCAACAGGTTAGGAGCTCTGTTAAAAAGAGCCCACTGTGAACCCTTCTCTATCATCTTTCTCTTTTCACCGTGAAAACCTGTTTGACTGCAGTGCTGATCAAGCCTGACTACTCTGCCTGTATGATGTGATGCAGTAACAGGCACCGCACAAGCAGCAACGCCACTTTGTTCTGCATTGCTCTCTTCTTCTGTTAGGTTATATGGAAAACACTGTCGAGAAGACTCAACTCCAGTGATTCACAAGTACAGACGCGCACACACCTGTCAAATGTGAGTTTGGCTGTCAAGTCAAGTGATCAAAATAATAAGCCACCGACAGTGCGGAAGCGGATTTACACCATGAACAACCCTGTTGATTAGCGTCACTAACGTAACTAATTAATGCAAATTTGTCTTTTGGAGACCACTCGGTTCTCCTTTCTCACCTTTTCGACCGGTGCAGGACGGTGGGCAGCTAAAGAGCGGGCCAGCGACAGGACTGTGTTGAAGTAAAACCCCCTCGTACCACCTCCCATTACAGACATGTTTACCCCTACATCAAACGAGCTCAATTCAGCGAGCAGAGGAGGAAACAACAAGCAAGTGCAGCAGCTGGCACTGGCAAAGCCGCAGTACGGCAACTCAGCAGGGACAATCTTCCGAACGAGGGCTTGCAGTGAGTTTATTGGCAGTGTATTAGGACCATACCAATACTATTTTAACTAGAGTGACTTTGAAATGAGACACACTGCGTGCAGTGTCATATTTTACTGATTTTCTTTCGCAAGTGACAGTGACTGCGTTTTTGTTGCGCAGGATTAGCTGTTGAGACAACACGAGGACAACACAACGTCATCCAACGTGACCGGAAGTGTCCTGGTGTCTTGTTGCTTACAGTTAGCTGATAGAGCAACATCACGTCTGTAGTTCCGATGGTCAAAGGTTTGTCTGTTAAATAAATCGTACCTGGGACCTTTACAGGTTTTTTTTAAAGCTATCATTTATTCTACGAGAACAAAACGTCAATATTTGCACATACCGTCTTGCCTTGGCGTTTAGTATTTGGTTTGCTGGCAACCTTCGTTAATTACCTAGCGGCTGACTAGCTAGCCAACACCCTAGCTCGGTTTAACATTTGGAGCATAGTTGTCGTAAATAGCAATGATGTAACGACATTACTTTGCGTTAATATAATCCAGTAATTGTTTTACCACATGATTAGTATGAAACACTTTGACCGACTCTCCACTGTTTTAAACTATGGTGTGGAAGTTGTGCTAAGATGAAGCTAACAAAATTAAGCTAGCTGTTATTAATTTGTCTCAAGTTTGGATACATTTGTTTATTGTAGGGATACAACTAGTTAAGCATTACTTTCAGAATTGATATATATGTATTCTCCCTCTATATATTAATGAAGTAGCTAATTAGATAGTGTGTGAAATGCGAAAAGCTGATAAATGCAAGCTAGCAAGGCAAAAAAAATAAAATAAAATGTAAATTTTCTGACCTGACTAACGACTTAATTCTTTATTATCTGTAATTATATGAAACGCAGAAAAGCAATTCTTGACAATTGCGTGGTTTTATTGGTAATGTTACATCAATAAAATAATAAAAAATCAGAAACCCAATATGTCATTTTGATAGCGAACTAATAGTTTCATGTTGTTCCAACAAGATTTTGTTCCCAATTCAAGCATTGTCGAAATCCCCAAAGTCAAGCTGTTTATACACACAAAACTCTCTGTGGAGCATTCATTCATAATTAAGTTCATTCTTAATTAATTGTCAAAACACTATGTCTGCTTCACAGATGGCCTACCCTAAATCCCACAACCCATTTGCAGATGATGATGATGAGGAAGATTTTAAACCTAAAAGTAGAGGGTTTGATGACGACCCTTGTGACAGTGGGATGAGTGAAGCGGAGAGGAGGCAGAGGTACCTCCAGCAGGAAGTGATGCGTACAGCTCAGTCGGCTGTGGACAGCAGTCACCGTTCCCTGAGCCTCATCTATGAATCAGAAAAGATGGGTGTGGAAACTGCAGAGGTATGTCAGTCTATTAAGCTTTACCATAGCATACAAAGAAGTTCCTTGTCTCTTGAGAGGGTGAAAATCAACAAAAAAATTCTTAGAGTTTTCTCACTCTGCCTTTCTCTAACTAACTGTCTGGCTTTGTCTCTGTAGGAGCTGGTGCGACAGGGTGAGGTTTTGAAGAGGACAGACAAGATGTTGGACAACATGGATCAGGACCTGAAGACCAGCCAGAGGCACATTACCAGTATCAAGAGTGTGTGGGGTGGCCTTGTCAATTACTTCAAAGGCAAGCCAGAGACAAAGCCACCACCGGAGCAGCCAAAAGCCTACCAGGCCAGTGACAGGTAAGATTCAGTATTGTATAGTTAGTTTATTGACTTAACTATCACAATACAAATATGTAAAATAGCTTTATATTAGGTCCAAACAGCACTCCATATACAATACAATTCTATCAAGACATTAATAAAATAACTAAGACTAAGACTGAAAATCATTTCATTTTTGGCCAAATTTGACTCCGATCGTATGAGTCTGAGGACAATAGTATACACTCACAGGCAACTTTATTAGGTAGACCTGTTCAACTGCTTGTTAGCGCAAGTAGCTAATCAGCCAATCACATGGCAACAACTCAATGCATTTAGGCATGTAGACATGGTCAAGACGACCTGCTGAAGTTCAAATCGAGCATCAGAATGGGGAAG
>JBBPCS010000386.1:14733116-14753808 GCA_037974645.1 Hollardia meadi
AAGGCAGTTCTGAAGGCAAAAGGGGGTCCAACCCGGTACTAGCAAGGTCTACCTAATAAAGTGGCCGGTGAGTGTATGTTATTCATTCTGTGCGCCAGTGCCATTTGTGCATAGGCATTTTTCAGGTAGAGTACGACTGCATCTTCCCAAATTAATACATAATCTTCAAAAAAGGGTCTTCTGTTTGTATATAGTGGATTGATAGTTCAGGGTTTAGTTAACAATATGTGTTATATTTGCTTTCATTCATTGCTCGTAACCTGTTAATCACTTAGTTTTGATATAATCTATTATTTTGGTAATTTGTACATAGGGAGTCCTATTTTTATTCTGCTTATTGATTCTCAGTTTCAATTCCAAAATGTTAATTTTTTATTGTTTCTATGCACTGCAAAACAATGGCTACATGAAGCTACACAAATAAACAGTACTCAAAACAAGACAAAGCAGTGATGTGCAGTAAAAGACATTTCTAGCTACTTCTCAGATGCAGATCACTTCATTCATCGGGAAGTTTTCACTTAAACAGGACTACAGCTAGCTTGTTGTCCCACAGTTACGACCGTCAGTTACAGGACAAACTGCTTTAACCTTGACAAAACCACCTTTAATGGTCAGCCACTGCCTTTTTTAGGAAACGAGCTGTTATTAGTCTCCATTATAGGTAGACTCACAGACTAATGTGAAGCTAAACATGCTTTCTTACCTTCATCGTTGACATACTGAACAAGACACTGGGGCAAGGAGACCGCAAGACATCAAACGCTAAACATTTGTTAAGATCAACGCCATGCTGTCTTAAATGTTTGTCCAAATTTGATGTGGAACCTGATTTGCAGCAAATTAGCATCCCACATGCATTACACTTTGCCTTGTAATTTTTTTATAAAATGAGGCCACACTCTTGAGCCTTTACTCCGGTCCATCTCTCACAATGTTGTCACCTTAGGCATGCATGCTCATATCTAAACAAACAGACACACTGTTGCATTGATGCGCGACATGCACATAGCCATGCCTTTGCAGATATGTAGCTAAGCAGAACAGAAACTAAATTTTTTTTATGTGTGACCAATTCTTCTGTTCCAAATTAGAACCCACTTTCAGTTCCAAGCTCTACTTGCACAAAAAAGTAAAATTTAACATGGCTGACACCTACTGCTCAAATATACTTGGTTTGTCCTTTGTTCTTTAATCCAGTATGTTGTCTCAATAACCAAACAATGTAGTAGTACTGCACCCACCTAAGTTTAGAGGAAATGGGCAATTTCTCGCCAACCATTTTTAAACAATCAGTTATTTAGCAGGCTCTGTGAATTATGGTGTGGATAGTTTATAATGCCTTTAGTAAACCCATGATATTAGTGATATAGTTATATTGTGATATTTCTTTGTGTTGTAAGGGTCACCTCTTACGGATGAAGTGATAAAGTTTGATGAAGAGTAAGTTGCAACCAGACCGATACTGTTAGACTTGTTTAATCTACTGTATATGTTTGAGATTTCTGGCGCCAAGTTGTAGATAACATTTTACAGCAACGCCATGATAAAGATTGGTGTTTGAGTAATACCACCATATAGTTAGTGGTTCGTTATTTACTGTCCTTCACTTAATGGTTGAACAATGCTTATCTGATTCTCTCAGATTACAGAGTGCCCTCTCTAGCAGCAGAGGCAATGAAGATAAGTACCAAGCCAGCCACCCCAACCTAAGGAAGTTGGATACAGGAGGTAAGAGTGTGCACATGAACCGCAGCATGGCACAACCATACTACAAACTGGATGGTACAATTCAACAACTCGTTTCTGTGTTCCAGGATTTGGAGCTGCCACATCAATAGATGACAACTCATCTAGACATAATGGATACCCACAGAACAGACACCTGAGGGAGGCTCACCAGACCCTCGACAAAAATTTAGGTTAAAAAATTTTAATTCTTATGTACTTTACTGATATACAGTTTTATGCAAGGCAATCACAAATAAGGTACATGGGGATGTCAGCAAAGCTATTAGTAATGATTAAATAATAATTCTATACATTTTTTTGAGGTATTGTATTAAAAATTCATTTAAATTACTCCAATGTCCCTTAGATTGAAACTCCATAATAATAAAATGTTGTATTTTTCCAAAGTTATGACCAGAAAATATCAATTGGTAAATCTAAAATAGCAGTGTTCTGTATGTTGCGTGTTAGGTGTAAAATGCTGTGTTATAATGTAAAAAAAAAAACTAACTAAGTCCCTTACAGTATTGTCTGCCAGTTTAACTAATGTCAGATGTCCTTTGTGAATTACCCAGATGAGATGTGCGATGGCTTAGGCAGACTGAAGAACCTTGGCCTTGGTCTCCAGTCTGAGATTGACAACCAAGACGACTCCATTGATTCTCTGCTGAATAAAGTCGACAAGATGGATGTCAAGATCTGCAACACAAACCAACAGATGAAAAACCTCAAATAAAACAAACACTTGGGACTCACCTTACAGAGACAGAAGAAGGTAACACTTGGCTCTCCATCCCGGCCTCTTTTGAATAAACTGTGTTCTTTGATTTTGTTTAGTTTTTTATGGATGTTTTCATGGAACATGGAACTCAAACAAGTGAACCTATTTTTTTCCAGATTATTTTAATCTTTAATGACCGAAAGGTCATTTCCCATTCATTTCCATTTCAGGTTTGCCCATTAATCCAAGTTTGCATAGAAATTCCTCCTGCCACTGCGCTGATTTCTTTACTTATGGACTTTAATGGGAAGACTCTATTGTGTATTACATGTAAGAGACCGTCTCTGTCCAGCTAAAAGCTGTTTGCTCCCCCCTTCAAGCTCCACTACACTTTTGTCTCAATGTCGCCGGTAGAATTTGTATTGGATGATTAGATTATCAGCTTGATCAGCTTGTCTTCACCAAACACATACATTTCTACTAGTTTGCTCATCAAAATTAGGATTAATAATTCATTAAAAAGACACAGCATACAGTATGTGTGAATCTGGAATGTTTTGATTCATGTCTTTCCTGGACCCGCCTTCACATATGTGCAAAAACACTTTGGATGTCTGCTCACGTCACTTTTGCCTTACATATAATTTGTCTGTAAGACTTTTGGTATCGCTCCATGGTTCTGTCTCCACTTGGATTGCTCAACATGAGATGCTTCAATTTCTTTGATTTTAGTATGTTCATGTTTCTCAGTGCTCTCCCAAGCTTTATATGAATGGTTTATCTTGTTTAATGTTATAGAGTGCTATAGAATGTGATTGAGTGAATTTTTGTACAGCATAAATATGTACAAGCCAGCTGTGAATATAAAAACTCAAAACTAAAGGAATATCCCTGTTACCATATTTCATACATCTTCCCTGGGAGAGATTTATGAGTAGATGAACCACTTTTAAATTTTTTGAGTTAAAGCACAAGGTTAGTCTAACAAGGTTATTTTTGCCATATATATCATATGATCAAATCAAAACCATAAAACCAATAAAAAAAACATTTGTAACGGAGGTCTCAGTTGTTTTAAAAAAAATGTGTTTCTGTTCAAGTGGAACAGGAAGTCAAAAGCACCACAAGGTGACGCCACATCTCTAGGGTGGAATTTGTTTGCGCTCGTGCTGAAAGATACCATTGTTAATCGTTCGTTGGTTGATGTATGTTTGCACTGTTTCTGTTTGTTTTTTACAGATTATAATATAGCAGCAGGCTGATATTTTTAGATTAAAGTAGAGTAGGTGTCATTTTACAATCCAAGGATATTTAATGCTGTTGAAAACAACCTCCATATATACAAAAAACTCTGTACTCTAAATTACTTCAAAACAGACCAAAAGTGAAGTAAATTCACTGAAGTTTATTAAGTTTTAGCCTATTTTTACTGTAATTGCAATACACAAAAATGTTTTTGTTTTGCAATTATGCACAATCCTTACAAAGAAGACATTGATGAGTGTGTCATCATAGGAGGAGTGTGCTTGTGTTTACTGTACTGGCTCTGTTGTGTTCCAGCTGTGTTGCTGTGTGCAGCTCAGGTTCTCGTGTCGAGGCGTCTATTCATTATCATTCCTCTGTGTTAGACCAGCTGCTGCTACAGAGGCCCTCATGAGGATGACTTGCTAATTACAGTATGCACTTACCAAAAACACATATATACACAACACTGGGGCAACACAGGGAAAATGGGGGTACCAACTACCCAAGCTGAGGGAGGCCCCTGCATGTCTGAACTAGAAGGTTGTTTGTTTTTTTTGCAAGTTCTCAAGCATGTGTTTGTAGATATTTTATAAATTATTTTTATGTTATTTGAAGGCAGGCTTGGTTGAATGCTGCAGAACTATAATATAACTATAATTATTTGCAACAAAAGTAAGCAGGAATACTCCTTAGAATGTCCCAAAAAGTCTGTTATTGATCTGTAAATTAATGCGTGGGTTTTGATTGAGCTGTGGATGGGTGCAGGGCGTAGCTACAACCCTGTACTTGGAACACAGGCGATGTGACTCCTATTACGTGCGTTGTGTACACACACAAACAAACAAGTAAACAAGGTGGAGATAGAGTGCCAGGTGATTGCAGCATTATTTACACATTAGGAAAGGAAGAAACAAGAAGGACGTTTGTGTGTTGTAGGGAATATTTAGCTGCAGGATAGAAATGTTTTACTTGCTTCTGTGACTTAATTGTAATTATGTAAAAACAACATGATTCTATGAGATGCATCACCTGGGGCTACACTGGGGATAAACATACTGCTGAGGCGACCTCAGGTGGAGGTGGCACCGACACCACTATTAAACGGAAGTCACCCCTGGGTTCTTTCCCTTAACGCCATCCGTGGGGGTCGGGAGGGCTTTGAACAGCTGTCTTGTCAAAAGCAAACAGTGGCCGTGCTGAGACAAAAGCCGCTGGTGATGGAATGCCCCCCTTTTCAGCGGGTGTAATCCCAGAACACACTGCTGTCGGAGCCCATCAGGCACCGGGCCAGAGATGGGCCTTCCTGCCCTTTGGAAAGCGGGTTAGCAGCAGAGGCAGGGCAGCCAGGGGGGTAAAGCCTGCTTCAGAGGGGATGGACTGTTAGGCTGACAGCACTCTATTGCCACTGTTGTAGTAAGAGAAAATAAAGAGTTGTGCTGACGGAGGGGAGTTTGGTAGGGAGCTGGTGAGAGGGAGGGAGGGAGAGAGTAGAGGAGAGGGTGGCTGGAGAGATTAATGGAGGAGGTGAAGTTCAAGTGCCTCTGAGACGAAACACATGAAAGTAGCAGGATTATGAATCTTTCACAAAGGACTAATGTGAGGACTCTTAATTTGTTAGATCTTGGGTCGTCACAAAGGTGAAGTTTTACATTTTTTATATTTTTCAGACAACAATGCTCCTCATTTATAAAGAGAAGTGAGTGGCCTTTAATATTTTCTCAATTTAAAGCCTACAAAGGTGGCACACGTAATGTTTACACCCTCAAATCCATCCTGAATTGTGCTTTATCTCATCTTTCCTCTGCTGAGTCTCATTAACTTCCTGCTTACAATCCTGCTTGTGATGAAGGGCCATTCTGTGCAATAAATAGCCTTAATAATACGTAATAACATGGATGCCTAAGTGGGTTTTTATGGAAAACATTAGAAGGTTGTTGTTTAAAACTGTCAGCGAGGACAATGAGCAATGGCTTTATAAACAACTTTCAGGGTCCGAGTCAAAGTTTAGACACCTTCCTCCCTCCTCCACTCCATATATCACATAAAGAAGGAAACAAACTGGCTTTCAAATTCAGCATCATGGTATTCTCTGTCCGTAGCTGTTGTGAAAACAAAAAAAAGCGAGTGACAGATGATGTAAGTCGTGTCAGTGTCTCGGGCCTCATGTTTACCCTGTCCTCACATCATCTCTGGAAGTCACAAAAAAACAAACCCCAAATTGTAAAAGAATGCAGTGCAAAAACATGATTATACACATTAGTTGTCATTTTGCTGGTCGTCATCCTGTTTACATCAAAGGTTTAAAAAAAAAATGCCAAGAATGCAGCAGAAATATGTTGATGGGTACATGTTTGCATTAGGTTGCGTAGGCTTCACGGCGCCCTTCTTTTAGGTGTGAAGTGCTGCATGTAAACGCCGGTCAAACTGTGAGATATACTTAGCTTTGCTCCTAACAGTAATTGCAGAGAGGAGAAGTCAGAAATGCTAATGGTGGTCTGCGTAAAAGTGTTGCTTAATCTGAATGCAACGATGCAATGCATGTAGGGAAAACATGACGAGAGAGGGAGAAATGGTAGAGTTTTTTTTTATTTTCGCTAATGGACAGTGTACAGAGTATGCTGTGCTGCACTAATAAAATAATCACAAGTTTTATAATAAATAAACACAAACACCGACACAGACATGGGAGAGAGAGAGAGAAGGTCACAGCTTTCCAGAAAGAAAAGCTCTTTACTGGGACTGCACTTGTCCTCCTCTTAAACCAGCAGTACAAGAGATGCAGGAAGGCGTACTGAGCCAGCTGACTGACTCCTGTTTTTAATTCAAGAAGGTAACACTGTGGTTAATCTGCTGTTTCTTTTAGAGAAAACGCCCGGTCTGCAGAGGCAACAAGGGCACGGAAGAAAAAGAAGTGGGGAGTGCTGGGAGGGGATTCCATTTATAGAATGGGAGTAACATTACAGTGTGTGATAGTTATATTTGATGATACTTTGCAGATGAAACTCCCTTGTAAGGGTAAAAGTATTTCCGAGCAGGGCAGGGAGTGAGAGAAAACATAGTTATGAAGCAATTAATTCCAGTCCAGGACACCGAGGACAGAGAGAACCACAGTGAAACTCTCTTAAATGGCTCTTTTTCCTCTCCAACAATATTATGGTGGGATTAGATGGGACTGATTTTAGCTATGAGTCACCTTAAACTACGGAGAACATCAGTGACGGACCGTCAGAAGAGGCAGACGTGAAAAAGGAAGCATGATGGGAGACAGAGACGCACATCTCAGCACCTGAGAATCAATACCTGATGTTCGACTTGACTTGCTGGTATAAATGTTTTCATTGAAAAGAAATATTAAGAGGGACAAATTTGTAAAACATATATATTGACTCAAGGATTTTAGCGATGGATACAATTTGGATGAACCAGTTTTCAGCCTCTCCAACCTGCAGGCGATTTAGGACCCTTTGGATTGGGGCTAAAACCGGGTGCAGCAACTGCTGTTTGGTGTTTAAACTGTTGTATACAAATAAGTGTAGCTCTATAGACACATATACATATAACACATAAACAAAAGTAGAAAATGTTTAAAGCAAAATTATATATTTATATATTTATACATCAACAAATACACTTGCAATGATGGAGGTAGATAGCAAAGATTCAGAGGTAAAAAGGCATATAGATGTTGCTGTGCTTTGGAGGAGAATAAGTACATAACGTGGCAGTAAAATCTGAAATAAAATGCAAGAATTTCTGTTTGCTTAGCAATAGTGTATACAGTACAGATTATGAGGTGAAAGGGAAAAAAAAGTGGCAGGATGCTGCTGATCTCCTTGAGTTACCCATCCAGTAATCTGGGTCGGAGGGGTCTGGCTTGGCCGGCAGGGTTCTCCACAGTTAGCAGGAGGTGTTGAGGGAAATCTTGTCCCTGCGTACGGATGTCTGGTGTTTGCACGTCGGCTCACACAAAGAGCACGGAGTAGGGAGGACACCGGCAACCCTCAGAAGACGACTCTCGCACCCAGGAACCATGACAGCCCGGGACTGAAGCTGCTGCCCAGAACGTTCTAGGAAGAAAAGGACCATACATTAAAAACAGTTAGTGACCATGTTGGAAATGTATTCTAAAATTTTGTTTCTCATTTGTGTTATTAAAATCCACATTGTGTGTGATTTCTATGTGATTGAGGCATATTATTCTGATTGTACATTAATACTCATGAATATGAGAATAGGTTAAAAGGAAACTTGAATTTTGGGGGGAATTATTTTTCCACATTATTCAATCAAACAAATTAGTGGATTTTATATGGCTCTGCACACTCTTTAAGTGTTTGCCTGTATGCTAACTTTAGCTTAGCTCAATTTATGTTTGTCCATGTTGTAAATTAGCAGCTCTTTATTAACACCAGGGAAAGTCTTCACAGATTCATGTTCTGCCAAACTACAACTTATGCTGTAATTTACATGTTTGTAAAGTTACTAATTGCTCAACTAACAAATAACGTAGATCATGATCAAACTTTGACTTCCCCTCAGCTTTCCACAGAAAATTAATATGCATATGATTGGCTACATGGGAAATTAAATTGTCCATTGTATTATGTGTCATGCAGGAAAGGATCTTTGGAATTGCCGCTGCTTTCAGGACTTGATATGGTTATGATACACGCTCTACCAGGTGAGCTACCAGGGCGCCCGTATCTTTATATGAGTGTTTTGATTGCATGGTTCACCTGGTGCTCTCTAGGCCCTCGCCTCCACAGCGGTCCGACTTTGACATGGCATCACTCTGACACTCTGCACAGACCAGCCGCTCTCTCACCAGATGAGCACTCCACAGTTTGAGTTTACACGCTGCGCTGGCCTGTTTCACCCGCAGGTACACACAGTAACTGTCAGAACAGAGTAGAGATAGAAAGACAAAGGAAAAGAGTCAAGAAATCTACAGACATGAGAACTAGACTAGGTGCTGCTCACACAGCTCTGTAACCAAGAGCTCAACATCTTTATTCGTTGGACAGAGCTTTGGATTGTTACCATTTATTCAAATATGCCACTACAACACCAACGACAAAACAGGCAAATGGAAAACATATGAAGTTACCGAGAGACAAGACTCTAAAAGGGCATCTCTCCTCTTCCCTACCCTTGAGGTAGTTCAAGAGTAAAAAAAAAACAATCCAATATGCTTTGACTGATGAAAGCCAAAGCTTGCTGTGCTTGATCACAGCTAGAACCAGACTAAAGACAAATCAAACATCTCAATGAGAGTTTTGCTCCATTTGAAGGTGATCCAGCAGTGTCACCATCACCTGCAGTATCCTAATGTCAACACGACTCCCTCTGTGCACTGGAAACAATAATAAGGTCCTGTTTTTTTGCTCACTGTGTTCTCTGGCAGGCCCTTTGAACTTCTGCACTATTTATTTTGTCTCTGATTCAGCCAGCTGTAACAAACCAGCATCCCCAGTGGGGTGGTTTGTCAAAGAAAACACGAAGCTGCATGTTTCCTGGAGATTTTGTACACCAGTAACATTGAAAAAAATCTTTCTTGTTTGTTATGTTATTATTCAGGTCTGATTTGGAGTTTTTTATGCTTGCATTTAGATGACAAATGGTAGAGCATAATCACTTACGCTTGAGAGATTCTATCAGCAATTTTCTTTAGCATATCCCTTCGAAATTATTTGTAAGATTGTGCTGAAATGTAGAATAATAAGATTCTAACACATTCAGTATATTCACACATGCAATATAATTAAAAGCAGAGGTTCTTTACTTTTTTCCCCCTGTAAATCTCTGTTCGTACCACTAAAATGCTACACTATAAAAACACAAAATACCTGTATGTCTTAATTCTTGACAATTATTAGTACTGGTCTGTGTTAAACCCCCACAAGTAACTGCATAATAGCCACCTGGCTTTTTCCAGCCTCCATATCTTTGTGAAATATTACACATTAGGAGGATGTCACACATCCAAAGACAACTACAGATCATCATTTCATGTCGTTTTAACCTCTCGTTTCCTGGGTCAATTTTCATGAAAACACCAGGGACAAATCAGGGCACCAGATGTCTGTGTGATATCACCCTGACTCTGTGTTATCCATGCTGAATTGCTCACATTTATGAGTAATGTGCCTCCAAACCCCTGATGCTTCGTATTTCAGTCAAAACAAAGGTATCCAATGTCCATTTAATCAACGTGAAAGACTGCAGCCTGTCAGAAAACCAGCTGCGATTTTATCCAGCTTTATCCAGCTCTGAGAACATCTGCAATCAGCAGATCAAAGACGACATCGATGCAGGGAGGGTTTACCTTTTACACGGATTATGGTTGCCTTATCAGTAAAGGCTCATGATGCAAATACTCAGTGACAGCGTTCATGTTACACAGTCAAAGCAATTTCAAGGCTCTGTGTGCTATTGCAACCTTGGCCTTGGTCTGTACTCGCTAATCTTTTGGAGCACATAGTTGATCTTAAAGTGACCTTTGAAACTAAGTAAAAAACAAAAGAGGAGTAAAATCCAGCAAGTTGAAATGCAACTTTGGAGCTTGGGTGGAACAAAAGACATCTGAATGTTTTCCTAAAATGATTGCTATCAAACAAAACATAGCATAATTTGGATTATAGTCATGAGTAAAGGGTTGTTCCTTTAAAGATAGTAAATGCTTTTTAAATATTGAGCTGATAATTTTCATGCAAAATGCAGAGATGGCATTTTTGAAATGAAAATCTCCATCTCTGTACAGGACGTGATCATTCTACACACCAGATATTTCAGCACTAATTACCGCCTCTCTGCAGCGACTGCACATGAAAGCTGCCGCTACAGACAAAAAACAAAGGGGCGGGGTGGGTCAGTCGAAAGCAGTCCTGTGTGTTTGTTTGCAGTGTGATAATAAAGGTCTTACCTGGCCTTCTCCTCCTTCATCAGCATGTGTGGTCGCCTCCAAGGGTCCTTGAAGTTCCTCTTGAAAGAATCAGGCAGGATCTTTGCCACCTCTGCAGGTCAGGTGTGAGGATGAAGTGATGGAAATGAAAAATGAAAATGAAATGAAAAAGGAAGTTGTGTCAGATAAGCTTGTTTCCACTGAAGAAGTCAGTATAATATATTCAATCATAAAAAGCACAACTGAGGTTTTTGAAATAATGCAGCTGGAGATAAGGCTTCAGAACAGACGTGTTACTTAACAGTGTTAACAAGAGGTACCCCAGAGAATACTGAAACACCAAATTAATATGTAACAGAGTTCAGCAGGAATGCGTGCATGGATTAACGCATGAATGTACGGGGCATATAGAAAAGGTTCTCACCTTTCGCAGTGCTGCATATGGCGTTGTTTCCAAAGCATCCTCGACGCTGTTTGAGGTCAGGACACGGCGTACCTCCGTTTCTAGGGGGAACAGATACTTGGCGACTCCTTTCTGTGCTACCAACTCCACATGGAGATGTGCATGATGACCAGGGACCCCATGATCCCACCACACAGTCAATGGCTGCTGGGGAAGCAGGAAGACAGAGATCAGCTGGGAGTTTTAGATGAATGTCAGGAGAAAAACATTGAGTCCGAACATGAAGATGAAGTAAAATATGATTGAAGGAAAAAGAGGATCTGGAGCCTCTTGTAGTGGTTTTAGCTTGGTTTAGGTTGTCTTCTTGGAAAGAATTTTGGAAAGTTTTTGGAAACTTTCCCTTACTCGTTACGGCCATGGCCAACTGCATGGTTAAAAGTGTGTGCTGCAACACACCCAGATAAAGAGTTGCATAATATTGCACTGAACATTTACTCAGGTAGGTGGGCGGCAAAAGAGTGACTGGGTCATTACCATCTACTAATCTCAAATCAGCCAAACCCCAGACTCAGGAAGTCTGTGACCCCAAGTCAAACTTGGGGGCCAATTGAAGAAGGGGCTAATTTTGCATCCTGTTCACTCTGGTTTACCTCTGCGCCGCCCCCCCCAACACACACACACACACAAATACAGCCCACCACATAAACACGGCAGCAGCAATCAGGCTTCCTGTTCAGTAAGCTGATTTAGCCAATTACATCAGGCTAAGAGGAAGCTGTATTAGTGAGATGGCTGCCCTGATCAAAGCCAAGAGTCTCCAGCAGTAATCAAGCCTTGTTTAACACAGAACTTTAATAGTGGCAGACATTTTACAGCTTTGTTTGCGGACGGAAGTGGCCACTCCATAAACACATAAACAAATAAGGAGAGAGGCACTCAAACACTCACAAATTAATAAGTGCAGACAAAAGTTCACACCAAAATGTGTGGAGCTTTTTTTTTCATACACAATAGAAGTTTAATACAATGAGAGCAGGTGCACATAGTGCAGCTCTTGGTGAAATTACAGGGAGGGAAAGGATAAATATACCATAACTGAATCCAATCCTCCCTCGTCACCTAAACTCTGTCTTTATAATACACACTCAGCCCACAGTACAATGCTACAAGTGAATAAGTATGCGTGTGTGTGAATAGGAGAAAGAGAGAGAGAGCTTTCAAGGTGCCGCCTGTTCAGTTCATTCCCATGGTCCTGTCTCAGTGACACAGCCAATCCACAAAGCCACTGTGGAATCTCTGCATTCCTGCACATTAGTGCTGCCCACCTGACACTCGCTTTTCCCAGATCAACACACACACATACACACACATCGAACACAATTTCTGTCGGATTAAACCCACCCACTTGGGCTCGTTCCACCTTCAGTCATCACCCTAACACACAGACATATACATTACCCCGTGTAGACTTGCAGAGTGATATGAACTTGCTTGAACTGAGGGGCTGTGAGTGAATCAGACACCACAACCATATCAACTTCCCTACTCCACCTCTTCTTGTCCTCGCTCCTGTCTCTTTCGCCTTTCCTTCCCTCTTCTACATCCTCTAACACTCACAGGGGCAGTTTTCATGTTGCTGTTTTCCTTTCTCGTAAAGGGGGAAAATGCAAGCAAGCAGCGCACTTGAGGTCTTTACTGCAGAGGGTGTGCAATGAAGCCATTAGGGTCAGCGAGTTCCCGCACCCGAGGGGAAACAGGGCCATCACCCCTCTGATCGACACCGACATACACACTAACAGGACAGGACTGAGGCCCCTGTCTGGAAGTCTCAGCTTGTTGGCCCCAAGCCACCAGAGGTCAGAAGGCAATTTCTAAACAGCGGTGGTCCCCCGCTCTGTTTCTGGTACCACCAGTGCGGTAGTCCCACCACCCACATGATAACCCTGCTGACAGTCTGACACAACCTGACCCACAGAGCTCACAGCCACTGTTGTACCCTGTCCCCATTGTTGAGGAGAAAGTCCCCAGTTAGAAAGCATGCCACCACCTCTGACCTCTGATCCCAATACAGGAAACAAATGGTAACTCATTGTCAGCATGTTCAACTTTTGTCTTTTCAATCAGCTGATATTTTTCAAGTTATTTCACGTGCTTTAAAGTTAAAATTTCCCCTCAAAGAAGGCTTCTATAGTTAAACAGAGACAGTGTTTTATCTGCCACTGACTGCAGATCTGCTTTCTCTAATCTTCTGGAGCACAAGGTTAATGTAGTGACATTAGGAACACAAAAAGTAATGCCAGCTACAGAGTCTGCTAAACTTAAAGGCCCTGAAAATGCATTCCCTCAATCAGCTTCTTAATATGAATGAAGGTATCATACATGAACGCACACTTTTCTGTCAAAATTACAAAGTAATTAATTGCATTTTTTGTTATTTCACATGAGAGATTTCTGTATTTTTGAAGCCAGTTGTTCAAGGGCTTTAAAGCATATCTGTAAAGAGAATACATTCTGTGTTTGAAATATATTTAAAAAAAAATGCAGTTACAGTTGAGAGTAACAGGAGTTTTCTTGGAGGGCATCTGAGGCAGCTTCAGTTGGCAGCGCTTCAGACAAACGTCACCAATTGTAACAAACCACTGAATGTGTATATCAACTGTATCAGCACTTTTATCTCCCGACTTGTCAGCCAATTTCCGCTCACACTCGTTATATTGAGATAACAGCGTACTATCTAGCTTTTCCGATTTTTCTCCCACTCTCGCTGAGTTCTGCTTCCATGTTAGGGTTTCATAACAAAAGAGACCTGCCAGCCCAGTTTGTTGTATCTCCTTCTCCTTTTATCACTTCGTCCCCCATCTGTCTCCCTTTTTTTGGTCCTCTTTTTTACTCTCCCACCCCCTCCATCCACCCCCGTCTCCTCTCTGATAGGACCCAGATGTCCAATTGCTCTGAAGGACCGTTGCACCCCAAACCCTGCCCAGCCAACTTCCCTCCCATGTAGAGAGCTGGGCTTTGGTCCCATCAGACAAGCCTTATAATGTTTGGCAATACAGAGAAACATAAGCCTGCTAATAGGGGTGAAGAACACAGGGCTGAGCCCTAATAACAGGTTACCACATAAATGTTTCCTGTAGTCACCTTGAAAAGAGGAGCCAAGCAAACGGAGTAATTAAAAGGATTCATTACAAACAAAGCTGAGAAAGATTTTCTGTTAAAATTGAAGGACCTGTGTTAGCTTTGCGTGGCCAACAATTTACAATAGAATACTGAAAATAACTAAAGGTATAATACGCAAACACTTAAGGAATATCAATTCTGAATACCAAACAAGGAAGCAAAAAAGAAATGAAACAGAAAATGTGCTCTTGTCAGTGAGAGGTTCACCTGTTTACTTTCAAATACAAAGTGAACTTTACTCTGAGTAATTCACAGAGTTGTGGCAACATCTAAAGAGTAAAAGCAAAAACACAAGTGTGAATTTTAGTGGCGTGGAAGCTGGCACAGCTACACCGCCTCAGGTTCAAGATAAAAACAACTTGAAGAACAAAGAAAAATATATACAACCATTATGAATTTGCATTTTTTTCTAATGGACAACTTGGTTTGCAAAAATTAAAAATTGTGAATATTCACGTCCCCCTTGTACCGTATGTCAGACATGCTATATTAAGTAATAAAGATGACTGTTTTCAGTGTTTGTTTGTTTTTGTTCACAACTACGAGTCTACAGCCATACTATCGGCCGTGTGAGGCTGTGGGCTACATATGCATAGCAGTGCTTCAAGCAAAATGCTAACACTAGCATGCTAACATCCTCACCATAACAATGCTGAAATACTGATGCTAATCGGGCATATTTACCATGTTCTTCTTTTTAATTTATCATGTTAGCGTGATAAAATGTGCCAAATAGAACAGTTGTCATCCATGCAAACACATCTTTAGGCAGCCATGCTGCTTTTTCCTATGAAAACTAGTCACCCTTAATGTGTTTGTTTTCTCATCATGGAGAGGCCAGATGAAAAACATCAAATTTGCCAACAGGAACATCTATCGCAGCGTGTGGATGTAACTACAAGCAGAAACTGGACAGTAAGCTGTTTGTCCCAAAAACTACAGCAGCTGGCCCGTTTCATCCAAGCTGGGTAAAAACATTCACTACTCCTAAAAGGTTAAAGGAAGAACGCGTGGGAAGCAAGGGAGAAAAAGAGGGAGTGAATGTAGGTGGAAAGAGGAGAACATTATTGCATGACAGCGTACCGCACCCTAAAGGAAAGGAAGAGGAGCAGGAGGGCCTGCAGGAGAGACAGATGAATGATGAGCAAACCTCTGCTGTATCTGAGGCAAAGGCTATGTGTCTTCAAGTGAGAACAACCAGACACCACAGAAGGAGAGGAGAGGAGAGGAGCTGCCCCTTCCATCCTCCTGTAGGCCAGTTTTATGCAGTCTATGAGGAATGAGCAATTACAGACCTACTGTAGGGCTGACACGATAATTATGTGATGTGCCAACGGTACTCCTACAGCAAGTTATAACTTCTGTACACACTGACAGTATCATTCATTCATGATGTTCATTGGCGCAGGACGTTTCTGTAAGCTTCCTCCTCTTCTGCTTTTCACAGTAATATCCTATATCTGTTGCCGACCATTAATGCCCTGTAGTTGTAAGTTATGCCCTGCAGCACAGCAAAGTGAAAAAAGTTTATCAAGCAATGTCTCATATGCCTTATTGAAGACACAACAACTGAGGCTGCATTTAATTCTAAAGTACTGAATCCTCTTTCTATGCCTCCACATGAAAATAAGGTATCTTTCTAGGGGGCTGAAACCAAAGATGGTTCTCTAGCTGAACTGGAAAAATTGGGGACGGAAATGAGAAGTTTCTACTTCTGTCAATTTTTTTTTTTTTGCAATAATGAGAAAAATGCACAAGCAGCTAGCCTTGCCAAGTTAGCCAAAAAATGCCTGAGCTTATTTTTTGCTGTCAGATAAATCACCAAATTGTGGTTTGCTGTGAATCACCTCCTCAACCTCAAGAGTTATTAAACACACTTGTTGATCTAAAACTGACTGTACATCTTCATAACTCCTTCCGAGCCTTAAATTCATCCAGGAACTGATGTTTGATGGATTGTTCTGCTTAACGGTTGTTGTTTCCAGAAATGCCGCCATATTTTTCCAGTTTGAGAAGCTAATGAAACCCCCAAAAACATCACGATAATTTATTTCCAGTCTGGTATAGAAAGACTTTATATTTGCCACGGCACAATGAGTGAATTTAAATTGGTCCAGGAATGCATGGCGCGTCACTTTAAGCTCCCTTCAAACATTCCACCACCAACTTAACTTGTTTGAAGTTAATACTGCACAGCTCGTAACAGAATTATATAAATATTAAGCGCACAGGAACATCCTCCACACTGTTTACAACCAACACAACTTCTTGCCAAATACTTCATTTGAATGACATTTCTGGAGAGAATCGAAACTCGAAAGAGCATTAACTGTGGTGCAAACAGTCTGCGTTTTGTTTTTTTTCCTGTCTCTCCTGTGATGTCACCCACACCAAGCTCTTTGCTTGGCTACAGCTGACACGACTAAATTACAGACTGTGACAGACAGTACATAGACAGAGTCCTTGATGAGTTACAGGGCTGCAGGATCGGGATCGGGATCAGTCTGAGTGTAATGAGGATGGGAAAACATCAGGGCGCTTTGATGGAACTGAGCCAAGCCACAAACTGCATATTGTGTTTATACTGTGCAGATGCTCAGGTTGCAGAAAGAGGAAGTCCAACTGTTTTTCTCCGCATCACTCAAAGCTCACTGATCCATACTGCTTTGTATCGGTTTAAGATGACAGATCGAGGCCTGTAACACCATTAAAAACACATAATCCCTAAATTATTTACAGTTTACAACCTTGAGTATAAATCTTGCCAATTTGTACACGGTTATTAGACTTGTCATATGAATATTCAGCAGACATGTCTTGATTTATAAACATTCTGTCCTGTGAAACATTGTCCAACCTGTAACACCTGCATCTCACCATTGTGTGACCCCACTGTGACCCATCAGGATTGACCTGTCAGAGGGACACGAGGTCCACAGTGCTAAAAATCCTCGTCTGACATGCGAGTGAACTGATGCGGATGGCAGCTGACCACTGAGGGACCAGCTGCTGTTCAACAGCACAGTGATGACTCAACACTGACCTGAGGTGCTTTCCTGTGCTTATTCTGTTAAGTTTCAGCTTGGCAGGCACATAGGATGGATCAAGTGATGCCTGGACTGCACTCAGCTGGTGGCTGGATGATAAGCGCTGTCTCTACATGCCTCGTTGACTGATTGGTGGATAAAAAACACAAATTGAGATATGAGCCTGTCATTTTTTTCCCTATGTGTAGTAAGTTTTAGTTGCTTGTAGCCACAGACATACTGAAAAAGCCTCACTGCTTTTTCCACACACAATTTATCTAATGTTACCCCGATGAAGACAGCTTGGCAGTTGAATTCAAAAGCACAAACAAAACTGTGTGCAATGTTCTTTTATATTTAATGTGACACTGTTAGATCATGTTTTAGAATTTCTGCACAGATTTTACACCATTTCAATTGCTAAACTGGAGTTTTCCTTAATGTTTCAGCCCATTTAGTTTAGTTTTAGTTTAATTGACATTACAGTCAAGACCTTCCACCACTTAACATATTGGAGTTGAAATTGTAGATGGATTTTTAAAAAAGCTGCAATGTGGGGCCACATGATAGTAACACCATTCCAAACGAATCAAGAGCAGATGTGATGACTTGTCTCAAGCACGTTCAGAGACTACAAAGTCAGGTTAAGCTAATTTGCACAAATCAAACATTTACAACAACATATCTAAAGTTGTATTCAAACACCAATTAGCTAAAGCTACAAAAAAGGCCCATTTTAATTGTTTTAAAGTAGAAAAGTAGTGAAGAAAAGTGATTTTTGAGAATGTCTGCAGCAGCACAGCTTGCTGCAGGTCAACGAGGATTAACAGGTGGTTCGGCTATCTTTGCAGTAAACAGTGAGGTCTAATAAAGGGTATTCCAGCAGTACTTTTGTAGAATACACGCTTTTAAGTGATTAACTCAAGTCTGGACGAGGCAGCCTGCTCGCATCACAGCACAGATACGTCACTCAAACAAAGGTTCACTGTGTATACACTAAATGTGTCTAAATAGAGGGAAGGCTGCAGCATTTTAAGTGCTCTTTGACTCGAAGGACTGACCCTGCAGGTGCTTGTTATTGTGCATTTAAGGCGAGGGTCACACTCTGAGTGTATCTATACACAGATAATCCCTCCTCGTGAACCAGAGATGTTTCAACATACTGTAAGAGCTGCTTCTGTCACATCTCAGACGCAGCTCTACTGTAAGTAATCCTGACCATCTTTGGCAGTCTGTTCCCATGGTGTCCATTCCCTCATTTGTCCTTATATAGCAGCAGGCAGGATGATGAGGGAAGAGGTTACCCACACACACATTTTAAGGATTTTGTGAACAATTAACCTTGATCCCATGATTCAAGCAGTGCAGCTTATTCTCTTTTTTTGTTGCAGAGAAAACTGCCATGCAGATTGGTGATTTTGTTTCGATCACTGACTCCACTTTCAAACCACTTTGTGGTTAGGTCAAGGGTCAACACTGTAAACTTAAAACACACAAAACCTGCTGTTAAAAATACAACATGAAGACAGAAGACACCCCAACTCGCCCCTACTAATGACCACCTCTGGCTGGTCACTGAAAACAAACAGTGTTAATGGGCGCACTGGAGACAGCTATGTGTAGTATGTCTCACTGTCTCCGTGTCACTTCACTGCCAGCCATCTCTGGCTCAAACTGGACAACAGTGAACAACAGGCGTCACTGGACAGGACACATGAAATCTGTATATCTGTTAATCAAACTTTTTAAAGCATCAAAACTTTCCGAAGTTAATAGAACAAGGAACTCACCAGATATTTGGCACACACGCTGGTAGTCCTCGCAGCAGTCTCCGGTTTTCTGACAGTAGGTATCACAGTAGCACACCGTTTTTCTCTTGGTGTACTCAAAACATTCGTTGTTCCGGCCGGTGCAGCAGTTTGGGCTCTCCCTCTCCCTGCAGCCCGCCTCAGCCTGTGGAACAATTCCCCCGCAGAAAAACGCTAAATATCCACAAACGACAAACCCAAGACGCGCTGAGCTCCATCCATGCGCTCCCATGACGGAAACTTTTTTTTTTCTGGGTCCACTTGCTCCACACACACACGCGCTGGTGTATGCTTGCTTCACTTTGGATGGTGCTTAAAACCGAATTATACTGTAAAGACGCTGGTGGTATTCTCTATGTAAAATCCGAATTTTATATAGATATATATATATATATATAATCAATCCAAAAACTGCAGCATTGACTCCTAGACGAACAACTGATGCGTAAAAGTGGAGCTTGTGTGCGCACCAACTCTCCTCTATCCGTCTGTCGGACACCGCCCCTCAGAGCTGCTGTTGGTTATTAGGAAAGACGTACAGTTCCACCCCCTCTCTTACTCGCTTGGTTGCGCAATTTGTACCTAAACAAATGAATGCTATTACAGTAAAAGTCTTTTTATTCTCTGTTGGACCACCTCTGCTGCTGAGATACAAGCGAGATCTAAATCAAGACAACGTTAAAAGACTGCCAACCCAATCATAATAACTGCCAAAACAATCAAAATACGCCCTAATGGAGGCATTTACAGTGATGTGCAATGTTGCACCAAAGCTTGAACCAAAAACAGAAGGTGACCGACACACGGGTGAAAACATATCTGTGAGTAGTGTCTGTGTCTGAAACCATCTTGATAAGATTACCTTCCAATCAGAGAATCAAATTCAGCACCACGGACAGCGGCGCAGCTTGTGTACTGTCTATCAAAATCAGTAAAGAAAGTTTACATGAAAATAATATTCACCAACAGCTCATGTGGAAAGTGACGGGATCCTTTCTGAGCTGCAGTCACAAAAATGATCCCGTAGAACTAAGAGCACCCCCTCCCCATTTGAGAGAAAGACTGGAGAACAATGACATTACTTACCCTTCACTGGTTCCCAGTGAATGGAGGCTCTCGGGGAGAAACTGAGCAATGGGGGTACTGTAAAAGCACATCAGGACGAGAAAGAGCCAACACAATCACGATCACAGTTATAAAGTATACAACTCCCCTGCTTCAGTGAGAGTAGAAATATTATAGGTCAGTGGGAAAAATATTACATAAAAGTACGGTAAATGTATCACTTCACATTGTATTGCATAAGCAAATATTAGAACTACATTTCTATGTTTGATGCATTAATCTATGAGAACTAATTTATTCTTAAGTATAGGGATTAGGTGCTCTCATTAGTTTAGAGGCTGTTTACAGGCCTACTGGTTATTTAAACTTTATGAGCTCACTGCAGAATTATACTCAACTACACTTCACTGTCTAGAGTGGGGCAAAAGTATGAACTATGTACTATGTACTAACTATGTACTGAGTATTTGTAGCCTTCATGATGGACAAAATATAGGAAACCACCTGCTGTAAACCTGATGATCTCAAGCTGGGTGGCAATTTTGGACCAAACCTTTCTCCAGCAGAAGAGAGGAGAGAAGGAGAGGAGGAGGAGGAGGAGGAGGAGGAGGA
>JBBPCS010000386.1:14768882-14787634 GCA_037974645.1 Hollardia meadi
TGGGTTTGAAGGCTTTTCTAATTGACTTCCATTGTAACTAAGCCTCAAACAAAGTTGAATATTTTGAAAAGTTTTAAAAGTTCACACCAATAAATTGTAGAAGAGCATATGTTGTGAATGCTTTCAGCATTCACACCAATAAACCAGTTACTTACGACCAGTCAGGTCCCTTTTCATCATGTGTTTACATTATTTCGTCTACTTTTTATGATCGACATCAGTAACAGACCTGGTAGTCTTCCTCCTCCGTCAGCAGGTTGTTGAGAGCTTCGTTGACAGATTTGTTGTTGTGACTCTGGACAGATCTCAGGTAAGGCTTAACTAACTTCAGCTGGTTCACCTGGTCAATCACAAATAACCCACGTTGCATCATATCAACCAAGTGTGGCACTGTGCATTAAACATAAAGAAAAATACTAAATGTTCAATTTATAGAGGTTGACTTGGCCACTGGTTACCTTGCTGAAAAAAGAGACGGCTCGGCTGTGGTCCAGCCGTGGAGACAGAATGGTCAGCAGGTCATTCAGTAAGAGGGGTTTGTATTCCAGGTAGAATGACAGAGATTTATAGTACAGTTCCACATTAGCAACCTGAGGAGAAAAAAAATATACATATAAGGATCACAAAAGTTAAGATGTGTGGGAAGGAAATTCAGTCAGCAATGTTTTTGTTTACCTTAGCAACAATGTCTTTGAACAGCCCTTCTTTCCACGCATCTGTCGGATGAGACATCATTGTGAGGACAGCGTTGTCATACTCCTCGTACTTATCGTAAAGGAAAACCAGCTCTCCCCATAAATGAGATTGCTCGGCTGCACGCAGGACCTGTTAAGCACACAAAATGCAGAACTATGTCATTCAAGTGTAAAATTGAAGCACTTTTTTTTCTCAATTTGGCATATCTGACAGGACATAAACGGCTTTTATTTATACCGTGCCTTTTCACAAAATGTAGAGATGCACGATCCACTTTTTTAAAAGTTGCGATCCGATATCTTGAATTTGGATATCTACCAATATCTACCGATACTGAGTGGTGGTATTATCTGTAAGGTTACATGAGGCTGAAAGTGAACTTCCGTACAGTGGTGAGCAGTTCTCTGTCAGCTGATGTTGACGGACTTCTGTTTGGGTTCACATCCAGTCACATCTGTTTTGAGTGTGATTCAGGGTTTGGAGTTGGAATGTTTCTTTATTGTTTTGACTGTTATCGTGGTATTAAAGCAGAAATTAATAGTCTGTAATGATAGTGACCCTGTTGTTCAAGTCTCCATCAAAGATGTTAGTGCATGAGAGGGAACCTTTGAGTTTTGTGATGACGTCCTCTGACCACTGTGAGGTGCTGTTGGATTGTGATGTTTGAGTTCCTGTTTACATTTCTGTGTTGCTAATAAAGGTTTAAAAAAGAGAAAAGGTCAATGTCACAGAATAAAGAATCACAGTGGACATTCAGTGTTGCGTTTTTGGGACTCATCAGATATATCAGTATGGATTTATTTTGCAAAAGAGTTGTCTCCTGGGCAAACTTTAATAACATCATGTCATAAACAATTTTGTCGACTCCAGGGTTAATTTCCAGTAGTGTCCAGTACGTCAGATTATTCTCCTCAGTCCTGTTCAACACTTGGTGGTGAGACAGACACTCACCCTGGGTCACAGTATGCAGTTTATTTCAGATAACATTTTCATTAAACATAACATAAATTCTCCACTTGTCTGGTCGCATAACTTCATGAGGCATTTCACAGAGTTTAATTGCCACGTTAATATCGAGCCCTGCATATAGCGTTAGCATGCTCATCTACCAGCTCTCCTTGTGTTAGCACCATGGGGCTATAAAAACATCAGACTGTGGGATCTGGATCGGTACATGGATCTGTGACATCTGTCCGATATCCGATGAGTGAATTACGTCTGGATCGGAACCCAATACCAATACTGGATTGAATCGATCCCATCTTTTTCAAAAAGCTTTCAAGAGGCAGAAAACCCACAATTAGATCCAACTAATCAACGCTAAATGACACAATGTAAAAGAACACGTTGAAAGACTGAACAGACTAGTAAACTCTCAGTTTTTTAACTCGTGACATTGTAAAATCAAGAAATCCTGTAAGTAGGATTAATTTGCTAACCCTCCTAAATGGAAACCAACATGTATCTTTGAATGTTTCATTATAATGTAAAAGGATCAATCGATAGGATGAATTCCAAATAACTGAAGAAAATTGCTAATGCAGGTACAACATTTAAAATAAGCAGATTTGTTTTAGAAATCTAGTACTGTCAAGGCAGCTCTGCAAGCTTTCAAGGGTTTGAGGAACTCTCATAGCTTAAAAAAAAAGAAGCCTTTTTTCACCTTTATAAAGACAGATTTTAACAGATTCAAACTGGTCTGAATCTCAGAATGTCTATTCCTCACAAGGCAACAGCAATATGTATGTCAGTACAGGCCAGCTACAAAACATAACTCAAGGAATCTCCTGTGCACAATATTACTTTTCTTTCACAGGGCTGATGAGAAGCAGAAATCTTTACAAAGTAATAAATCAAAAGATTAGACAAGACAAGACAAGACATGCTCTACCTTTGGGATGTTGACTCTGGACCAGAAGAGCTCCAGGTGCTCCCTCATTTTCTGAGGTTTGAACTTTGAGTAGAGGATGGCGAGCTCAGTGAACATGCCCATGTGGGCCCGCTCCAGACCCAGCGCAGCCTCCAGCAGAGCAATGAGCTCCTCAAAGTACCCGCGGTCCTGATAGTAGCTGATCAGGTCCTCCAGCTCGTCAGCATGGATCACTATGTGAAGGCCACAGATTTGTGCCAGACGAAACTCCTCACCATCCACACATGCGAAGCACACCTGATGATCGGAGAAAAGAGGGGAGGAGTTAAAAAGAAGACTATTGAATACTAGAAGACTACTAAGAATATTCAAAGCAAAAGAAATCTTAGCTCTTGTGGTTCAATGTATTTTCTCATAACCACCTTTCAGATGTGGATCTATTAAAGTCAACCTAATGACAATTTTGCATGTTGTCACTTTTACATAAAGAGCAGGACAGGACACCTTACTAGCAACATTTCTCTAACACTTCTAACACGCACAACTCTAAAGAGAATGTCGTCACTTTAACAAAACGTCTATGGCAGCACAACATTAAATGCACAGAGACATTAAATGCACAACTTTTTTCAAGACAGCTGTGATTTATCAATAAATTATCATCTCATATGCATGGACCAAATGTTATCAGTTTAATAAACCACAAAAAACTATGGTGATACAGCTGAAATCTTTGATCAGTTGAGCTGATCAGTTTGCTAGAAGTCAAAGACTACATCTCCCATGAGTCTCTAACAGTGCTTCTGTGGCTAAGACCTTGTTCAGGTGATGTGAGATGGAAGGTATTGATGAAAAACTCTCTCATGTTTATGACTTGAGAGCGTTTTTATGTGTTTTATGAGAGTAGAGTTGGTCACTTGAGGATTGAAAAACACCATGTGAGGTTATACAGCATCATAACAATTACATTTGCATTGAATCACCTTAAACAACAGACTTTAGCTGGCATGAGGTGTTAATGTTTGTTCACTTTTCCAGGCATTGTTTTTTTTTATTGAGGGCCAAGTCAAACGTCCCAGTAGTAATTACAACTTGGATATTGACATGAATGGTATTTATTAAGTGGTAACTGGTAAATACAGTAACTCCAACATGACATAAGCATGGCACAGGATTCAATGAGTATGTTGTTGTTGAATCTAGTAAAATAGCTGTGCTATGTTTTTAGATGGTGAGTTGCTGTGATGTAAAAGACAGAATCTCAATCTATTGTCAGGCGAAGGCTTAACGTGTTTGTGTGCCGGTTACCTCCTTCCATGTCCGTGTGCTGTTGGCTTTTCTGGCGCTGTCCACAGCTGCCTGGTACTCTCCAAGGTGGACTAGTGTTGATGCAAGGCGAGCGAAGTTCGACACATTGTTGTACAAGAGCTTGGCTGCTTCATACATACCTTCCTCATAACACCTATCGCCCACCTGGAAAGGGAGAGAAATTTACAGATATAGTTACTGGTAAAAGGACAACGTGCACACTCGGCAGCAGCTACAAAATCCTCTTAACACTACAGATGTGATGTTTTTCCTACCTGCTGTATGTGAGCATTGTTGGGCCCACTGACAAACTCTTCCAGCTCAGCCAGACGGTTTGTTTTAGCTAAGGCAAAGATCAGCTCCGTCTCCACATAAGACTCTCTCGCTTTCTTTCGAGCCATCTGGAGGAATTTAACCAAGTCTTCCCAGTTATCTGCAAAACACAAACAACACCTTTAAGATCAAGTCAGATCAGCCACACAAGGTGTGAGCTGCTGGTGTGAAGTAGAGTTGTGCTACCAAGCGAAGGCTTACTGTTCTTGCTGGCTGCGTTGACCACCTCCATGTAAGCTGAGGGGTCGACAGCTTTAATATACGAGTCAATGGCCTCCTTGACCAGGTCTCTGTGCAGCTGAGCTCTGCCTAACTGGCTCCACACTGCAGGCTCATTGCAGCGCTCCGCAAACTCATAGGCACGATCCAAGTTCCCTATGTGCTCAATCAATACCTACAGGAGAGAGTTGCGTTATATAACCTGATATGCACGTACTGATAAGAGAAGTTTTAACAGTTCTAATTTAATCTAATCATTTCACTAAACAGCAATTAAGAGATACACTGATACAACCTGCAGCATCAATTGCCAATACAGATTCTAAATAATCAGCATTGGGAAATGTGTCTGTTTAAGACCGCCAACATCAATATTTTTAATGGCCTGAACGTTGTGATTCTAAAAATCCTCTGCGAGAAACGTCCGTAGTGTGAACACTCCTCACAATAAGAAAAATATGATAAAAATTCAAAATGCAAGTTGTGCTAGAAAGGGATATAAACATAAGTGATTAACATATTAATGTAAACCCTAAATGTCAAAAGAAGTATTTGATCAGTACTAATATTTAGCCAATACACTTTTATTAGTACTTGTAACTTACTTAAAATAATGCTATTGGTGCAGCTGGAGCAGTTATACACTTCTTTTACCTGTATGGCGGAGGTGTTGACATCAAACTTCTTGAAAATGGCAAACGCTTCTTCAAAGAGCTCGTTGCTGATGGCAATATTAGCAATGTCTGGAGCATCATAGTTGTCCAGCCTGTTAATGTACTCCATCACACGAGTACGGTCTGCCTTGATGGCCGTCAGAATGAGCAGGTTCTGGAGGTTTCTGGGAAAATACCCAGAATAAAGGATTAATTAAAAAGATGGCAACTGTTGTGGCTAAATTATTATGAATCCCAACAAGCTGTAAGCCTGCTGTACCTGTGCTCACTGAAGACAGAGCTATCAAGCACGATCTTCTCCAGCAGCTCAATCAGCTCGTTGGGAAGGTCTGCAGTCATGAAGGCCTTGACTGTGACTGACACCTCCTCTGGGTCCTGGGTCTCTGACAGGGCTGTCTGCACCACCTGAGATGAGAAAACAAAAACAAAAACAAACATTGAGAAATAGTGCTCATCAACAGCATCAACAGTCGATTCAAGAGTTGGAGGACAAGTAACCTGATCGATAAGTTGTCTTCTGTAGGGGTTGTTTTCTTCTAACACGTTTGCCCAAAGCTCTGGATCTTTCCGTCGTACCAGGTATCGAGCCTCACTCTTGAATAACGAGTTCTCATTGCACACCTAAGAAGAAAAGATATTAAGTTTTTAAAGTTTTATCCGTTTTAAAATGATGGCAATGATCTAAATGCTATATCGTGCGATTTACACACTTTGATGAGCTCCAGATCACACTGTCCTCTCTCATAAGCTACACAGGCCAGGTGAGGGTCTCTCTTCTCGCAGTATTTTCCAACGACAGCGCTGTCGTAGAACGGGTTCTCCTTCAGGAAGCGTTCGGGTGTGTTGTTGCTATCAATGTAGATCTTGGCCAGTGCATTGTGGGTAGCTGGCTCCTCACATCCTTCATGGATACGGGACTCCAGCCATGGTAACAAAAGTTTTAACCTGAGAAGACGATGGAGATAATGAAATATCAGCTTCATTCAATAACATTTAGAAGACGCTTTTGACTAACATGCATGGCTGTGGTTTTCCTGAAGTGTAATGTACGACCACAAAACTAGATGGCAGTGGTGTGCATTCAGCAGTGTCAATCATTAAAATATTCATGTTTACGCTTTCTCGTGTTCACATTATTCTGATACAGAATAAAAACAAAGAGGATTTTCGGAAGCAACTATGCAAGATCACAGGGTATAGTGGAACCACTGATCATTTACCTGTTCCTCTTCTCTACCTCCTCCACCAGCTCATCAGTGGAAAACTGCCCTCTGACCACCATGATCAGGTTCTTAATGACATCCTCAGCACAGTCCACATCCAAGAGACCGCCGATCACCACTGGCAAACGACTGGGGTTCACCTGAAAACAAGTGCAACACATTCTAAATGAAGATGTCCTCATGGAGCCCAAATAAGGCTTGGATTAAGTAGTATACATGTTTTAAGTCTCATTAGTAGTCTTGATCTTACTTTCTGGACGTAGATTTCAATGTATTTCTGTAGATTGTTGCGGTAGAGGTAGAGCACCAAGTCATGGACGAAGTCAAAGCGATCACACACAATGATAAGAGGAAGCTGGTCCGTTAGCTTGGCCTCCTACGAAAGGAAAAAAAAAAACATGATATTAAATCTCTATCAAACGTGTCAAATTTCACAAAATCGCTGCTGAATTACAAAAATCAATCATCAACATTCAGACCTTCAGGATGTTTTTACCTTGAGGAAGTTTTTAACCCTCTCTGAGTCGTAGCAGTTGCTCTCTCGACAGATTCTCTCCACCTCTTTGATCTGACCCGTTTTACAGGCAGCCTGGATGTACTTGAAGTGAACATCGGGCTCCTGGCTGAAATTCACAATCGACCCCAGGAAGTAAAACAAGCCTTTGATAGAGATGGCAGGGGGAGAATAGCACAAAAGGTCAGTTCAATCTATGATGACTTCAAGTAAATTGCTCATCTAACATATTCTCTTGCTTCAATCCGACGTGCCATAAGTCTGCACTCAGACCCTACTCATGCGTGACACCTACCCTCATAACTCTTGAAGGATTCAAAGAGCTCCACTAATGACTGAGTCCCCAGCTGCTCATGATACTTAGATGCTACCTGGACACAGAGCTGCAGGTTCTGCCTGATGTTAGCTGACAACATGGCCCTCAAACACTCCAAAGAGTCTTCTACTGATAAAGAGCCAAAGAAGTTCACCAGCCACTAAAAGGAGAATCAGAATAAGGACAAAAAGAAGACAAAGAATTAGAGAGCAGGACAAGGAGGGAGGAAAGGGAAAAAGCGATATTTACAGGAGTGACCGAACATCCACAGGCATACCTCAGGGTTGAGCAGATGCGTGTGCACCACGGCTCGTTTGATATCATACTGGTCGGTGTAGTGTTCGAGAGCTCGCTGCAGCAGACCCGCCTTCTCACACAGCTGAGCAACGTGGGCACGATCATAGTGGGTGAACATCTGGTTCCCCAGAATCGCATCTGCGACCTAAAGAAGTTCATACACACATGAACACACAAATCGTGTTTAATATTGTCACAGGGGAAGCTGCTTTTTTTAGGCCTGAATGTTCACCTGGGGGGCGTGTATGAGGTTCATCTCAAGCAGACGTGTCTGTAAGTGTCCTTCGGCAGGGTGGTTGTTCTTTAGAGCATCCAACAGGAAGGAAGTGCACTGCTGGATCAGGTTGCCCTCCATGAACACGTCTACAATCTACCAAAGGGCAAGAGAAAAAAGAAAGACCAAAGAAAGGTTAAAAAAACAACTTGGAGAAACAAAAAAAAACTTCCTACCATCTGTGAACCATGATTTGAGTTAGCAGGCGAGGTAAGATTAGAGTTGCGCATCACAGGCCCAGAAGCAAGTTGTTTTTTTTAACAACATCTCAAGTCCTCTGGTTGAGATTAGGACCGAGCAGAGTGATGATGTGGCTTTAAAAAGGAGGAGGGGGTCACTGACTCAGTGAATTCTTTGCATTGCTGGCACATCTGGGATAACACAGACGGAGGCTCCCACACTGGGCACTTTGTGTGTTTGAGTGCATGTGTGAAGGTAAAAGTGCAGATTTTTTTTTTTTTTAAAGGGGGGGCATGTGTAGAAGCAACATCATATGCCTCTGGTGAGTGAGCCGCTCATGTTGGTTTACCTGGTTGATGTTGGCCAGTGGCTCCTCGTCCTGGACCAGCATCTGGGCAAACTGCAGGCCCTGGTCCGGATTGACACGCATCATATTTCTCAGCAGGAACACCCAGTCCGGGGTGAAGCCCACCTACAAATGTCCGGTTGGATAAAAATGCAATTCTTAATTCAATAATAATGAATTCAAACACATCTGTAGATACATCTGTAGATACCTTGCTTTATATTCTGTACTCGATAAACAAACTCTCACGTTTACACTGAAACATGTGTCCATTTAGTTAAACAAGGGAATGGAAAGGAGAAGAGGTTACCTTTTTAGCATACAGCACTATCTTCTGGAACTGGCCCGTCTCAGCGAAGCACTGGATGACCTTGTTGGGGACATTAGCTCTGAGGTACACACTAAGAGCGAGAGTGGGGTCGGAGGCCTTCACCAGGTCTCCCAGCTCCTCTGAGCACTCCAGCTAAAAACACATACACAATCACAGGTACCAGTTATCACTTCCAAAACCACTTATTGAGATATCTGTGAGATATCAGCTCAGGCTTATGAATGCAGCCTCGTTGTTGTTGTTCTGCTCCTCCAGTCCTACCTTGTCCTCCTTCAGCCATTTCTCCAGCAGTTGCTTGCGGCCCTGCTGCAGGACGGGCCTGCACAGCTCCAGGGACTCAAACTTGTTGAGCTGGCCCTGGTCCAGCAGAATACCAAAGTACTGCAACAGTGGAGAGGCCTGACCTGGCTGGGCTGGGACACTCTGAAACTTACGGATTGTCTCTGCCGTCCGCAGGATACCCTGAGGGGCGAGAAAAGATGGCAAGATGAAAGCGAAATTCCATGAAGTCCATTGAACTATAATTTCTATTTAGTGCAACATATTAACATAATGATATACAATACCTATGAAAAATATTTACTACATCCTTGTGACTTTTTATTTTTCTCAACACTGAATCAAACTATACCAGTTACACTAGTTTTTAAATCCTCAGCAGAAAAATACTCTTACTTTACAACTGTAAAAGTTTTTTTCCTTGAATTGTTGTTGGATTATTTGCCCACACTACAATGTAGCAGCAAATACAGGCATACCTTGGGTGCTGATGCAGCAACCTTGGCAGCCTCCGAATAACTTCCCTGGGCAAACAGAGTGTTGAACTTCCTTGCAAAAACCTCCTCAGCCCCGGCGAGGTTTGACCTCACAGCCATCCTCAAGGCCAGATCAGGGTTCTGCAAGACGTTGGTGGCATAGTTGACAATGTTTTCCTCTTCAACGCACACCGACAGGACCTAGAAGGAAAAGATAAGATGAACATATAAATAATGCGCAGTAGATGAGACAGGTAAAAGAGCCATGAGACAGGGACAATAACCACTTATTGCCCATTTACTGCTAGTTCCTCACCTGTCCCTTCTTGTTGACCCCAATAATTCCAGAGGTGGCTTCATGTGGGGCGGTCACAAAGATGGTCTCTGCACTGATTCGATTCATGTAGATGCACACTCCAGACTCCAGGTCATACAGGTGAATGTAACCGTACTTTGTGATCAAATATATGACACCATGCTTACTACCAATCTAAGGAGAATGACCAGAGAGAGAGAGAGAGAGAGAGAGAGAATGTAAACGTTCAACAGTCACTTTTAGTGTTACCAAAACTAAAGAATAGCGGGGGTCTTTCCTTACCTGCATAGCTACAGGAAAGTCTGTCTGGGCCTCTGGAGGGAAAAACACATCAACTGCTTTCTTAGCAAATGGCTGGTTTCCTGCAGCCGGCTGACCAACTTCAATGATGTGCAACTGTAAGAAGAAAGCCCACATAAAGAAATGACCACAACAGGCAGAAGGAAATATGAACATGAAGGATAAAAGAGGTAGATCCATGCACTTTATTAAACTCTGACTTTCTTGATGTCAACATTTAGGAGCTATTTTAGTGACCAAAAAAAAGCATAAAAGACTAAATCGACTGTGATAGCGTCATAAGTGAAATCCTTGTGTACAATGCAGGGGCCGTCACCTTTCCCCCAGCCTGTGAGCGCACAGCAAAGCAGAAGAGGGTGGAGGTTTTGGCATTCCCCTCCACTTTAAACTCCCCGAAGGCAGCAGCGTGGCCTTCAATGGGCTGGGACACTTTCCTGTCAACCGAATACAGCTGCATCGCCCCGACCACGCGGTTTTGCTGCAGGACAAAGAGTTGTCAAAACGGACAGAGAAAGTTACCTGTGAGGCTGTAATCCCTTCAAAGGTATTTTTCTGTCATATGCATGTCGGCTGTATGAAGCATGAGTAAACATGTGTGTTGTCATACCTGTGCAGAAATCCCTATCAGCAGCAGCCACTTCTGTTGTTGGTCAGTTCTGTAGTTGATGATCTGACAACCCGCCAGACTGGCGTGCCGGTCGAATACTTTGGTAGGTTGGGAATCCCCCTCCATGCTCCAGTGATAGACAGCCGAATCCGTCACCAGGGCAACAGTGTTTACCGATATCCACTTCCAGAACATGACGTCCTCCGTCATTGTGTGAGCCTTCACCTTACTTTTCATCTCGATGTTGAAGATCTGCAGTGTCTTGGCAGCTGAGGGGAGGTAAGGAGACAGAGAGAAGAAGTGAGAGAGGTAGAGAAGATTCAAAGTAGGGCTGGGTTATGTAACCTCAAACCAAAACAATGCTAATTTACCTCACCTCCAACGCTGGAAACAAAATACCACTGTATTTGCTACCTGTATGGCATTCTATAATAACTACGACTACTAAAAGTCTGTATTACATTTCCTGCTGATCTTTTTTTTTAACGCTGTTTTTTCAAATAAAGAAAAATTCCATTCAACTTATTTTGTCCTCATATATTAAAAGAAATTTTGGCACGATGAACGGAAACAAAAACAAAAACGTTAAATCAACATTTCAACTGGCATGTAAATTTGTGGCTGTCTGAGATAAGATGTTTTGTTTGTGTTTTAAAATATATATATATATATATAACCCTAGTGGGTACCCCTCGTCCCAGACTACAGACTCACCGGGCAGCAATAAATCCAGATTTGAGAGAGAAGCTCACTGCTGGCCGTGTGGAAATATTCTTGTGATATCTAGACCCACATGTACGGTTGGTTTTATTTGCGCAGGTTTCAGGATATCTCTCTATGAAATTTCTTAACACAATACAGATATTTAGTTGTTGAGCATACACCATTTAATAGTACACACACAAAAAAAAAATTTAAGAAACTATGCAACTACTACTCTGAATACTCCACAGACCTCAATATAAAAGTTTTGAATGAACTACACTAAAACTCAAAGGACTACTTTTTATAAATGACTATTGTTGACTATTGCATGTTCTGTGCGTTATTTAGACTAACAGAAACATAGTTTCTGTGAAGATATGTTGCATTTTAAATGGAACTATTGTTCAATGCTGTGAGTACCACAAACAAAATTCTATTCACTTCCACTGTAATGAGGAACCAGTGGAAATCTCAGACACAAATATCTCAAAACCTATGCAAATAGAAAAAAAACAACTATTTGAATAGCTAAATACCAGGGATATACAGTAGTACGCTGATATACTAGATATACAGAGAAAGTCTTTCTTTTGTCATTCTGGTAAATGGTGTTTTATAGGTCAAAAAAGCAACATTCTGTAGACAGTAACCTGACTGACACTTCCTGGGTGCAGCTGACCTACAGAAAGCAGACTGTGCCTTTAAGAAGGTAATAAATGACTAACTAGCTAACCTTGGAGATGCTATGGGTCTCGCTCAGCAATAATAACATTTCTGTGCTACATATGACAAGTAAGAACCTCCATTTTTTAATAAAGTTACAGAGAAAAAAAACAGGTGAGGTGATCCATGAATCAGGTGAATACTGGAGCGGCTATAGATATTATGATACATTAATGGCATGAAGGTTGATATGGCTGCTGGCACACGCTCACACAGGCATTCAAAGACACCACAGTGCCCCACCTATATTCAGTGTGTAATATCTGATGATGCATACCACACATACACTCCACCAGTGTACAACAAGTCATGCTAACACATGTATAGTTCTCATAAAAGTGCGATGTGTCCCTGCAGGTTCGGTCAGAGTAGGGGTGTGATACCGAGGTAATAAACTGGCAGGAGAAGTCATTTCTGAACAGTAGACTGTCTTTTGATTGATCAGTGGTCAAAATAGCTCTGTGTACTTGAGAGGGGTATGCGGGGTAAGCTTTTATGAGAGAGACATGGCGACTATGTCATCACAACAGAGTGCCAGACGGGTGGGACAGACAGAAAGCAACTCACCGTCTGAGAAATGACAAGAAGCAAGGGAGAAAAAGCAAAGTATTAATCAGGTAAGAACGAGAAGACAAAGATAGACCAGAGGGAAAGTGCACACAGGGTCATGTTAGGAGGGAGAGAGAGAAGCATTACAGGCAATTCATCGTGATCAGCACCTGTGTTTGTGGTCTGGGGGCTCAATTCAGTGGCATAAAATCAATCAGCACAACCAATTTAGTACAGCCAGGTAATAGAAATGAGTGCACTCTACATATTTACAGCATTTACAGAGCATTACATGACCAGAGGCATTCCCACAGCAATACAAGTAGATGACTTAAACCATTAGAACTAGAGACAAATTAACAGTATGAATGCCATTCAGACTCCACTCTGGGAATTTTAAACAACTATAATAACTTCAGCACTTGGTATAAAGTTAATAATAACACCAGATAACTGTTTTTCTCACAGCAGCACAGTGTTTCTTGTCTAATCGCCAGTAGTGTGGCTGCCTGAATGTGTGGCTCTCTGTCTCATCATACATACTGTTACCTTTCAGGGCAATGACTTTGCTGGCGGGATTCATGATGGCACTGTCGGCAGAGATCGGCCTCCTGATTGGGTTGGTGGGGTCAGACATGTCCACGATCACCACCTGGTTTTGCTCCCCCACCTTCTCCCTGACGCAGATGAACTTGTCCGACTCCATGGTGAGATAGCTGAACCCAATGTTGGCTGGGTTCACGCCCATGTTCTGCAACTGGATAGATTAAAAACAACAACAACAATGTGAATCTTTATCCAATTGGGTAAATTTGCTTTCACCCTATTTAGCATTTAAAAACAGAATAATGCTTAAAAAACTGTTTAAAACAAATTGCAATGTAGTTGTAAGCAGATAAAACACTTTTTATAGTTTCTTAGAGGGCAGAGTTATTATAGTTTGTATTTTTTCATTATAATTATCATTTATCTTTATTTAATTTTGAATTTTTGTTGTCAATGCAGTTTAGTTTCAGTGAGTTTCCAGACTGAGTTTGCTTGTTTCATTTTAGTTTTTAAAACGTTAATTTTAGTTTATTTTTGTTGTAGTTGGTTGGTTGGTTTGTTAGCAGGATTATGCAAAAATTTCTGGATGGATTTCAACGAAACTTGGTGGTGAACACTCAGTAGAGTGCATACTGTACCTCTGCCAAGGCCCAACAGTCCCCTTAAATTAAGCTGAATCAAGCCTTATCAAGCTAAGCTAAGCCAACAAAACAATGCAGGTGAAATCATAATCTCCATTGCGGAAGAATAATAGGTTCTTAATAGAGAAACAAAATTACACTACATAAATCGGATTGAATCTGCACCAAATTGTACACCCTCATAGATACCCACCTCCTACATATGCCTGAATTTTCTCATCAAGATTGATGCATTATTCTGAGAAATTAACGAAAATGTGGAAAAACGCCTTATCTCACAATGTTAACGAAAATTTTTTAAAAATCCTGGATCCGCCGCTTTATCTGGATTCGCACCAAAATTTAATGGGTTCTTCCTTGGCCCATTCCACATCCTCCCACCAAGTTTCGTTGAAATCCATCCAGTAGTTTTTGCGTAATCCTGCACACAAACAAACCAGCCAACCAACAGACAGGGGTGAAGAAGACTTAGATAGATATAGAAGACTTATCTATTATAGTGCTCCAATAGTTTCCTACATTTGGACTAAAAGCAAAACCAGAAGAGGAATATTCCAACTTAACAGAGTTTTATGACCTCTGAAGGAGTCATGCCTCCTTCACAACAGCAAAAAAATGCAGTAGGAAAATATATATGGCACCAGCCTGACATTTGCCTTGCAGTGGAAAAAAGCAGCAAGTAGCAGAGCAAAACTGTGCTTCAATTAAAATAGCAGCAGGTCTGCTCCAATTTTCCAGGTATATTCTTAAAGGTTGTTTTCCCAGACAGGAGGTCTGGTGGTACATGGAGCCAGGAAACAAGCGTGGGCACACCACAGACAACAGCATGTTAACTGAACAGAGCTTTATTTTACACTCTTATAGCTGCTTTTAGTCTCCTGGATTTACTGAAATCTCTTCAATGACAGATTTTTGTTTACTTGCACTGCCATTATTGTAACAGTCATCACATCTCAATTATACTGAAAAAAGTACAGCGTTACTTTATTCCAGCAAAGCCTGAAATTAAACCCTGACACTGCATTTAATTCTCTATGTAAGCAGCCAGCTGTAAAGAAGTTTAATTATCACTCGATTATTCAGCCTAAAACCAGTCTGAGAAAACACTCAAGAAAATCCCTGACGGAGTTCCACTAAAACCAGAAAATAAATTAGAATTTTCCAATAAACCACCGCCATCAGCAAATCCAATGCATTATTCAACAAATTTACTTTTCTAATGAGACGAATTCCCGGGACACGACAAACACACAAAGACCAAGCAGATGTCAATTTCTGCTGTGACAAATCATAGCGGAACTAAAAAACATGAAAACGCACCAGAAAGGTTAAAGGCTGCTGAACAGAGGAATTATTGTGCACATTGTCAAACTGACTGTGAACCGAGAGGACAGACCAAATCACACACTCTCTCCCTCTGATGACTGAATTATGCAGTCTGAGGCAAGAGGAAAGGAATCCTTAAGCTCATCACAAGGACTGCAGTTGACAACAAATCATAACTGCTGAGCCATTTAACTCACGTCAAAACAGGAAGGGTGCAACACTCATCGGTGAGGGGTTGACTGAGGGGTTCCAATGAGAGAAGCCGTTTTCTAGCAAGTCAAGGGATTTCATTAGTTATTATATCCAAGAAATATTATATAATATCCTATTTTTAGATCTCCTATCACACTAGGTAGGGCTAGAAAGTGCATTAATCATTTCAAATTGTAGTATTAATGGTGGATCAAATCACTATATTTAATGTGTAAGGCATCACTTTCAGGGACAAACCAACCGAGAATTATCACCCCGCTCTGCGGTTGCTCCAAGCTCCAGGGAGCTTTTTAACCTCTTTTAGCTCATTGTTTCGGTTTTCTGACCCCTAAACGCCACTCTCCTCAGCCCTATGTTCAGCAGCTTTAATATTATTTCTCAACTTTTAACTATCTTTGAACTGCTGATCTAACAAAAACAATTTGAAGCTTTTGCCTTGTGCTCCAGGAAACTGTGATGAGCATTTTGTACTGGGTCTTATAGATCAAATGATTAATCAAGTCAGTAATTGGCTGATTAATCAATAGTAACAACAATAGTTATAGTTCTGCTGTTTTGGTTGTTCATGATTTTGCATCCATTAGCCATGCTGAAATACATATTCATGTAAAAGAAAAAAAATACATCCTTGTATCAGTCTTGTGAAAATGATTTCAATCATACCAGTCAGCCACAACTCGATGTACAGTTTCTTTGAGGTTATGGGTATGTGCCAGATAAAGGCTTCTCTAAAAAGGCCACAGAGAAGACCTGAGGGAGGACTGGAGCCATATGCTGCATTTCCACAAGACTGCCAAAACTATCTCTGGGAGGAGAGGGGAGGGAAACCACAATAAAGATAGTGTGGGTGAAGATAAGGAGAGGAGCGAAAGGCGGAGCTCCAGACACAGTCCAGCATCCTGCTAAAAACGAAGATGGAGAGGGGGGGGGGGGGTTGTTGGGAGAGAACCAGTGTGAGGAAGAGAAGCCAGAGTGATAAATGTACTTTCTATGAGAAATGAAGGAGGGATGAGTGTTACGTCTGCACGGTGCAGTTCCAGTAACACAGGCCTTTCTTTGGCAATCTATCAGGGTGGGGCCAGAAGAACCCCCTGCACACCTTCTTAGTAGAACATTCCAGACTAAAAATCACACTTAAAGTACAATCTACTGCCTCCAGTGACCAGCAAACTACCTCTAGTTATACATCTTCATATACAGACTCCTGTAAGTCCTCTTCCCTGAACAGCTGAGATGAACAATTACAAAAACAGCACTACTATAACAAAGGCAGTAAGAACTTCACTGATGAGTGCTGACGGTATTTGGTGAGTCATAGACTGGGTGGATGCATTGCTGAGGCATTGACACGTTGCATCAACAGCTGAGGGTTTTGGGTTCAGGGGGACATTACACAAATAATTAAAACTGAGGGATGCAGCAAAAAGACACTGAAATGCTGCTATAGATTAGGTATGTAGCCTATAGATTATCATGAAAACCCTAAAGCTGCTCTAATCAATGTTTTATATTAACAATGGATCAAACAGATACACATAGTGACAAACCTACAGATAACAATCATCCAACTCTGCAGTTCCCTTAAGCAAAAGCAGAGATTTATAGTGTCTTTCAGCTCACTGTTTCGGTTTTCTGGCGCGCTACTTTTGGTTCACTCTCACAGCTCTCATAATGTTGTTTTCCTCAGCAGCAGGCAACTGTTTTCAGTAAAGGTCTAAATATAAGGGATCTACCAATGGTTTTCTTTCAGGGCCCATAACGACACAGATTATTAGCGATCAAGGAGACTGATAACAAACATTTGGAACTGATATACAGTGCATTTGTACCAAAAATGAAAAACCTAATGTCAAAGTTTAGAATAAACAGCGATGGAATGCAATTAACTACAATTTACTCAAGTTCTGTACACTTTTGATGCTTTTACTTTTACTGGAGTATTTCAATTTTGTGCTACTCTATGTTTACACTAATTATTCTAGAAAATGATCTGCAAATTAATCCTTGATGAAAATAAATGTAAATCAGTCATTTCAGACTTAACTGTCCGTGACTCATTTAACATGTAACTAAAGGACACAGTGTGTGTGTGTGTGCATGCATGTGAATGAATGAACGCTCTTTCATTGCATTCATGATTGAGCTTTGGTGACCAAACACAGATGTGCTCTGTTAGACCGGGTTAGACTGTCCTGTCATTCTGCTTCCTATCCTGATGTGATTTGCAGGACATAAATAGGGCCCTGCTTACCTCATCCCTCTATCACATCCGTTTGGTTTGAAGTGGTGGCATCATTTCATCAGTACAGATACAGCAGCGCACCAGGATGCTGTTAAAAGCCGCAGAGCAGCAGGTTGGACTCCCCTAACTAAGCTCGACAGGACAATGTTCAGGCGCTTTGAGGCTGCAGGACATTTTTACACTTACACAAGCTGCTACAATACGTAGGCCGCCGCACCGACAGTCAGCAGCAGAGCCACATAAGCTGCAAATGACTCTCACTTTAGCACTTTCATAATCCAACAAAACATTCTCTGTCCTTGTCTTCCTTCATCTTGCATCTTCAAACATAAGCCACACAATTTAAAATACCATTTGGGAGCAGCCTACATTTGGCTCCAACACATCCAACTTGGACACTGATCCATTTGGGCAATTAATGAGACGCTTTGACGTGCTCATATACACAGCCTGGACCTTGGAGCATAAACCAAAGTAGAAGTTAACAAGCAAGGAGGACAGAGAGACATGATGGAAGGAGACTTTACTACACAGCTCAGCATTAATGCTACTGTACCTGAATCTCTCACAGCTAAAACAATAGCTCCAGACATCCAGGCTTCATCCTCCACGTCCACATTAAACGCCATGTTAAAGAACTATTTTGAGTGGAATAACTAAGATATCTGGAGCATTTGGTTTGCTCTTAGCTTGTGATGGCGCCTCGTCATGAAGCTGGGTCCATGTTACACTCCTGCACCCTGGCCCAGACTACAAACACAGAGCTGTAAATACCAGGCCAAAAAAAAAAAGCTAAACAACTTGAGGCCCAAAGTCCTGGGATTGCAAATTCCAAGCATTTTTCGCTCTGCTGGAGCCACCTAGATTCACAGAGGGATACGACTGGGGCAGAGCTGGGATTTCACGGTAGAGGTGGAACGTAAAGCTGTCTGCTGCTTATCACTGTCTCAAGGCAAGCTTTTCTTAGGAAGTGCATAAGGGAAAGGTATGCGCTGCTGCGTGCCATTTGAACTAATAACCCAGACATTGCCAAGTACTGCACCGCCCTCCGCCAGTGAGCAACAGTGTACAAGTCCTGTCAGTGAGGAGAGGAGCTCTCTTGGCCAGCACAGTTTGTGGTCAATAAAGGATCTTTGGCTGACGAGAGTGGGGCTACTGGCCAGAGGAAGGGAGCAGAAAGAGAGAGAGAGAGAGAGAGAGAGAGAGAGAGAGAGAGAGAGAGAGAGAGAGAGAGAGAGAGAGAGAGAG